>JBBBDQ010028462.1:85000-132500 GCA_037127315.1 Ascarosepion bandense
TGGTACACTGTAATGGTCATCACTAGTTTTGATTTGGTGGGTTTATTTTGATTAATAACGACAAGGTTAGTGGTCTTCCATTTTCTGCAATATATTATAAACTTTACACGGGTTTCAGTGTTTATAGCAGAAATATGTTTAATAAATTTCCTCGTAGCAAATACGCCCTGCTTATCATTATTGTGCATCTAGTTGCAATAAAATATGCTGTTGTTTTGTTATATTTTATTGCTGGTGGCGTGTATTTTATGTAGGAATAATTTTATTTGTCTGTCACTGATGTAGTTGGGAAAACTATTGTTGACTAATGTTTATTTTATGTATGCACGTTTAGAAATGTTATTTGGGAAGAATTTGTGTGCGCTCAATTTGAGTAGTTTGTCATCACTGCTATTTTATATCTTTCTGGCTATCGTAGTTTAGAAAACGAGTTAATATTGCGAATTTTTCTATACGTTTATGTGGTAAATGCCTTGGATTAGACTGTAGTTCTACCTCGACATCGCGTGATCAGATTTTACTATGAATAATAATTTCATAGGTAAATTTTAGTATTCAAATTTTTCAATACATATCAAAACATATTTATAAATGGAACTTTGTCTGTGTGTGTGTCTGTGTGTGTGTCCGTTACCTATAGACTCTGAAACGGCTGAACCGATTTTTTTGAAAATTAACACAGTTGTACTGTAAGTGTCTGCGAGTGTTCTTAGCTAGGTTTTGTGTCGAGGTACCCCCAATAAATATCGAAAATCGATAATCAAAAAAATCGGGTTATAAAAGGAGTGGTCCGATTTTAATCAAATTTGATACACTCATAGACAAAGACATAAGAAACGATATTCAAAAGTTTCAAGGTTGCAGTTCTTACAATAGTGCAGAAAATCGATAATATATATATATATATATATATATATATATATATATATATATATATATATATATATATAAGGCAAGATCTTTGTGTGTGTGTGTTTGTTTATCTGCCTGTCTGTATTTTTTTCAACCCTTTTATTTTAGTTTTTGCTTCGGGTTTGGCTCTAAGTAGGTATAATTGTAGTTCTTAGTCTCAGCCATGATACCATTTACTCAAAGGACTTATTTAGCCTTCAAATTTCAGTTTACGACGATAAACCTTATTTGATATCGATACCAGGAAATCAAAATTTGACTTACATCCATTCATTTTTCTTTCAGTCTACGGTTTCGCTTTAACTGGAAACAACTATTGCTTTTTAGTCTTTCGTGACAACGTCCAAAGAGTTTCAGCTCCAGGACCATGGATTAGTTTTAAAGCTTTCATTACACCCGAGCATTACACCCATATATATATAAACACACATATGTATATACAACCATATATGCATATAGATAATCCACATATGTAATTATACACACACACGCACACACACACGCACACACACACACGCACACACACACACACACACACACACACATATATATATATACACACACATATATTTAGTGTATAGAGGCAGCAAATAATTATCTAAACACATATTGTTAAATTTAACAGACAATGGATATATATTCTGCTTAATCATGAACCGTTGTAAACATCGCATTTTGGTTTTAATTTCTGACGAAAATAAAGACAAAAATTGTCCAACATTTGGATATTGTTTTATTACGCTGGTTCTAAGCTTTCGGCTCACATGAGCCATCTTCAGAGTGGTTTCAGGGATGATAACATAATGGCATCCATGGTCAAAAATGATATTCTTTGGTGTTGACATAAAACATTGCTATGCGACGCTAACAATCACCGAATAGCAGACGCAGATTGTAAATTTGTAATGCATTTCTATGACCTCACACCACATTAGAGACCGAAATGTTAACGACAGAACCATATGACTAAATGCAATGTAATGTGTAGTGACTAGATTGAATTGTGAAAGTCTAATAACCTTGCAACCACATAACTAAATCCTCTACAGAAAACCAATGTAGTGTATCAATTTATATGCTTCTTCAAAGACTGTAATTCTGATACTAATAATAAACCCACAACATATATTGGCTTTACTACAACCACGCTTTCCCGTAGACTTACCTGTCACCTTTCTGATAACAGTTCAATTAAAAAACATTTCTTAGAAAAACATAGCAATGCATGTAATAACAGATTTTAGTCGATAACACAAAAAATAACTCAAACATACACACAGTAAAAATAACCTTCAGATATTGGAGGTCATCTACATTAAAGCAAAACAACGTACACTTAATAAAATCACATTTCAATCTGGTCATAACACATTAAATTGCATTTAGACCTATGGTTCTTTTGTCAACACTTCGTTCTGGCACGTGATGTGACGTCATAGAACTGCATTACTAATTTACAACCTGCGTCTGCTATTCAGTGACTGTTATCGTCGCATAGCAATGTTTCATGCCAACACCAAAAAATATCATATTTGACCGTGGATGCCATTATGTTAATGTCCCTGTATATATATACAGAGACTGATAAACATATACGCACATACATATACATATATACACATGTATATTCACACATATATTTTTTTTAATCATTTCACCCCGAGCAAGGCAGAAACGCCACTGATGTGCAGGGGGTGACATAAACGTAAAAAGATTAATTAGAAAAGAGTGAGGAGTACAAGCTAGTTAGAAAGGAACAATAGAAAGCTGAGAAAGCAGGTGCAATGACAGATACATGGGCGGAGAGAAAGTGAAGATTATACAGGGGAGGGGAGAGAGCTAGAGTCCAGTGGTTAGTAGATGAGTATTAACTTTGCATTTAAATTTCTGGAGGTCGTAGCCGTCAGGAAAGCAAGAATACGGGAGTGAGTTCCACAGGCGGGAAGTGCGAGAGAGGAAGCTGCAGGAGTAGAATTGTCGTCTGCATTTGGCTAACCTGACTGTGAATGGGTGGGACCCAGTTGCCAGTCTAGTTGCACGGGTAAACACCTGTTGAGGAGGCATCAGTGACTTAAGCTCATCCGAGCAGAAGCCATGTAAGTATTTATAGAAGACACAAAAGGAGGCCACATTTCGACGATGGGAAAGTGGCTGCAGTCGAGTAGCCAGATCGGTACCTATCACATTACAGACTCTCCTTTGGAGCTTGTCAAGAACACTGAGGAGAACGGCAGGGGCACCTGACCATAAATGGCAGCAGTACTCCATGCACGGACGGATGGTTGACTTGTATATATGCAGGATGGATTCAGGTGGAAAAAACATCCTGGATCGACATAGTGACCCAATCTTCTTAGCAGTAGATTTTGCTATGGATTCAATATAGTGCTTCCATTTGAGGTCTGAGTACAGGGTAAGTCCGAGGAGGCGTAGTGTATTACTCTCCGGGAGAATCATCTGGTCCATGCTTATGGGAGGCAGAAGAGGTTGCCTGTAATGGTTGACAGACAACAGCTTGGTCTTAGAGGAATTGAAGTTGACAAGCCACTTCTTGCCCCAGTTCACCACAGAGTGTAGATCCCGCTCAAGGTCAGCAGCGAGATTATGTCTGTCCGCCACGACAGGTTTCTTACTGGAGCGGGAGTATATTGTAGTGTCATCTGCGTAGATGCCTACTTGGGACTTGATCTCATCTGGGAGGTCGTTGATGAAAATAAGGAAGAGCGTCGGGCCCAGGATAGAGCCTTGTGGGACACTAGCATTCGTGCTGTAGGACGAAGAGACACGCCCATTCAGAACGACCTTCATTTTGCGGTTATTTAAGAAAGATTGGATTAGGTCAAGCAGGCGACCGGTAATACCATAACCGCGTAGTTTGCATAGGAGGCCAGGGTGCCAAACCCTGTCGAAAGCCTTGGAGATTTCCAGAGCAACCGCGCGAGCCTCGTCAGACTCATCAAGGGCTTGTAGCATGTACTCCGTTACAGTTGTTAGCAGGTCGGCTGTGGACCTGTCAAATCGGAATCCATATTGCCTGTCGGAGAACAGTTTGTGGGCGGTGAGATGATGAACTATTTCAGCATTGATTATAGCCTCGAATACTTTCCCGAATATCAGTAGAAGACTGATAGGGCGATAGTTGGATGGGTCCGAGGGTTCACGACAGTTCTTAAAGACAGGAACGACTGAGGAGAATTTCCAGCATGCAGGAAAGCAGGAAGCAGAAAGGCAGTAGTTAAACAGTTTAGAGAGGACAGGGGAAAGTTCAGGCGCACACCTCTTAAGGACTATCACCGGGATTCCATCGTCTCCACACGCCTTATGGGGGTCGAGTTTTGAAATTACTCTGGATACTACTGTCGGGGTAATATATACGTCGTGCAGTTTGGCCTCAGTTCTAATAGGGAAGTCGGGTGGGTGCACTCCGGACAAGTCGAATGTGGAGTTGGATAAGAATCTGCGGGCAAAGCACTCAGCTTTGCCCGCAGATGACGTGAGAACATCAAATCCATGGATTAAAGGAGGTATTGAGGATTTCCTATTGTTGAGCACGCGTTTACAAATCCTCCAATAGTCCTTGGAGCCGAACTTGCGGTCAGCTATGTGCTGTCGCATTCTCTCAGCAAACACCTGTTTGGCGTCATTTAGGGTTCTCTTGCACTCACTGCGAGCAGATGTGAACAGGCGCCTATTGTGATCAGTTGGCTGTCTCCGGAATAGACGGAAGTAATGGTTCCTGTGGGCAATGGCGGCTGAGCAGGCCGGAGAGAACCACGAAGAGGAATGAGGTTTTAAGCAATACTTCCTGGTGGGTATGAAGGCATCAATGCCAGCTTTCACCCATGACGAGACCTCAGAGGCACAGTCATCAACTGATAGGTCAAACACTTTTCCCCAAGGGACGTCGCAGAGGAAATCGCGAAAGGCATCCCAGTCAGCTTTTTGGTAGAGGTAGGAGGTTCTATAAGTAGGGGGATCCTGGGGGGAGTGAGATTGGAAAGAAATACTGAGGGAGACTACAGCGTGGTCGGAGTTGCCGAGAGGGCAAAGCTGCGAGACTTGGAAGGCGTCAGGCGCAGAGGTGAAACATATATCTAGCAGTGAGGAATGACCCGAGGGTGTGCTTGGGAAGCGAGTGGGGAAGTCCACCACTTGCGTAAGGGATTGGGAAATAGCAAAGTTCATGGCGTGAATGCCCGCCGAATCAGTAACGGCGTTTTCAAGCCACTCAGAGTGATGGGCATTGAGGTCTCCAAATACAAATATGTGGGCGAATGGGTGATAGGAAATAGCCTTATCTATGTCGTCGGCAATGCTATCTAGTAGGGAGCAGTCAGGAGAGGAGAGAGAACGGTAAAGGAAGAATAGGTAGCTAACCGAACTGAGGAGAGACAGGCGGAGACATATGTATTGGTGGTCAGTAGATTCGAGTGAAGTCACCCTAGTTATGGGGAGGTGTTCGCTGACATAAACACCCAGCCCATGCATGTGGACAGTGGAATCCTTCCTTAAAAGGGGAAGATAACCAGGGATCAAGAGGTCAGAGGAGGGAATAGCTGAGTTGAGGTTAGTTTCGCAGAGCGCAAGGATGTCAGGGGACTTTTCATGCAGGAACGCTTCTACACTAGGAAAGTTAGTACGAATGCCTCGGATATTAGTGAAGGAGAGGTTAATGGGCTTAGGTGGTTTGGATTTAACTGGTTTAGGGTCATTTCTGATTTGTTTCGTCATGTTTTTTGTTTATAGAAACGGACCTAGGGTAGAGGATACAGGCGGTCATTACCCACGATCTGTGCTGGAAGGGAAAGTGGCTAGGGCTGCAACAAGGTGTGGCCTCGGGGTTGCCCACCGAAAGCGCTTGCAGGGACACCTATCCATGCGCGACATGGCACTACAAGAACCCCGATATTATACAACTGTTGATCAGAGCAGCCGCTCTTGACGCTACGCAAGAGTTAGAGCTCCTAACTACCAGTCGGAAGCAGCAACCAGGAAACTGCCAACCCGGTACCCTCACAGTGATGAGCCATTGCCACCAACCGCCCAGATCGCAGGAAACTCACGGAAGCAGCAGTACCAAGGTCTGAAGAGAGAAAAGAGAAAACCGGAAACCACATCCTAAACAGGAAACAAGGAACGAGCCTCTACTCCAGTTCAATAGACGTGGGAGGAGTATTAACCGGGCGATAGTGTGACCTATCTACTCCTATTAAAAAAAACAAACACGAACAACCTTCGAAAAAAACTCAAACTTACAAAAGTGGAGTTAACTAAGTTTTAACTTAGTTAAAGTCCAAATGAACTCCAAAAAGGGGAAAAAAACGAAAAACACAGATATATATAAAAAAACAAAAAAAAACAACGAAAAATACCTCACAGTTTAACACGGGAAATTTGAATTAAAGTTTCATTCTTCAATTCTTGCTTTTCCCAAAAATCAACATCAAGTTAAGCTGCTAAGTAAATTCCCATTCAAAGAACATCACATGACGTGGAGTGGTAATGGCTGCTGATACCTTGGCCAAAGTAGCTTCGCATAACAGAATAAATAAAAATTTCAAACTTTTTTTTTTCCTCCCAAATGAAGCATGAACTCCAAAAAGGGGAAAAAAAAACAACGAAAAACACAGATATATATATAAAAAAAAAAAAAAAACAACGAAAAATACCTCACAGTTTAACACGTGAAATTTGAATTAAAGTTTCATTCTTCAATTCTTGCTTTTCCCAAAAATCAACATCAAGTTAAGCTGCTATACAAATGAATTTACATATATATAAATACAGATATGTATATATACACACATATATATACAAATATATACGCATATATATGTACACACACATATATATAAACACCCACATATATATAATTATATATACACATATACATATGTATATGCACATATATATATATATGTATATATATACACAGATATATATATATATATATATATATATATATAAACAAATATATACATATACATACGCATATATATATATCTATATAGATACACACATATATATGGACACATATATACATATATAGATACACATACATATTTATACATATACATACGCACACATATATATGCATATAAATATAGAATACAATTATATATACATTTCATATCTACACACACGCAAGCACACACACACACACACACACATATATATATATTTATTATAAATTATTTTTTAGAACATGTACATTATTTTTAATATACGTCCTCGACAATCATATGTTTGTTTCAACGTTGGGTACGTAAAAAATAATGTACATGTTCTAAAACATAATTTATAATAAATATTCACAGCTCTATACATCATATATTGAGCACTGTTTTAAATAAATATTTTGGACGGAAAAAATTCTTTCTTCGTTCTGTACCCACTCGGATATATATATATATATATATATATATATATATATATATATATATATATATATATATATATATTTACATATGTATGCATGTACTTTAATATTATTAGCTTGTTCTACCTCTGAACTTTTAGGCGTGCCACTTAAAATCAATATACTCCTGCATGTTTGCGCCTCTGTTTATTGATGTGTGAAGACCAATCCTGTAAACTGTGTCGAGTGCGCTTCGCCGATCGAATTCTCAATATTCTTAAACCCACAAAAGCTGCATGTAGTCAACAACTCTCTTCCGCAGTAGCGAATAAAAAAGTTTCCGCAAGTGCTTTCCTACTTCTACTTTTCTGTAGTGTGTATATTTATGGCTCGCCACAGCTTCCTGTTCTTTGTAGATCTAGGTCACATTTGACCCTTTACAACCCACGTTATTTACGTGTAAATCGTCCTGAAAACGCCGATTGTTGTTCAATCACCGAAGGTAAGCAATGTCCAGTCTGATCTGTACTTAAATAGAGGGAGTGACCATATGGATTTATAGATTTATTTTTTCGACATTTCCGCCCACAAGCTCAGAAAACATGAACTCCCATATAAATATTCGAACGGTGATAAAATCAAACTTGCGAAACGGGATATTTTTTTTAATTGTTAATATAATACCAGTTACGATGAACAGATGACTCCTCGTGAAGGTTCTGTGCCCTGAGCGACTCTTTGGCCTTAACCTCACACCGACTTTAAATGAAACTTTTGCATACGAACAATCACCGTAGTTGTAGAAAAAATGGTCGGTTGCCTGTATGCTGACCCCTTTATGCTATCCTCTACATTTACAAAACCCAGATCAAAATGGAGCTATGTTGACATATTTGACCGGGTCGTAGCCAGTTCTCGTCTGCCAGGCTCGATAGATTTCAAAAGCGTCTCCGTTTTTATTTTTTATTGCTTTTTTTTTTGTTGTTGTTGTTTCTTGTTTTTTGCGGGGTAACGGATTATTTTCCACCCTACAACCTCTTTCTCATAGGTGGGATGTGGCGCGCCTCTTGCTGCTCTATCGCTACCACCATGGAAAGTGCTCGTACAAACTATATTCTTTGGTTCCGCCATGTATAACCTTCACGGCTAGGACCCACCGTGCCGCTTATATTGTAGTAAACCACCCACATTTCCTCCGTATCCCATCGCTGGGAAGTCAGTTCCAATGGAACAGCTTCTTCACGCAAAACAATACTCTGTGGAACAGACTCCCAAGAGAATGTTTCCCTGGTTGCTACAATCTTAACCTGTTCAAGCCTAGAGTTAGCCGTTATCTCTTCATATTTATATAACCTGCCTCTTCACTTAACACTATACCACAGTGGCCTCGTGCCTTGTACAGAGTGAATTTTATTGTAAAATAAATAAACCAATAAATAGCAATAAGCGCCTTTGAAAACACTAGTGTTAGTCGAAAGTACTTAGGAATATTATTACAATTAACCTTCGGATTTCTATGTCACATTTTCCGTACCTTGTTTAAGCAATTCCGAAATAGTTAATGTTTTTTGATTGCTTAATTTTAGTGTCTCTAATTAGTAGTTTTCTTATTAAGCTGTCCCTTTCGCTTGTAAATATACATTTTGTCTTCTTATAATGTATTTTTAGCCCTTTCTTCTCGTTTTTCTTTACTATCTTCTGTAAGGGATTCTGCAGCTTCTTTTAAGTGTTTGCTATGAGGATTGTGTCATCTGTATATAAAAATCGTTAAGATTGTGGCTATCAACGATAACTATTGGTAGAAATTCTTATTCTCTCATAATCACTATAATATAAATGTTAAATAATTCTGGGAGAAGACACTTGTCCTACACCTTTTTCTATTTGCGGATATTTAGTGCAATCATTTTCTGTCCGTATGAAGGTGGTTTTCTCCCAGTATAAGTTCTTTGATTTTTCTAATATTCTCATCAAATAGGTCACGTTCATATAAGCATGTCTTGTTTCATTGGGTCGTTCTTTACAGCTTATCAAAACTTTCTTCTTTTTCTTCTTTTTTTCTTCTTTTTCTTCTTCTTCTTCTTCTTCTTCTTCTTCTTCTTCTTCTTCTTCTTGTACGTGCTCTGTCCTTTCAGGACGTAGGCAATCATGGCTTTCCACATCTCCCTATCCCTGGTGGCTCTTAGCACGCTTTATCCTGTTACACCACGCAACCCTCATTCCGTCATCTACCTGATCAGGTCCTTCAAATGTTATCTACTGCTTTCCCCTGTCTCTTTTTCCCTCTATCTGGCCTGTTAGTATCGGGTTCTCCAAGTCCTCCTTCCTCACTGCATGTCCCAGGAACTTTAGCTGTCTCTTCCTGATGTTCAATATTAATTTCATCATTGCTCACATACTCGATCCATGATATTCGCAGCATCCTTCAATAAACCACATTTCAGTTGCTTCACGTTTTTCCTTCATCTTTGATGGTATTGTCCAGCATACGCTGCCATATTGAAGAACTGATATCACATAGTAAGTCAGTACTCTCTTCCTAGTTTCTAGCAAAGTTGTCCTGTTTTTTAATACTTTACTCAACTTCTGGAATGTTTCCTTCGCCATGCCAATTCGCCTTCGGATCTCTGTGTCGCACTTTTCGTCTTCTGTTAGAACACTTCAGATTTTTTTGATCGGGAGATAATAATGATTTAGTAATACAAGTGTTACTAACTAATCAATAGTCGAGGAAGAAGAGCTGGGTTCATTCCTTTCCTAAAGGCATTTGCTCGTAAGGAACTGTTACAAACACAAAAGGAATTAACAATTTTGAGCCATTATTCATTACGCCATATCCAAACTTACAGCTCCTGGAATTTCTAAGCGGTCACCTATCTAGGGTCGAAGTTTTAAATTGGGTGGTCATACCGGAACCGGTGTTTCAATGCCATATGCCCGTAGGCTCTTGCATAGTATTTCGGGTTATTTCCAGAAATACTTAGTTTTAAATAGTTTCACAATAATAGAGTCTTCCGCACCCGCCCGTGAAATTCTAAAGAAACGCACAAGAAATATCATAGTAATAAGAGTTCGATCCCTGGGCTAGACAATGCTGGAGTATACTGTTTTTATAGAGAAATAAATCGATTCTATAAAGAAAAACTGACGGAAATTAAGATATAAAAATACATCAGAACATCAGGTAAAATGAAAACAATATAAGGCTCTAGAGCTACTCAAGGCAGTAGGGTTACTGGTAAAATGGTTATGGTAAATGAGGTGTGATATGAGTAAAAAAGAATCTGGTAGGAAGTGAAGAATTATGAGGAGAAATAAGAAAATTTCACCCAATAACAGGCTAGAGAGCTACTCAAGGTAGGGGTTCCTGTTAGAATTGTTACAATGCATGGGGTGCGATATGAGTAAAACAGGAGATAGTAGGAAGTGATATAACGTGGTTAAGGGGGATATTCAAATTATTTTTGAGAAGAAATTTAGATTAGAGTTTCATTTACTTCTGTTTTTATTTTTGTTTTTGTTGTCTTTTTTTTTTTTTACTTTATTTTTCTTCTTGCTTTTTAACTTGAAAGCTTCATGTGTAGACGTCTTTTGTCTCTTTTGCCCGACGAGAAAAGATGCTTGCTGACGACTTCAATGTTCTTCATATATGTTGAGGCTCACCGGAGATATTTTGTGACATGGAGTAGCCGATATGCTTCTTAAGCTATTGCTGCATTTTCTTATTATTAATGTAAAAAAATCGATGATACACAATTAACAGATTGCTTAAGCGCACAAATCTAAAACATCACACCAATCAGTCAGTTAAGTGCCATAAGTGATACATGCTTGGGCGATCATGTCTCTTTCGAGACATGACTGACTGGAAGAAGTTTTTCCCGCATTAAGTTTCTATTAATTTCTGCGGGAGACTGGTTGCCAACCAAGGCTATAAAACTCAATTTGTCCTGCTATTTAACCCATAGTTGGAGAGAGAAGCGACGGATTCATACCTTTCCCAAGGGTATTTGCGTGTATGTGAATGCAACGAATTCAACTGGAATTCGAACTCGGCTCTCCGAATTCTCATTCCGAGCCGATATCCACTGTAACACAACGCATATTACATTAATACTTCTGTGAAATTGCAGATTGTATGACAGCATTTTTATCAACGTAGATCGATTTGATGCAAGTTAAAATACGTGAACAGGTCAAGCCTGCAAACTCCTAAGAAATGACAACACAAATGCATATCAGCGTGTCAAAATATTTATAATAAAGTAGGATTATTTTGCGCTATGCAGTCTTTAGATAAAATAAGGGAGACGCCAATCTTCCTTCGTGCAGTTGAGAATCAGCGTTAGAATCAGAGCTAATAAGAACATTAACTCTTCAGGTACCTCAGCGATAAAAAAAGAAACAATTTATTAAAATCTTTGCATATACAATGATGATGTAGTTCATTCCTTATAAGGAAACGTCCAACATTCATTGACAGAACGATTATGGTAAGATTAGCCTTTTCCACATTAAAAAAAAACACATCAGACATTCATTGAGCGAAAGGTAATGTCAAAATAAACTCTTTTCTCACAAGTAGAAACATTATACATTCATTGAGCGAAAGTTAATTGTAAAATTGGCTTTTTTTCTCATAAGTAAACTTTTGGCATTAATGAAGCAAATAGTAATGCCAATGATTCATATTAGCCCTTTCTTCATAAGGAAACATTGATTAATAAAATGACACCAGCTGCTCAATAATAATTAGTATGCTATTTCTTGCTCATGTAAAGAAAGCTTAATCCATCAGAAGTTGCTACGAAATCAGTAAGCATGGCAACATATAGATGTATATGCAAATAAATATTTTAATAACTTTCGGTATGCATTTGCAAAGATGTTTTCTCTGTTATACAAATATACAAATATCTCTGTATTTAGTGGCCTTTGAAAAGATGAAGAATTTAGTTTTTCTTGTTGCGTGTATATTTATTAGCAATACATATATATATATATATATATATATATATATATTTTATACTTTGTCAATGCATAGGAAACTTTTTTATGAGATTCAAACACTGAAAAATCGGGCTTTCTGTTTTCTCTTTCTGAACCCATTTCTTTTTTTTATCTAAAAGCTTGCTGTGTTTGTTTTATTCGAGGTGAAACTATTCCTAAAACACGCAAACCATATTTGAGTAAAAAATTTTAGAGTGAATAGCGACAATATATTTTATTTACGCGCGCTCTAGATAGATAGATAGATAGATAGATATGTACAGACAGATAGAACACTGCTCAGCTAAGTGACAAGCTTCTCTCTATTATTCATTATTTAGAAACGTTTCCAACTAGTTCTTTTTTTCTATATATATTATTATACTGGCGTTTGTGTACATGGTGTATGTAACACGCTAAAATCTGCCATCCTGCCAAAAGTTTAGAGGTAGAATCTCTGACTGCTGTCGGTCGGGTTTCAATCCTAGCTGAGGGCAATCGGATGTCTAACCGTACTGATGAACGCTGATACAGTGAATCATTACTGTCTTCGGCTGACTATATATATATATATATATATATATATATAGGATGAAATATTAAGCTTCTGTTGTGTCGTGAAAATACGATACAAACAAATGAGTGGTTAGTCCGAGTGGTAAATACTAAGGAACACACGATTAAATCAACAATAAGGTTTATTGTACTAAAGGTACAAATATTAAGAGTCCACACAATAGTCACTACGTACAAAAATGTAGCGTAGAGTACTTCCATCCGTTCCTGGTTGTATTTCCGTCATCAGCTCGCTCATAATCTACTGCGTGGTGTATTTATAATAGGTGACAGTCCATTGCTAGGGGGAGACAGGTTCTTCCATTACAACAGCTTTGTATAATTGTAGCCCAAATTCACTTTCTTGGTGCACTATCTTCCAAATCAATTGTAATAATGTTAGTAGTTGTAGAAACAAAAAAAAATACAAGCATCCTGACAATGGAGAAATAAAATCGACCCCTTACGTGGGGAGAACACAAAGATCGTAATTCATTAGTATATTCATTAGCGGATATGTTAATATAATGTGTCTGAGCAAGTGTCTTTACGAGGGATTAGCCAGACACTTAAACCGATAGACATACTCAGGAACGGGTAGGTTTGTGTGTGAACATTGTAAACTTTATAATAGAAAAAAATTATTTGGCCAAATACTCCATGAAATTGTAAAGTACCAACAAATTTCTGGCAAATATAATTATTAATGATGCAAAAAGTACTTAATCCAGTCTTAATGTGATGGTTTTATTCTTTTTTGCTTAATGTATTGTAAAATACTGAACAATGGAGAGACACTTGACTTGTTCCACATTTGTCCGCTGTTGCAACAACGGAAATTTATGAGGCAAAAGTTTTCGAGAACTACAAATCGTGAACTCTCGACAGGAAAAAGCCAGGTGAAATCGCTCGAAGCGTAATTGACCATTTTTGTGTGTATGTGTGCGAGGTGAGGACTTGCAATATTTCTTATACAAAAAAAGTCACTTGAAGCGATTTCCTTCGAAAAAGAAATGATTTTAACGTTATCTAACCTACCTCATTGATCCAACAACAATGCACAGCACTGAACTGATTCCTTGCTCTTGCGATAACGTTTATTATTCCCCAGAATTGGTCATTGCGTAGACATATTTTGCTTTTTGGTTTTATTATTATTATTATTTTTTAACCAGTTCACCCTAAGCATGGCAATAAAGCAACAAAGACACAAGGAAATATGACAAAAAAAAATTTAGGAGGGAGAGATAAATAGAAGTACAGGAATTAAGACAGAAAATAACGTCTGACACTGCATTTAAATTTTTGAAGATCAAAAGTAAAGCAAGAAGACGAGAGATTGATTCATTTTCTACAGTTTATCAACCCTTTGCACGTTTTTTTTTTTAGCTAGTAATGGTTTAGTCATATATCTATGGCAGTTAGTGTGAAGAAAAACACCAGGATACGAATTATGAACTGGAGAAATCAAAATCTAGCCAAAATCTGAATATCTGGGAATGACATCGAACTAATTTTACTTCTTCATAAACTAATGCTCATCCAATAAAAGACTCATGAGCCACTCAAGGTAGAGTTTCAAGGTAGCTGAGTATGTCTTTATTTTTAATCATATCATCCCGAGGAAGGCGGTAACGCCACTGGTGCGCAGGGGGCTACGTAAGAGAGAAAAGATTGGAAAAGAGAAAGCCGGAAACCACATCCTAAGCAGGCAACAAGGGATGAGCCTCTTTACCTGTTCAATAGACGTGGGTGGAGTGTGAACTGGGCGATAGTTTAGTCTATCTGTCTATTGGCTTAAATGTCTAGTTAATCCCTCATAAAGACACTTGCTCAGGCACACTATATTAACATATTTGCTAATGAATATACTGCTTAATCTTATAATTTTTGTGTTCCTTCCGTGTCGGGGTCGATTTTATTCCTTAAGCGCCAAGATGTATGTATTCTTTTAGTGTCTACTCAATGTATTGCGTTGTATATGCATAAAAAAGGGCAAACAATGTTCATGGAGTTATACAAGAAAGATAGAGATTAATCCAAGACTTGTAGGGGTCAAAATTATAGTAATTGGGAAAACATCCTGCTGATAGTCTGTTATACAAAGCAGCAGTTATTTAGAAGGTGTTCAAATGGAACTTACTTCTTACTACAAGAATACAAAAGGAATGAGTATAATTCGCCCTTATATACGTGGTGTGGCGGGTTCCAGTTGTGGCTTGTCAACTTCAATTCATCTAAGACCAAGCTGTTGTCTGTCAACCATTACAGGCAACCTCTTCTGCCTCCCATAAGCATGGACCAAGTGATTCTGCCTGAGAGTAATACACTATGCCTCCTCGGACTTACCCTGTCCTCAGACCTCAAATGGAAAAACTATATTGAATCTATAGCAAAATCTACTGCTAAGAAGGTTGGGTCACTATGCCGATCCAGGATGTTTTTTCCACCTGAATCCATCCTGCATATATACAAGTCAACCATCCGTCCGTGCATGGAGTACTGCTGCCATTTATGGTCAGGTGCCCCTGCCGTTCTCCTCAGTGTTCTTGACAAGCTCCAAAGGAGAGTCTGTAATGTGATAGGTACTGATCTGGCGACTCAACTGCAGCCACTTTCCCATCGTCGAAATGTGGCCTCCCTCTGTCTCTTCTATAAATACTTTCATGGCTTCTGCTCGGATGAGCTTAAGTCACTGATGCCTCCTCAACAGGTGTTTACCCGTGCAACCAGACTGGCAACTGGGTCCCACCCATTCACAGTCAGGTTAGCCAAATGCAGACGACAATTCTACTCCTGCAGCTTCTTCTCTCGCACATCCCGCCTGTGGAACTCACTCCCGTATTCTTGCTTTCCTGGCGGCTACGACCTCCAGAAATTTAAATGCAAAGTCAATACTCATCTACTAACCACTGTCCTCTAGCTCTCTCCCTCCCCTGTATAACCTTCCCTTTCTCTCCACCTATGTATCTGTCATAGCACCTGCTTTCTCAGCTTTCTATTGTTCCTTTCTAACTAGTTTGTACTCCTCACTCTTTTCTAATTAATCTTTTTACATTTATGTAACCCCCTGCACATCAGTGGCGTTTCTGCCTTGCTCGGGGTGAAATAATTAAAAAAAAATGTCAGTGGTTATGGAATTAAGGAATGTAACTCGTCTGAACACTTGCCATGGAAATAGCGACAGTTCAGTGAGAGGTTCACGATACTTCATCTGTGGGAAAGCGGTTGTAGAGTGAATAATATTTAATAAAAGCTAATTATTGGAGGCCACAACCTGAACAACATAAGATACGCGGACGATACAGTACTGATTGCGGACACGGAAAGGAAACTGCAAGATCTCATACAGAAAGTAGCAGTGGAGAGTGACAAGAAAGGACTACAAATAAAGTTTAAGAAAACTGAGTGCATGGTCATCAGCAAAAGATACAACCCAAAATGCCAAATACAGGTGGGGGATAACAGAATCAAACAAGTCCAAGAATTTAAGTACATAGGAAGTGTTCTAACAGGAGATGGAAAGTGCGACACGGAGATCCGAAGGCGAATTGGCATGGCAAAGGACGCGTTCCAAAAGATGAGCAAAATACTAACACACAGGAAGATCTCAATAGAAACGAAGAAAAGAGTGCTAGACTGCTACGTGATGTCAGTTCTTCAGTACGGCTGTGAATGCTGGACAATATCATCGAAAATGAGGAAAAAACTGGAAGCGGCCGAAATGTGGTTCTACAGAAGGATGCTACGGATATCGTGGACTGAGCATACAAGCAACGACGAAGTGTTAGAAAGAATGGCAACAAAAAGAAAATTGATGCTGAGCATCAGGAAGAGACAACTGAAGTTCCTGGGACATGCAATGAGGAAGGAGAGTCTGGAGAACCTGATACTGACTGGTCAGATAGAAGGAAGGAGAGACAGAGGAAGGCAGCGGATAACATATCTGCAGAGTCTGATCAGGTGGATGACGGAACGGGGGTTGCCAGGAGCAACAGGAGCAAACATACTAAGAGCCACAAGGGATAGGGAGACGTGGAGATCCATGATCGCCTACGTCCTGAAGGGACAGGGCACATAGAAGAAGAAGAATTGGAATAACGAATTTGGAGTTTATGATTCAACACAAAGATTTAGTATGTTGGTATAAGTTTTTCTCTAGGTTTAGGATCAATTTAATGATCTATTTTTCGGATTATAAGATTTTTGTGATTTCGTGAAATTTCCTTCAAAGAAAGAATGGTGAACCCAAAATGGTGATATTGGGAAATATTGTGTGATTGTAATGATAAAAAGAAAGACGAAGCCAGAAGGAAATGAAAGAGAGATGAGGAGGATGATAAAACATGTTATTAAATGGCGGAGTTAGAGCAGGAGCGAACAAGATGGTAATTTTTATGCTTTTAAGGAAAAATTTCACCTGTTCACAAACTAGATTTCTATTCTCTCCCGAAAAAAATATTTCGAAAAATTTAGATAAACTTGTGTTTTTTTTTTTAATTATTTGTTTTCTATTCCTTAGTTTTTTAGGAGTATATCGTCTTTGCAGCGAAGCGGTCGACCCTGCTTTACTTAGGTGAATTGAGACGATACTACTACATCTCAAACACGACTCCAAGAATTTGCATGGGCGTTGCAACGGCCACAACCAAGTCAGCGGCATCGACTTGCTGGCCATTCTGTGTGAGGGTAGTCGCAACAGTTTCCCGTGAAGGAGAACGCCTCTCTCCAACCTACCTGTGTCAAACGCCGTCGGTCAGTCGCTAACCTTTACGTAGGAGCTGCGCCTCAGATGTCAACAGCTTTATCAGTGGGCGAAGGAACTTCTGAGAGTAGGAATAGTTTAACCTCAACATTACCTGTGCAAAAAAGACCGGCAAGCCATTGTTCTATTTTGCCTTGAATGTCAGCATTAACCACAAATGCATCAGAAGGGAGTGGTGACTACAAATGTGCAAAATTCACTGACTAAATAAATGATGATGGTAATGATTAGACATTTTAGACATTTTGTTACGCTAGCAATGAAAGACATTTCTTCTCGTAACCAATGAGCAAGTATCTGTCTATATTTCTTATATGAGGTATTGTAAATATTTACACTATTTACATTATTCTGACGGTTGTCTTCATCTTTATTGTGACAATGATGACATTTCGACGTTGTAGGCTCCTGAGAACACATGGCTCAATGGATAAAAGCGTTAGGTGTGTGTGTGTGTGTGTGTGTGTGTGTGTGTGTGTGTGTGTGTGTGTTCGAAAAAGTTGTGAGTTCGATACCTGGCGCCAGCAGGGAGAACAAAAACTTAGATTGTTAACTAAATCTTGGATATTTAAAGGTATATTACGTAAAGTTAGAACTCGTTCGACAAACATCTTTTCTTTCTAACGAATTTTTCTTGTTTCTTAATGCTTTGCTTAGCTTCTGGGTGTTTTTTTTTTTTTTTTGCTATTCCAATCGGCTTCCAGAATTCTATTTTTTCTGTTCGAAATTCTAATAGATAACACCTGAAGAAGGCCAGAGTGTACAAAGGCCGAAACGTCATGAATGTTGGAATAAAGATAAAGACAACAGTCCGAACTATGTAAATAGTATAAATGACCCACTATTTATGATATGGAATTCTGAAGGCGCATTGGAATAGTAAATATAACCTTCCAGAAGCTAAGCAAAACATTAAAGAAACAGAAAAATTGTTAGAAATAAAACAAACGTGTGTTGAACTGCTATATGGCACTGAAAGCGAGACAATTTTCTCACGGGGGAGATTGAATTTATGGTAACAGATACGGCTTTACAGAGTGATACTGCGAGTACTATGAACAAAGCATGTGAACATCGAGGAAGTTTTAAGAAAAATAAGAACAAAAAACACCTGTACTTTAAACAGAGTTTCAATTACTGTGGCACCTAATAAGGAAAGAAGGTTCAGAGAATTTGACACTCGCATGATATATGATGTGCGTTGTTGTGCAGTGGATATCGACTCGGAACGACAAATCAGTGTGCCGAGTTCAAAATCCACTTGAATTCCTTGCATTCACTTACGCACAAATACTCTTGGGAAAGGTATTAATCCTTCTCTTCCCTCCAGTTATGTGTTAAATAGAACAGATTGGGTTCTAAATCCTTGGCGACCAGTCTACATCAGAAACCAATGGCAGCATAATCTTCTGCCCAGTCAGTCATGTCTCTTTCGAGTATACGTGTATCACGTATGGCACTTAACTGACTGATGATATACTCGAAGCAAGAGGAGCAGGAGAAAAAAAATTGCGTAACCTACCTAGCAAGATTGCATAAATGGGTCGTCGTCGTCTTGCGGCCTTAGCCGATATAGAACTCACTACACCCCTCCAGTATTCCCTGTGCATTTGGAACCCTGGCGCAGTTTTTGTTTCGAAATTCACAATCTTGCCAAATAGCTGAATACTTGATGCTTCGCCAGGGCTACCAAGGGTGTTTTTCTTGTGACACCAACACTAGATAAGCTGCCTCCAAGCCCCATCCTGTTATTTAACCCATAAGTGAAGGAAAGTGACGGATTACTACCTTTCCCCAGGGTACTAGTGCTTAAGTGAATGCAGGGTACTCAACTGGAATTCGAACTCGGCCCACCGATTTCTCTTTTCAAGCCGATATCCACTGCACCACAACGCACATCCGTCACTGAACGCTTACATCACCTGGTATTCCCAAGTGGTCACCCATCTAAGTACTGACCAGGTTCACGTTGCTTAACTTCGGTGATTGAACGAGGACCGGTGTATTCAACGTGATATGCCGTAAGTAAAGTAAATGGGTAGCAGGACAGCTAAAGTGATCATAGTAAGTTGATAAATAATGCTTAAAGATACAAACGGTGGGAAGTTTCGGAGAACCATGATTGTTCACGTTCATAAATGCTGACTTTAGTTTAAACTAACAATAAACTTTTAAATCTCAAATGCACTGCATTAAAAGAAAAAAAAGAAAGCATTAACAAATAGTGTTATCTCCTGTTTTCATCAAACTTGACGCCATTTTGCTTTTACAAAAATCTACATTAATTTTGCTTTGTCTTTCCCTGCTGTGCGTTGTGGTGCATTGGATATCGGCTCGGAACGAGAAACCGGGGAGCCGAGTTCGAATTCCAGTTGAATCCATTGTATTCACTTACGCGCAAATACCCTTGGGGAAGGTATTAATCTGTCTATTCCTTCCAGTTATGGGTTAAATAGCAGGACAGATTGGGTTCTATAGCCTTGGTCGGCAACCAGTCTACCGCAGAAAGCAATGGCAACCTACTGCGGGATAATGTTCTGCCCAGTCAGTCATGTTTCTTTCGAGACATGATCGCCCAAGCGTGTATCACGTATGGCACTTAACTGACTGACTGACTTTCCCTGCTATCTGAAATAGTATAAAGCGAATGGACAATTAACATTTGTTAATGTGAGAACTAATCTAAAGCCTTCCCAGACAACCCTACAACAAAATGACCATCTTTTTATGCCTCCTTTCTCATTCTGTTTCGCTTACATCCACATCAGTGTTCTTTGTAAAAGAAAATTGCATCAATCCAGGTTTCTCCATCTAGGAATTAAACAGAAGAGCAAAATAGACTTACTTCCCGTTTTGCAACCAGATTAGAAGAGACAAAGGTTGACTTCCAGAAGCTAAACAGAGTTTTGAGAAACAGGAAATTTTCGTTGGAAACAAAGAATTGAGTCCTGGATTATTGTGATGTGTGTCCTTCAAATGCTGGATATTCTCATCAAAGATGAAAGAAATACTTGAGGCAACCGAAATGTGGTTCTACAGAAGAATGATGAGGATACCAAGGGCCGAATACGTAATCAACGGCGAGGTTTTGGAGAGGATGGAAAGGAAAAGGAAACTGATACTTAACTTCAGGAAAAGACAACTGAGTTGTCTGGAACATTTAACGAAGAAGGAGGACTTGGAAAATCTGATACTCATGAGGCAGACGGAAATAGACACAGGGGGAAGCAAAGCATGACATACTTAATGAGTTTAAGCAAATGGCTGGCAGAACAAGGTTTTGGAGGAGTAACAAGAGAAAAGGCGTTAAGAGCTACAAGGGATGGGGAGATATGGAAGGTTATGAACATCCTGAAGGATTACGGCACATAGAAGAAGAAGAAGAAGAAGAAGAAGAAGAAATAATTGGGCAGATTTGGTTCTTTAGCCTTGGGAGGGCAACCAGGTTAGGGAAAGGAAAATTCAAAAATAATCTGAAGAGGGATACACTCCTTCATGCCTATCTTTCCTGAAACACAACCATTGTTTCTACGGCTTCAGTACACGCGATATCCCTACGAGCCTAATTGGTTACTGGATTTGAAATCGTCGAAAGACAAGTTTCATCAACTGTTGTGCATAATGTGAAAGGCTTGAAATCATACAATGTAATTAACTGTTTAGATACGCGTATCTTATTATCATACAATTCTTTGTCGACTCTCAGATCATCCTGAGAATCCACCCTCTGTCCATATATACAGGATTTTCCGAAAGTAATTGGCAGTCTAACTCACATGACTTTTGTTTCCAACAAGATGAGGCTCCTCCACATTATTCAAGAGCGGTCCATGAGTCTCTTGATGAAACATTACCTGAGAAATGAATTAGCACGTAGAAGTCTAATTGATTGGCCAACACGTTCACCTGACTTGACCCCAGTGGATTTCTTCTTTTGGGGAGTGCTAAAGGACGAAGTTTATAGTCGAAAACCAAGTAGTACTGGTGATTTGAAAAATTACTTAAGAGATGCATTTTATTGGATACAAAATCCTATGTTTTACACCAAATAGCTGAAGCCCCAAAAAGTAGAAAACTCACACGCATAAAATCAGAATTACTAAAAACAAAATTTTGGTACAAAATACTAAAAAATAAGATCCAAAATAAATTAAGTGATGCTGGTATCTGATTGAACAAAAAGCCAATTGAACTTTCAATGACCCGCGTTTATGGCTCTTGGCACAAAAAAATAAGTTTGCGCCTGGAACCGATCACGTGATTGAATTAGCTATTTATTCAGGTTTTCGATGGCAGAGATATCAGTCATTCAGAGACCCCACCCGAACACTAAAGAGACAACAATAACAAACTTTCCAGCAACCAACATCACTGCGACAACTACGTATATTTTTCGGTTTAATGAATTACTACTGTTGATTTATTTCAGGTTGTTCCAGAATTTTGACCCAGCCCACGAACGTTTTGCAAAAACAAGTCACTTCAGCTGATTCCTCAAAATTAACGCACGATAAGTTAACTTTTTCTCTGATCATTCATTTCTACAGTTTTTTCTAAAACAATCACATTTAACTTCAACAAACGAACTCTTTGAATTTTGAAGGTATTTTACAACCATCACAAATAAGATACTGAAAAATATCAATTGTTAATTTATTGTTTATAAATAAAATATAGGATTCTTCTTTCTATTTTTCTACAAAACATTTCTTTTCGTGTTGTGTTTTCTTAAAATTAGTGTTGTATTTTGTGGACAGAAGACTCGGCATTATTTTTTTTTAATACAGATATTCTGCTCCCAGAAAGCAGACAAGATGAATTGCTGCAGCTACATAAACAAATGACTAACCTGAAATTGCAAATACAGGCTCTTGTACGAACACAAAAATTTCATAGTTTTCATCCAAAATTCAAAGATCAATCCTACTCACTACACAGAAGTCGAGGTAGATTGAACCATTTTCTCCAGAAAGTGACTTACCTACTATATCCGATTCAAGGATCTCTCACACTTCTGCACAACACCACGGAAACGACTAATCCGGCAGCAAGTAAAGACGACATTAGCTGCAGGTTTAGAACAAGTGAGTCGTCTATTTTACATCCAGGACAAAAATAACGGATATTTATTTTTAGTTGACACCGGTGCACAAATCAGTTTTATTCCAATGAATACTAAATAAAAAAACTTGTATTATCAACATATACATTGCAGACAGCAAATGGATCAAAAATCGAAACATACGGTGAGATATCACTAACGCTCGGTTTGCGTCTACGAAAATCTTTTCTGTGGATTTTCACACAAGCACACTTGAAAACATCGATCCTAGGAGCAGATTTCTTATCTCGTTTCGACTTATCAGTAAACATGGATACACAATCTCTAATCAAAAGTAACACAAAGCTATGGACAAAGGGAATCATCTCACTCTACACACCAACAGGAATTAGTTCGGCAATACCAATTGCTAATGGTCTGCAGGACTTGATAAAAAATGCCCTATACTTACCACTCCTTTAAAACGTATAGATGAAATCCGTCAACTGAACCATCTAAACACGCATCACCACGCAAATTACGTCCAGACAAATGCAAAATAGCAAAAGACGAATTTCAACATATGCTGCAATTAGACATGATACGTCCTTCAAATAGCTCATAATCCTCTCCGCTACACATAGTTCCGAAGCCAGACACAGGCGCAGGTGACCTTATGGGGATTGTAAGAATCTCAACGCAAAAACAGTTTCTGATAGATACTCTCTACTGTATTTATACGATTTTGCCATAAGTTTACAGGGGACTACAGTTTTCGCAAGATTGGATTAGGTAAGGCATACTACCAAATTCGAGTGGAAGACATAAAACTGCAATTACCAAATTTTTAACCCTATGAATTTACGATGATGCCATCTGGCTTAAGTAATGCCGCCCAAATCTTTCAGAGACTTAGTGACGAAATTTTAAGAGGATCGTTCTTTACGTTTGCTTATATCGATGACGTGCTTATCGCTAGTCGTGATAGCAAAGTGCCGTTTCGAAGTTGAATATCTTCGCTATGCGATTGACAAAAACGGAATCACACCAGTTCCAGAGAATGTAGCAGCAATACAAAATTTCCAGCAACCAACATCACTGCGACAACTACGTATATTTTTCGGTTTAATGAATTACTACTGTTGATTTATTCCAGGTTGTTCCAGAATTTTGACCCAACCCACAAATGTTTGCAAAAAACAAAAGAAAAATACAAAAATACTGATAGACGGAGAAGCGTAAGCTGCATTTCATGAAGCTAAAAGACGTTAGCAGGTTTTACTAAACTAGCCTCATTGATGAAGCTAACTCAACAATCACATTGACAATCGACGTCTCAGGAGATTTAATTAGAGCAGTTCTGCATCTGAAGCAAAATGACTCAGAAGAGCAGATTTCTTTCTTTTTCTCATTTACTGTCTACCTACTTTTGGACAGTATATATATATACACATGTATATATATACACGAAATCTAGAAGCGAGCCACCACCTACCGCGGTTTCACACTAAAATGGCTAAAAGTATAGCCAAAAGCGCTCGGATAAACAAAACATTTGGACAATTATTATGTAATTTATGTCCTCAAAAGAAAACATCATAACTTTTTTTTTTTTTTTTTTAATAAGCGTTTCACCCCGAGCTAGGCATGTCACTGCCACTACTGTGCAGGGGGCTACGTGAGTGGAGAAAGGCTGATTAAATATAGGAAATGACAGAGGGTGGGTGGTAGGCGGGTAAGGATACCGAGAATGAGGGTTGGGTAGATGAGAGTGTTGTGAGAATAGTTGGGAGTTAGTGTGATAGGGAGGTGTCTATTGACCCTACATTTAAACACCTGGAGATTGTAACTGTCGGGAAAGCAGACTTGTGGAAGGGAGTTCCACAGGCAGGAAGCGCAAGAAGCTGTTGGAGTAGAATTTACGGTTACATCTTATTTGTTTAACTGTAAAAGGGTGGGACCTAGTTGCTAATCTAGTATCTCGTGTAAATTCGTGCTTAGGCAGCACCAGTGATCTAAGCTCATCGGAGCAGAAGCCATGAAAGTACTTGTAGAAGAGGCACAGGGAAGCCACATCACGCCGGTGTGAGAGCGGCTGCAGCCGGTCTGCCAAGTCAGTATCAACCACGTTACAGATCCTCCTTTGTATTTTGTCAAGAAGCCCAAGGAGAGCAGCAGGGGCATCCGACCAGATATGGCAGCAATATTCAATACACGGGCGGATGGTAGATTTGTATATGTGCAGAATAGATTCAGGTGGGAAAAATTTCCGGGCCCTACACAGGGAGCCCACTTTCATAGCAGCAGATTTGGCAATGGATTCAATATAGTCATTCCATTTGAGGTCCGCCGAGAGTGTAAGGCCAAGGAGGCATAGTATTTTACTCTCTGGGAGGCTAGCCTGTCCCATGCTAATGGGAGGTAGATGCGATTGTCTATGGTGATTAGTTGATAACAGCTTTGTTTTAGAGGCATTGAAATTTACCAACCATTTCCTACCCCAGGTCACTACGGATTGGAGGTCCCTTTCAAGTACGGCAGCGAGGTTCACTTTGTCGTCCAGACCTGGTTTCTGATCGATGCGGGAGTAGATTGTTGTGTCGTCGGCATACATGCCAACTTGGGATCTAATGGTGTCGGGGAGATCATTAATGTAGATCAGAAAGAGCGTGGGACCTAGGATAGAACCTTGAGGGACGCCCGCGTTCGTCTGGTAGTTTTGGGAGGCATGCCCATTTAATACCACCTTCAATGTGCGGTTAGAGAGTAAAGACTGGATGAGGTCAAACAGATGTCCAGTTATCCCATAGCTCCGCAGTTTGCACAAGAGGCCAGCATGCCAGACCCTGTCGAATGCTTTGGAGATATCCAAGGCAACGGTTCGGGCTTCACCATTCTTGTCAAGTGCCTGGTATATGTACTCGGTAATGGTCGTTAGCATATCAGCAGTAGACCTGGTGAAGCGAAACCCATACTGTTTGTCAGAGAGAAGCCCGTTGGCCATAAGATGCTGAGTCACCTCGGCGTTGATAATGGCTTCGAAAACTTTGCCAAAGATTGGAAGGAGACTAATAGGACGGTAATTGGCGGGGTCTGAGGGTTCGCCAGAATTCTTAAATATAGGTACTACGCAGGAGGACTTCCAACAGGCAGGAAAGCAGGAAGCAGATAGGCAGAGGTTATAGAGTTTAGAGAGGACAGAGGAGAGTTCTGGGGCACATTTCTTCAGTACTATGACTGGGATTCCGTCACCGCCACTCGCTTTGTGTGGGTCAAGTTGCGCAATTATCTTGGCGACCAGCGAGGGTGTAATGTGGACGTTATTTAGTTGAGCCTTAGTTCTGGGTGGGAAGTCTGGTGTAGGTATTCCTAACGAGTCCAGTGTCGAATTGGTTGAGAATCTACGGGCAAAGCATTCAGCCTTGTTGGCTGGGGCGGTGAGAACTTCAAATTCATTGATTATTGGGGGTATTGAAGTCTTGTTCCTGCTGAGCACGCTTTTGCAGAGACGCCAGTAATCTTTGGAGCCAAACTTAGAGGATGCTATGCGTTGCCTAATTCTGGTAGCAAACGCCCTCTTGGCTTCGTTCAGTACTTTTTGCACTTGTTCCGTGCTGAGGTG
The DNA here is from genome assembly GCA_037127315.1 of Ascarosepion bandense. Classification (NCBI taxonomy): domain Eukaryota; kingdom Metazoa; phylum Mollusca; class Cephalopoda; order Sepiida; family Sepiidae; genus Ascarosepion; species Ascarosepion bandense. The sequence goes on from JBBBDQ010028462.1 coordinate 111,243, forward strand.
AAAAGGCGCCTGTTTTGGTTCGATGAGCAGCTTCGATAGAGCCGGAAGAAATGGTTCCGGTGGGCAATAGCGGCCGAGCAAGCGGGTGAGAACCAGGGGGACGAATTTGGTTTTAGTAGGAATTTTCTGGCAGGGATAAAAGCATCGATGCCAGCCTTAACCCAAGAGGAGACTTCGGAGGCACAGTCTTCGACAGGAAGATCAAAGACGTTGTTCCAGGGGACGTCGCAGAGGAAGTCTCTGAACGAGTCCCAGTCGGCTCTTTGGTAGCAGTATGATATTCTGCTGATATATAACATGAAAAATTACATAAAAACTTAACCATCACACCTTGTCTGTCATTTTTCATCATTTATATATACATATATATATATATATATATATATATATATATATCAGTGGAGATACACACACACACACACACACACACACTCACACACACACATATATATATATATATATATATATATATATATATATATAAGTGTGCGTGTGTGTACCGCCACTGATTTTCGATATCTAAGTTTTAAATTGAATTTTCAAAAATAAAAAAGACTTTTCTTGAAGATTTAATTTTATCTTTATTGAAAACTAAATGATGAAATTTACTATTTCTAGTAATCAAAATACTCAGGTGTATTTCAAACAGAAATTATATCGGAATCTGAAATTTTGAAATGTTTAACAATTTTTCAGTTATTCAACTACTTTTGTGCGATGGACACATTTGTTAACAAAAGTTCATTCTTGGTTTGAAAAATCTTGCAAATGTAAATATATATCTGTGATACGTTACTTTTGGACAATTAGCAAATTGAAAGTCAATTCAATCTGATTTTTAAAAAAATATTACTTGTTAATTTTATGCATGTCTCCTTTATTAGTCGTGCTTAATCTCTTTATTTCTGCACATTTGTTGTTGAGCCAGTCCTCTTTAATCTGGCTGCATTTGTTCCTTATTTTTTTGTGTAGTTTTTTTGTATTTCGTTCCACGTCTTGTCATCGTTTTTCTGTCTCTTTTGCATCATGCCGAGAACCGCCTCAATCACCCACTCTTTTTTTCCTTCTACGTCTGATTTACTTTGGGACAATGTTGTTTGCTGATGACACTCGCCCTTCCTTTTCTAAAAAGAGGCCGCGGGGAACTTCTGTAAACATCTAATATTTAAGCTTTAGTCATTTAGTCATTGTCTAACAGTAACTAAACAAAAACAGGTAAACAAATTATTAAAACAAGAAGTAAAAAACATATAGTTAGGCATGAAGAAAAAAAACTTGAGTTTGAGAACAAAATTTTGTCGTCAAAAAACCAAAGTAATTTTAATTATTTTTAAAAAAATTTATGCTAACACATTCGAAATTTTGGCAAATTTTTCTTTCATCAGCGAGTGACCCAATTCTTACAAAAGTTTACTACGGCAAACGTAATATTACAAAACTCACTTTTTTGCCCGTGAAAAACACATTACTTTGAAAATTCTTGCAAAAATCAGATTATGGTCTGATTTTGATGAAACTTTCAGAACTTATTCTCAATCAACTTTTTTCTAAAAGTAGTCTCTATATTCAGAAAATCTACTCCGAATTGTGAAAACAAAAATGCAATAAAACTATGCCATTTTTATTAAGATAAACTTTTAATTGCGTTTATAAACAATATATATTAAGGATATCACAGTCTGAAGAGAAATTTCCTTTTTCGGTGAATAATGAATTTTTACAAGAATGTTTTTCGTTTTTATTGTTTCCATTACAATAATTTATAGTTTCAAAAATCTTTTAAAATTTTTTCCAAACGTTCTTTCTATTAGGTTATTAAGTTAATACGTGTAGACTATATTTACGAATCGAAAACTGAAAAAAATTAATACAAATATTTGAGCTATAAAATTTTTAAAATAAAACATTTTTGTGCATGCCCATGACCCGAATTTTATTTTACGTGTGGCCGTAAGTGGTCATTAAAATGTCACGTGTTTCAAAGATTGCCCTCCTTACAAGAAAAAAAAACTTATATAAGCATTTTCAGCAAGGTACAATTTTTTCATGTCTCTTCCGTGTTTCCTGTGTACGATTCAACATTCAACGGGCTTTGCAAGCCATCTCTTTAAAATTTAAAATAAGTTTCATATTTTTAATTCCTAGTTTCCTCATTTTGTTAAAAAAGTCATTGTGAAATTCATAATTTGTGGTGGTACCTAATAAAGATGATAACATTGGTAGGACTTCTGTAATTAAGAAACGCTTTTATTGTATATTTCAGGAAGTAAGCAAGTAATATTTGTTTCAAATCAGTTAAGTATCTTTAAATTTACTAATTTTACTAAAATATCGTGTCAGCGAGGTGTATTTTATTTTTGCGAGATTTTTAAAACCGAGAATTGGCTTCTGTTTACAAAATGTGTCGATCGATTAAAAATGGCCTAAAAAAGATTTTTTTCTTAAATTTGAAAATTTTTGATTTAAATCAATATAATTTCGATTTGAAATACATCAGAGTATTTTACTTACTGGAATTAGTAAAATTAATCATTTAGCTTTCAACTAAAGCTAAATTGAAAACTTTAAGAAAGCTTTTTTATTTATTAAAATTCATTTAAAACGTAAGTATCGAAAACAAATGGAGGTGCCTACATATAGGGAATAAGATTTTCTTTAATTGTGGGTAGAATAAGCTTGTTTCAGGCAGAACGCCACAAAACAAAAAAATCGTAAGGTTAAAAGTTATCGGTTAAGTCAGATATTTTCATTTAACGATTTCTGACTATATTTTTCATTTGATTCTCCCATAAAAGAAGCATCTTGTTTTAGCTGTATTATCCTATTGTAAACGTCTTTTGCTTTAGTTTTGATACAGACTTTTTTCTTTCGCTTTTCGCTTGTACTTATTTTCTGGAATCAGATCTACAGACGTTTATTTTGGTTTTCTTTTGTACTTCTTTTCTGGAATGAGACCTACAAACATTGTTTTGTTGCGGTTGTTGTTGTTCTGAGTTTTTTGGGGTTTTTTTTTTTTTTTTTTTTTTTGGTGGGTATGTGTTTTGCGGTTTCTTTTGTTTTTTTTTATTTTGCATTTCGCTTTTACTTTTTTATACAATGCAAACTACAAACATTTTGCTTTTTGCTTGTACTTATTTTTTAGAATCAGACTTTTTTTTTTCGCTTTTGAATTGTGCTAATTTTCTGAAATGAAAGCTACATTTTTTTATTACGGACACATAACGTTGAAACAGCGGTTACCGTACGATCAACGAAGTTAAGCAAAGTCAAACCTGGTTAGTACATAAATCGGAATACCAGGTGTTGTAAACTTTAATATTCGAGTGCTGTAATGTTTAATTGCTCAGAATCGTTAATTGGACAGTCGAGATCTACTTCCCGTTGGGTTGGTTATATACACATTTTTTGTAATCGTTTCACCCCAAGTAAGGCAATACTGCCACTGGTGCGAAGTGGGGGGCTACATAAAAGGAGAGCGAGACAACGAGGAAAATAATACAGAGGGTGCCGGGGAATGGATAATAGAAGAATGGGAATACTGTTGTGCAAGGGGTTACTTGAGAATATAGTGAAAAAGAAGAAGAAGAACAAAATACGGGTATGTCGGGGAAAGGATAAAAGAAAGATGGGAATCAAGAAAATAGAAGATAGCAATTGATGTTGCATTTAAACTTTTTTAGGATGTAGCTATCAAGGAAGCAAGTATACGAAAGGGAGTTCCACAGGTTGGAAGTGCAAGAAAAGAAAATGATAGAGTGGAAGTGGCGGCTAAATTTGACTGTTTTGATTGTAAAATTGTGGGACCTAGTTGCCAATCTATTAGCTCGAATAAATTAATGAGGCAAAAGAGAGATATGCTCCTCGGAGCAGCAGCCGTGAAAATATTTGCTGAAAAGACAGATGGAAGCTACATTCTCTCGGTGAGAAAGTGGCTGAAGTCGAGACCGATTATTGTTGTGACGCCCGCGCCTATTCGGCTATAATGGACTATTCCATTACTATGTAAAGTAATGGTGGCATCTACGTAGGGGAGTGTGCCGCGCAGGGAAAAGTTTTTGACGTGGTTTTGTCATTTCAGGATTCACTTTGTCCAGTTTTGAACTTTTCAGAAAACAAATTTTGAATCCCTTGTTTGGACTAATCTTTTTTTCATAGAAAAGACCTTTTCGTTTGTAGAGCTAAGTTTATTTTTATTTATTTTTTTTTTCTTGTTTTATTTTTTCCTTTTTTTCTAGCTTTTTGAATTTTATTTTCGTATTTTTGGCGGCCATATTTGTTTTTGTTTAGGTCGGCCATTTTGAATTAACTTTTGTTTTCTTTTTTTTTTTCTCCGTTTTTTCGTTTTCCATTTTTTTATTCTTATTTTCAGTTACAACTCGGTTTCGTCCGCTATATTTGTTATTGTTTTTGTTTAGACAAGACAAGTTCGTCCCTTTTTATTTTTTTTCTTTATTTAATTTTTATTTTTTCAGTGACCAGTTCTTGGCTGTTTTTTAACTTTTTATTTTTTGTGCATTTCTTTCAGTCCCTCCCAGACTTTTTTTTACCGAAAGTAAATCTTTTAGTTTACTTTCGCATTTTATTTACAACTTAGTGTTTTTTGTTTCCCCTCCGTGTTTTTTTCTGCCTATTTAGTTTAATTCGTTCCCCCTTTTTTATTTATTAGTTAAAAAGTTTCTTGTACTGTTTTTTATTTTATTTTTTGTTAAAGTTCAATTTGTTATTAAGTAAGCCGTTCTTGGCTTTTTTCTTCTATATTTGAAACCTTTTTCTTTCATATACATTGTTTTTTGTTGTTTCTCCTGCCGCTTTAGGCGGATTCCTTTTATTTAAAAAAAAAAAAAAAAAAAAAAAAAGCTTTTTCTACTGTTCCCCTTTTTTGTAGGTGGGATTATTGTATCTCTCCCCAACAAGTTGTTTTTTGTGTATTTTAACCCCTCCTCTTTTGTAGGTGGGTTTATTTATTTTTGCCTTTAAGATTAATTCTCATTGAAAGTTTGTTTACACACGCACTCATTTTTATTTTTTGAAAGTTTATTACTTGATATTTTCAACCCACCTCTTACGTAGGTGGGACATTTGCATCATTATGTGATTCTGTGTACTTCATTTGACTTTTTTCTTTTTATTTTTCCTCCTTTTTCCATCCCCTGTAATTTTTCAAATTATCCCCACCTCCACCCCGCCTTCGTGTCATATTTTCCCCCGCCTCATTCCCTCCCCATCTCTTGAAATAATTTCACAAAAAATAGAAAAAAAGAGAGAGAGTTAAAAAAAAGTCTTCATTTAATGATGGCCGCCGCTGATCGGCTAGTGAGGAGGGACTTATTTGGGTCGTCCTCTAAGAAAGATCCGCCCGACAAAGGAAAGAAAGGGCTGGAAGCAACTGTGAAAAAATGACCAGACCAACGAAAATACCCCAGCTAGGGAGAAAACAAAAGACGAAACTGAAAAGACAGCCGAGGAGTCGCCCTCTTGCTGGAAGTCCCCACCATCATGTATAATAAACCTCGCGGAGTTCTTGGAAAGGGCCAAAGAGTACGAACATCTTCTGAAAGAGGATGGTCTCTTAGAAAACCCCCAAGAATTACAGAAGTTTGAAAAGAGAATGGTGTCGTTCTTCGTGGTGGACAAGCGGTCACGCAAAATTTGTCGCTCCACGAAAGACACAGTGATCCGTACACTGACGTCCCTGGGGGTCAAACCCCAAAGAATTATTAAGGGAACAGGGTTCTTCATGTGGGACATTCTGTTACCCACCGCCAAGGATTGTGAGGAGATGGTTCGCCGTGACCTCATAACTAATGAACTAATAATCCGTACTGAGTATGAAGGCCGGCGAAGGACCAGAGTAGCAGTCTACGAGGTCCCTCCTCAAGTTGTTGGGAACATCTAGCAGCCTTTCTTAGTAAATATGGCCAAATAGTTAGCGCCACTTCCGACAACTTGAGCGGGGGATGGAGCTTCGATATTATGCTCGATCGTTTGGCCTTTGTCTCCGTCCCCAACTGTTTGGACTTTTGTGGCTGGAAAATGCCGGTCATTGTGGCCGGCAGAAAACCAACCTGTTGGAAGTGTGGTGAGACTGGTCACCTTGCCGCTTCCTGTCCAGACAAAAAGGCCTCTGGACTTCCGGCCACTACTAACGCAAATACCCCTCGGCCTGATACTGATAGTTCCGCGGCGCCTGTAATGGGCCTGCCAGCGGCACGCACCGGTAGGGTGAAACCTTCGGTTGGGGCTAGCCCTTCACAAACCCTGAACCCATCTCCTTCCGCAAGTGCGAGTCAGGAGAAGGAGGAAGGGGAGTGGCGTGTCGTTGGTAGAGGCAGAGGGAAGAGACAAACAGCGGGGCCTCAGTCTCATGAAGCTCCCAGGGATAATGGCACCTACATCCCCATTCCCGCTACCAGTTCCAAGGGCGATGACTCGGCATCTTATGCTAATAAAACGTCCGAAGTACAAAAACTAAATGAGCCCAGCTGGGAAAAAATAATTAAAATAAAACAACTCAATGAGGAGCTGAAAAGAAAACCTGCAAACAAAAACATAGCGATCCCAAGGTCCTCAATATCGGCCCCCTCCATCCCTTCTGCAAAAAAATAATGGCCCCTCCCCCAATGACTAGATCATTGACCCCTACCCCTTCCAAGATGACTTCTCTAAAACAAAAGAAAAACAAGTCCCCTCCTAATTACACCCCTGTTTCCAGTCCCATCTCCAGTCCCGATCCCACTCCATCTCATACACCAAAGCAATCGCCGAAGAAACTGGAAAAAAGACAAAGAAGCCCTTCCTTAGAGGACTTAAAGGCCAAAAAAACCTAAGGCTTTATTCAACAAGGGAATGGACATTTGCAAAGTTTCTATAGAGCAAGCGGATCGAGCAATTGTGCTCTCCAATAAAACTAAACAATTTAAGACTCTCCTCAGTTTTAAAAAAAGTCTATGGAAAAGATGTGGAGGATCCAAGAAATTTTCCGAAAGCTAAACGGATCCTCACTGTTGTAAGAGCAGGTCAAGGTTCCCAAAAAGTGTGGGAAATGTTGGCGGAAGCCAACGAAAGTTTTCCTGCTGACCCGCCATTATCCTACATAAGGGATGATTTGTCAAATAAATTGTCACAATTTTGTTCAGGGAGGCTCCTAATTTTTGTTCACCCCTCCCTATATAGAGCAGTGAAACTAACGTTTCCTTGGGACATTGGTGGCCTGTCTCTTGATGGCACTATCAAGACTGAGATGGGTCATGGCTCAATGGGACAGGCCGTCGGTGTCCTGGCACCTGACATGTTCGGTACAGTTCCTCAACCCTAATCAAGCTTCATAATGGCTCTCTGGTTAGCAAGTTTGAATGCCCGGGGGCTGAGGTCAGAGTCTCGGAGGGTGAAACTCCTTCATGATCTCCAGCGCCTCGGGGTGGATGTTTGCTGTTTGCAGGAGACCTGGTTTTTTGCTGGCGACTATGAGGGCATACTGTCTAGTGATTACGATCTCTATTCAGCATGTTTTGATGGTCGTTCTAGTGGTGTTTCCTGGCTGGTGAGCAAGTCTTTGGGTGCGGTGCGTGCGCTTGTCTTCGCGGATCCAGCGGGCAGGATTTGTGTGCTGGATATTACCATAAAGAAGAAGTCTTTTCGGCTCATTGTGGTTTATGCGCCCAATGACCATGCAGAGCGTCCTGCTTTGTTTCGGCGGCTCGAGTCGTTCTTTGGAACATCGAGGCGGGTAATTTTAGCGGGGGATTGGGATGCCGTCCTTGACCCTGAGAAGGATCGAATAGGAGAAAGATGTGAAACCATTTCGGGAATTTATCGACAGGAACGATCTTGTCGATAAATACCGAAATGAACACCCCCGGGAGGTAGTGTGGACTTGGACTAATAGAGGCAGCTCGGATTCGAAGGTACGCGCAAGCTACCTCGACCGAGTCCTAGTTAGGAGAGTCGACGTAGGGCTCTTAGGTTGTCCAAGTTTCCATTCGATAGTTTACACGGATCATAGGCTCGTCCGGGTTCGTGTAAACTTAGATAAGCCTAAGGTTAAGTTGGCTGGATACTGGAAATTGAACGCGTCATTATTTGATAGCCGAGATTTCCAGGAACAGCTGTTACTAACGCTAAAGCGGGAACTGACGGGGGCTGTGGTTGGGAATAAGTGGTGGGATACACTTAAATCCAAAATTAGGTCGTTTGCTGCCGACTTTAGCCGTCGGCTCAACTTAGCTAATTTAACGGCGCAAACGGCAATAGAGAAAAAAGTTGATCGGGCAGTTAAATCCCGTAATAGTGGGGACGTAGCCTTAGCTAGGGCCGAGCTGGCCTCCTTGCTTATCAAGAAGGATCAAGCTCTGGTAGTTAGGGCTAGGTTAAAAAGAATGTCTTCTGAGGCAACGAATATGGCCCCAGAATTGCGTGCAGAGGAAGCTAGGCAAGCAGTCAATCGGCATTTCAAGGACATCACATTGCAGGATGGTCGTACCGTGACTACAGACGTGGGTATATGTGGGGCTTTTCGGGATTACTTCCAGGATCTTTTCACCAGGGAGCCCGGTCTGAGCTCTGCTCAGTTCGACACCTATTTGGCTGACTTTCCCCGTCTCGAGGCGGCTGAAGCAGCTAGGTGCGAGGGGCCCATAACAGAGTCGGAAATCTGGGATGCGCTGAAATTGGTTGGCCGGGACAAAACTCCAGGATTGGATGGTCTTCCCTACGAACTGTACTTGAGGCAGTCGTCCGTTTTTGTTCCTCTGCTGGCGCTCGTTTATAACAACTGGATGGAGCAGGGGTCTATACCTCGTCGCTTCACCAGGGGTGTAATCAAGTTGCTTCGCAAGAGCAAGGGCGGTGGGGGTGGCATAGATAATTATCGGCCTTTAACGATGTTAAATACTGACTTAAAGATTTTTGCCAAGATCTTGGCCAGCCGTTTGCAAGCTATCCTCGCTAGTCTGATTGGCCCCGAGCAGACTTGTGCTGTGAAGGGCAGGACTATTCAGGACAACCTTCATTTGGTACGCCTGATCATCGAAAAAACCGACACTGAAGCTGCGCTGATCAATTTGGATCAGTCCAAGGCATTCGATAGGGTTGACCATCGGTTTTTGGAGTCTGTCCTTTCCGCCGCCGGTTTCGGGCCGTACTTTCGCTCCTGGATCAGACTGCTGTATGAGTCCCCCGGTGCGCTGGTGGAAGTGAATGGGGTAAGATCGAAGCCCTTCACATTATCTCGCTCCATTCGTCAAGGTTGTCCACTTTCGCCTTTGCTGTACGTTCTTGCGTTGGAGCCATTCCTTCGCAAGTTAAAGGCGAATCCGGTCCTTCGCGGAATTTCCGTACCTGTTGCTACCACCTCGGCCAGGTACTCCGCCTATGCTGACGTCGTTTCGGTTTTTGTGTCGAGCAAAGCCGAGATTGACGAAGTTAGCAAAGAAATCAGATGCTATGAGACGGTGACAGGGGCCAAGATCAATCGCGATAAGTCTGTTGGCTTGCGATTGGGTGCGTGGAAGGGAGTTTCTCTTCCCGGACCTTTCCTCTGGACGGACGGGCCGAGATTCTCGGCGTCTTTTTCGATCCTGATCTCCAGTTGGAAATGAATTGGTCGGAGGTTCGAGAGAAGGTGCGCAGTTCGTCTGTGGACTCGGAGAAAGCTCTCCTTAAAGGGGAGGGCAGAAGTATGTGCTTCGCACATCTACCCGATTCTCCTTTACCGACTCTCGGTACTTCCTCTCCCGTGTGCCATTCGTTTGGGGTTAATTCAGCTCTTGTTCTCCTCCTATGGGGAGAAGGCAAGGCTCCCAAGGTACGTCGCGAGATCTGTTGCCTTCATCCATCTGAGGGCGGTCTGGGCATGCCTAGCGTTGAGATTCGTCAACACACGCTTCGCATTAGATTCCTGGATCGAATGTGTATGCTGGAGGATGAGAACGGCGCCCTCGTTAAAGAGGACGTCCATAAAAACTTTCCATCCTTGAGAAGTGTGCATTTGTCGGAGGAGGATGCCGGGCGTACTCCTCGTGGTGAGTGCTCCTTCTATAAAGAATGTCGTTTGGCTCTCCAGTTTCTCTTGCGGGCTACGGGTGGCCTCTCCAACGCCCAAGCGTTGTCTCTTAGGGAATTATATCGGGTATTAGTTAGGGGGCCGTTCAAGATGAACTGATTGGCGAGCTCGGGCTTACGAAGCAGGAGGCTCGCTCCATATGGCCTTGGGCGCCTGGGTTGAAATGTCTCACTAACGATGAGGCATCACTCACCTGGCTGATGATTCGAAAGGCCCTCTGGGTCGGCAAGAAGCTTCTTGCAGCGGGCCTAACTCCGAAATCAACCTGCGTGCGTTGTGGGCTGTCGGCGGAAACCGTCGATCATGCCTTCTTCCACTGCAGTGTTGTTGCTCCGTTGTGTAAGTTTCTTGAAGATCTCATGGTTCGTATGCTGCGTGGAAAGTTCTGTTTGTAGCAATGTCGTACCTCCGTTATCTAGGGCTGAGCACTATGTGCTCTTTTGCTTACTAGGTGTTATGCGAGTCGTGATTTGGACGACGCGACAGAAGGAATTCTATGGTGAGGAGAAGTTTACCTCTTCCCAACTGATCTTGTTCTTTAAGCATCAGCTTAAAGTCAAGATCAGGACTGAAAGGAAACGACTCACTCCATCTGAATTTGGCAAAAGGTGGGTGAGTCTTGCGCGTTTCTGTCGAGTGAAAGGTGCTGACCTGGAGTGGTTGTTTGATGCTGGTTAGGCATCAGGATATTGGGTGTACTGGGCAGAACATGTTCACCCCTTCCCTGTTAGGTTAGAGTAGGTAAATTTTGATTTTCTGTTTCTCGCTTTAAAGTTAACTTAGCTAGGTTATGATTGCTCATTGGCTCCCTTTTCTTTTTGTCCCCAGTTTTCTTTTTACTTTAAACTCCCACCCCTTCCCACTTTAAGTGTTCAACAATTTTAGTTCACCGGTGGATGCGTGGCGTCTTTCGTTATTTTTCAAGTGTGCTTTTCGTTTTTGTTATGGTGTTTAAATATGTGAATGATTGTGTGAGTGATTGCTGATCGGATAAGTGGCATTATTATATTTCTAAAGCCACGCATTATATTTCGTCCGGGGAAGTGATTTTGCTGTCACAGTCTTAGAGTAGTGGGGGGTTTTTATTACTAATACGATTTTGTTTAGTTTCTTGTGTATATATTGTTTAACATTGTATATAAACATTTGGGGAATTTTTAATGTTGTTATTTTCTGCCCATGCCCTCCACTGAAAATTGTACATATGGGAGTTAAGTAGGACTACATAGAGAACCTGAGGTATTATGGTGGACGTGGTAAGAATGGTAAGTAAAAATGTGGTATTATGGTAAAAGGTTTATTGTAAGTATGCCAGGGTCAACGAAAGTGAATAGCTAAGTTAAATTAGGACAGATGAAGACCAGCCTTCACCATCCCCGTTTTAGGCCTTGTGCCACATTTGTACTTAGAGTACAATAAATAATGAGTGTGTCGCGCAGCCGGTGTCTTCTTTTTTTACTTATTGCAAGTTGGATACACGTATTTTTGTTATCCGGAGTTTTTTTGTGAGTACCTGTTTTGTTACTTGTTTTCATTCTGTCTTCGTCGCGCGTGGCGCATTTGTGAACTTTTTGTTAAAATTTTGTGTTTGTGAGGGAGGGCAAGTCAATAATGGCTTTGTCTCCCCAACCGTCTACTTCTGCTGTGGGCATGCCGGCGGTAACTCCTTCACCGTCGGTGTGGAAAAATGCCCCTATTAAAAAAGATTCCAAATATTACCTGCAAATGCAGGAAAATTATAAAGACTTCATAAAAGACAATGAATTACTAGTTATACCGGAAGTCGTCAACGTTATGGCAAAGAAGACAATCTCCCTGCTGACAGCAGATGAAAAAACACGAAAATTTATTGCTGTCACTAGGGAGAACATGGAAGAAGCATTAAAGATTCTTCACATTGTCCCTTGTGTGTTAGCAAGGAGGTCCCGAGCGATGTGGGACATTCTACTGAGCTCGGAAGGAGAGGCAAAGGAAATGGCTGGAAGTGTCATGACAGCCAAAGGTATTCGGTTTCAGACCGAATACCTGGGTACAAGAAAGACCAAAGTGACCATACATGGTGTGCCCGTAGAGGTTTCCTGTGATCACGTGGGGGTCTTTTTCGCAACTTTTGGAACGGTGGAGGAGGTGGCACGTATGAGGAGCAAGGCGGAGATAGCCACAGAAGACGTAAATGTTAGCATTGTGCTGGACAGGGAAAACTTCCTAAAGGTCCCAGACATCCTAATATACGGTGGAAGGAAATTGTTTGTAGTGGTGGAGGGAAGAAAGCCGCATTGCTGGGCGTGTGGCATTGCTGGTCACACGTTCAAAATGTGCCCAAAAAGGAACCCGGAAGTGACACCGGAAACACCACCGGTGTCAAAAACACCAGTCACCCAGGAGAAAAAGACCGAGCCAAAAAGTGGTGAATGGACGGAGGTGGTCAGGAGGGGGAAGAAAGTTGCTTCTCCTCCTCCTCAACAGGAGAAATCACCATCCCCTGAAAAAAAGAAGCCACGTAAAGAGACTAATCAACAGCAGCAACAACAAGAGAAGCAGGGGCAAAAACAGCAACAAAAAGAAATGCAGAGACAACAACAACAACAGCTACAAGAGCAAAAGCAGCAGCAGGAGCAGCCGCAGAAACAAGAAATGAAGGTGGAAATGCCTCCTCCACGCTCCTATTCTTGAAGAGAGGACGGGAAGAGGATGAGGAGGTATCCCAGAAAAAAGGGAAAACAGATGTAGCAGAACGCGGCAGAGCGGAACGAGTCACGGTTGCCCCCAGAACCCAATCCGCCCCTACATCTCCGAATAGAACTGTTTTTGTCGAGGGGAGGAGTCAGTCTGCATCCCCAGTAAGGCATAAACCTTCTCCTTCCCCCACACCTCCCACACCCTCCACCCAATCAGAAACTTCCTCCCCTACACTTGATAATTCCTCCCCGAATCCAGATAAATCCTCCCCGAAAAGGGAAAAACAAAGAAAAAATAGTTTTGCAACTAAAGATGTCTGCAAAATTGACAGACAGGCCTTGGAGAGGGACCTTTCTTTTCAGAAGAAGGCCCTCCTAAGGCCTTTATTTAAGGTAAAAAATATAGAGGGCAAGTCCATCGAGGACCCTGCCAATTTCCCAGGAGCCCCCGGGGTACTTACGTTAATACGAAATACCGGGGGTAGTAGAACGAAAGCCTGGGAATTTGTGCAGGGGGGCGTTGAGGCTTTCCCGAAAATACAAATGGCCCAAACGGGCACTAAATACCTACAAAGGCTTTCACATTTTTGCGCTGGGAGGGTCCCTGTCATCCTCCATCCTTCTTTATATAGGGCGGTTAAACTAACTTTCCCTACGGACGTCGGCGGCATTGCCCAAGACGGACGAATTACGTCCGATATTGGTACAGGCAACCTTGGACAATCCGTCGGGGTCCCTACTGCCATTGATTTTCGCGCCGTATGTGACCAGAAGTAATTTTTCTGCTTTCTTTTTCGGGTCTAAATAGATGTCAATTAAGTTAGCCAGTATGAACGTGAAGGGCCTTAGGGATCGGAGTAAGGCTGTCCGCCTGCTTCGGGACCTCTTGTCCTTCGGCGTGGATGTCGCCGCGATCCAAGAGACTCACTTTGTTTGCAAGGTCAATGCCAGTGTGCTGTCTAACGACTTTGTCGTCTATTCAGCATATGGTAACCGGCTGGCCAGAGGAGTTTCTTTGCTGGTCAAGCGTACCCTGGACGCGAAGGTGGATCTTGTCCATGTCGGTGCCGAGGGCCGGCTGATCGTGGCCGATATTGCAGTGAAAAGCAATGCTTTTCGACTGGTTGCGGTTTATGCGCCCAACGACCAGGAGGAGCGCGTCTCGTATTTTCGGCGGTTGGAGCCTTTCCTGGTGGATTCAAAGCGACTCGTCTTAGTGGGGGACTGGAATGCCATCCTGGACCCCAAGTTAGATAGAGGGTGGGGAGCTAGAGGGAATGCGCGTGACGGTAGCTTGGTCGATCTCATCGAGGACTTCGGTCTAGTCGATAGATACCGGGTCGATCACAAGGGCGAGAGAATGTGGACGTGGGCTTATAGTTGGCCTTCTACCAATGTGGCTAGCTACCTTGATAGAATGTTAGTTCGTGAAGCCGAGCTAGATTTCTTAGATTATCCCACGTTCCACTGGCTAGGTTACTCGGACCACAAACTCGTTTGTGCCCGGGTAAATTTAGAAAATAGGGTTAGAATGGCTGGTTACTGGAAGTTCAACGTGTCCTTACTGGACAGGCGGGACTTCCGGCGCCAGCTAATTAACTTAGTGCAGCGGATGTTAACTGGGGGAGTCATCGGGAATAAGTGGTGGGAGAACCTTAAGAATAGTATTAGGTCTTTCACCACCCAGTTCAGCAAACGGCTCAAACTAGATAAGGCTGACAAGGTGAAGACACTTAGAGCTAATTACTCCCGGGCGGTGGCTGGTGGGGATCCCCTAGAGATAGCCATAGCTAAGGAGGCCGTGGAACGGTCGAATAGCGATCGTTACATGGGCCAGGTAGTTAGACATAAGTTAAGCAAGATGTCTTCCGAAGCTGTGAACATGGGCGCAGAACTGCGCAAGGAAGAAATTCGCCGAGGAGGCGACCGGTACATTCGAGAGGTTCGCAACCCGGAGGGACACACTCTGCGGTCGACTGACGACATGTGCGAGGCGTTTCGGCGGCATTTCGAGATCCTGTTTACCAAGGAGCCTGGTCTCCGTGATGAGGAGTTTCGTAGCTATTTGGCTGACTTCTCCCGGCTTTTGCTGGCTGATGCAGCTAGCTGCGAGGGAGAGATTACGGAGGGCGAAGTCTACGCGGCGTTGAAGAAGGTCGGCAGTGGCAAATCGCCGGGTCTCGATGGTTTGCCCTTTGAATTGTACTTGAGGCTGTAGCACATCTTTGTCCCGATTTTGACTGTCGTGTTCAACAACTGGTTCCGGTAGGGGTCCATCCCCAACCGGTTCACCAGGGGTGTGATCACGCTGTTGAGAAAAGACAAGGATGTGGGGAGGGAGCTAGAGGGTTACCGGCCCATAACTCTGCTAAACACAGAGTTAAAGATTTTGGCCAAGATCTTGCAAAATCGTTTGCAATTAGTTGCCGAGTCTCTGTTGGGACCTGAGCAGACTTGTGCTGTGAAGGGCCGAACAATTCAGAGCAACCTGCATCTGATACGCACGATCATAGAGGGGATAAAAGACGACGAAGAAGCCTCGCTGATCCATTTAGATCAGTCCAAGGCATTTGATAGGGTTGACCATCGTTACCTGGCGGCTGTCCTGCAGGCAGCTGGATTCGAAACCAACTTCCGCCGCTGGATTAGCCTCCTGTATCAATCCCCGACGGCTGTGGTACAGGTGAACGGAAAGTTGTCGGGCGTTCTGGCGCTGTCTAGGTCGGTCCGACAGGGTTGTCCACTGTTGCCCCTACTTTATGCTTTGGCGTTGGAGCCCCTCCTTCGCCGGCTAAGGGACAGGGCGTGCAGTCCGGCCCTACGTGGAATCGCTGTCCCTGGTGGTGCTCGAGCCAGGGTTTCCGCGTACGCCGATGACGTCACTACTTTCGTGTCCTCCCGGAGTGACATCGAGGTGGTACAGAAGGCGCTTGAACGGTACGAACAAGTGACAGGGGCCAAGATTAACCGCAACAAGTCGTCCGGCTTGCGGTTAGGCGCCTGGAAGGGTGTTACCTTCCCGGGGCCCTTCGACTGGACGGACGGCCCGGTCTGCATTCTTGGAGTGTGGTTCAGGCCCGACCTACAGTTGGAGAAAAATTGGTCTGAAGTACTGGCAAAGGTAGGCGCGTCGGCCAAGACTTGGCGCCGAAGGAATTTGTCCTTAAAGGGTATGGTGGTGGCGTGTGCTACATACGTCTTTCCCATTATCCTTTACCAGTTGTCAGTACTTTCACTTTGTAAACGACATAGGAAGGCGATCGAGCGTTTGCTATTCTCCATTCTGTGGAGAGGACGCAAACACTATGTCGACAAACGTATCTGTTACCAACGTCCGTGTCATGGGGGTCTGGGAATGCCATACCTGATGGGCCATAAGGTTGCGTCAAGGTTGGTTTTTCTCAGGCGAGCGATTTCCGAAGACTCATTGCTTAGGAGGATAGTGAGGGACATGTTCCCTAGCCTTACTATCACTCCCCCCCATCTCGAGGCGGTGCCGTAAGCCTCGAGAGCGATTGAGTTTTCTCCTCGAATGTCTGGCGGCCCTGCGGGCCATTCCACGGTCCAGTGACCTTTCACGGCCTAGGAGAGTCTTCTATTGTGGGTTAGTGGAGGGCGTCGCCAAGGATCCATTACGTGATGTGCTGCGCTTGTCGGAGGATGAGTTTCGCTCGTTTTGGTCTTGGGCGCCAGGTAGTGATTATCTCAGCAACTCTGAGTTTTCGCTCACCTGGCGATTAGCTCAGAATCGCTTGCCTCCCAATGACAAGGCCTTCATATGGGGCCTGGCGGATTTGCCAGATTGTGAACGCTGCAACCTTAGCTTGGAAGAAACGGCTTCGCACGCCTTCTACCATTGTTCGCGGGTTCGCCCTCTATGGGACCGGGTCGGCGAGTTGACTGCTCGTATCGAACCGCGAGAGCTTGTGCTCATTGATCGTGCATTCGCCTGCGACAATGTGTCGCCCCCGTTTTCTGGGATGAAGCGTATGGTGTTTCTGTCGCTGCTAGCCACGGCTCGAATGGTGATTTGGACGACGCGAATGGAGGAAGTCTTGCGAGGTCAGCGTCTTTCACATCAGGATCTGATCTGCTATTTTGAGCTGATGCTCAAAATAAAGATTAGAACTGATTAGAAACGTTTGACTTTGACAGACTTCAGCAAAAGGTGGGTATATGTAGCAAGTCTGGTTCGCTTGAACGGGGCTAGTCTTGATTTTCTCTTTTAGATCTGCTGGTTGCATCGGGGTGGATTCCTCTGGAACCCTCCCCTGGTTAAGGTAGCTCTCTTTTGTGTACCTAGTTAAAGTGAATGAATGTGTTCCTAGCCTGTACTCGGCTTCCTTTTTAGTTATGATCCAATTCGAGATTCCCAACCTCCCAAGTTTGTTTTGGCCTTCTTTTATCTCGTCTGGTTCAGCCTTTTATTGTCCCATTCCATTAATTTTTTACCCTCCTCCCCACTCCCTTAGCGAGTGTGCTTCTTGATTTCGCCGTTTGGCGGAATACAGCGGCCACTCCTTTTTTCTGGGATGGACGGTTCTTACTAACATTGATTATTATTTTAGTTAAAAATTTGTTGTATTTTCAGTTTATTTTTGGGTTCATCCCCCTCCCATCATTTCATTTTTCATTAAATATTTTATATTATATTGTACAGATTATTGTATTGTACATAAATACATTTTTATTGTCATGGGTTATTCTCCCTAATTTTTAGGTGCCCCTTGTTAGCTTGCGGCATTGTGGTGTATGAAGGATTGGGAGTAGATGGATAGCTTCTTTTGGTGACTGAGCAAATTGTAACGAATGAATGGGTCGTGATAGTGTTTAGCTAGGTATAGGATAGTTAAGCGAGAACCAACCTCTCCCCCTCCCCTTTTAGGCCTTGTGCCACAATTTTGTATTCATTGCAAAATAAATAGAGTGTGCCGAGTAGCCGATCGACAAGTCAGTCGTAGACTTCCGGTGACGACCCGGAAGTACCCATTGCTCATACTACGTCTTACGACGGTTGGGACGATTAACCTTTATTCTTGTATTGGATACTAATAACCTTTGTAAATACTATTTCCACGGAATACAACAATTAACCTATTTCTGTTGTTGAGTTATTTATTCTTACTCACGACATAACAATTATACTGCATATTCTCCTTTGAATAAACCATTATTATCTCTCCCTTAAAATTTTTACTATCTGAAAATATTTTCTGGCTTTAACTTAAATAAACTTCAAAGGGTTGATTATCCGTAAAAAGAATCAACCAATCATAAACAGACATTTTCCGCATATCAGTTCCACAGGCGGGAATTGCAAGAAAAGGAACTGAGAAGTAGAAGCGATGGCTACATTTGACTGTTTTGATTGTAAAATGGTGGGACCTAATTGCCAGTCTAGTAGCTCGAGTAAATTCATGTAAAGGGAGCAAAAGAGAGATATGCTTGTCGGAGGAGAAGCTATTTAAATATTTGCAGAACAGATAGAGAGAAGCTACATTCTCTCTGTGAGAAAGTAGATGAAGTCAGGATCGATTACATTGCAAGCTATGGTTTTGTTATAAAAAATTACAGTTAAATAATTCATTTTGAAAATTCATGACAGCCATAATTTTTTTTATTCAAATCATAAAGCTCAGCTCAATTGCATTGTCATAGTTTGAGACCAAGGAGCTACTTTTAGTCATATGTTTAGATTTCAATTTCAGTAAGACGCGAGGGAGGGTGCTGAAGGTACCCAATCCTACTATAGCTCTGTGTATGTGTCTTTGTTTTGTTTTTGTTTTTTTGTTTTGTTGTTGTTGTTGTTTGTTTTGTTTTTTTTTGTTTGCTTTTTGGCGGTGGCGGGGATGGGGTAATCACCTCATTCAAACAAGATGATAGTGCCACTAAGACGAACGTGGATACTGGGAGTGAATGAGAATGAAAAAACATTAAAAGGAACCGTAAGCCCAATCCTAAACAGAGAACAAAGGATAAATTTCTATTCCTGTTCAAAACACCAGGGAAGAATGTGGATTAAACCTATCTACTCTTATTGCAAAATTTATCGCCGCCATCTTTTTAAAAGGTTGCTAACATTTCTGTGACCCTTAATTTGGAAAAGAAGTCTTAGATTTTAAAATAGTCTTAATTATTCAACCGATTACTACTGATCAGTAGTATTTTTTAACACACAAAACGAAGAAATATACCTAAAAGGAATATTTTTAAAAAGCGTAGCTGCACAAATTTGATGCGGGTCTTGTAGGTCAGTGAGTATTTGATGCCGGAAAATACTATATTTCTTTTCTTCTTTTTTTCAAACACGGTGTACACAACCGTTTCGCATTGTGATTTACCAAGCATAAGTTAGAACACCCATTAAGGATCGAATGATTTTCTAAGTGTAGCCTAGATGTGGCACCATGCCGAAAGTGTAGAGCACTCAGGGAAGGATCGAACTTACTACTTAGTTGTAACTAATCGCTCAAAACAAGCTAGCTAACCATTGCATCATGTTAAAGGGCTCCAACATGGTGTACAGGAAAATCGTCACGATGCCACAGGAAAAATTATAACCTACTAGTTAAGTAGAACAGTTTCCGTCCATTTCTTTTCATGCGCGATAAAAAAAAAAGGAATTTAGAACAGTCAAAGACCGCAAACCACCGCCAAGTAAATACGGACAACATCTCAGCAAAAGATGAGGATTTGCTATTAATTTAATGACATTTTGAAATCTAGAATAAAATTTTGTCTTTAAGAATTTGAAAAATCCATCATTTATATGCGGTTAGGACACATCATCAGTGATGTTACCCTGGTTCATTGACGGTTTCGGTCTTTTAAAAACATCATACCTTCCCCCCAGGTTAACCCAGCCAAGGTTGATCAGGCCCCGGCCTGTGTCCTAATCTCTATTTGCTACGTTATTGGAATGCAAGATGTTTTGGTTGCACAGGAGAAGAGGAAAATTCTTGAATAAGGTCGTCCACAAATAAATGAATGTCCAGTGATGATAATGTGTACATGGTTCCAGTAAATATCCGGAAATATATAAATTAAAATAAATTGATTTTCGGGATATTAATGTGGAGATGAATGGTTAAAATAGCTAAATGACTAGATAGTAAAAAAAAACTCATTAAATATACTAAAATAAATACATAAATTACGATGTGGAAGATACTAGTAAAAAATCAAAAATCGTACCGAATACGGTTGATATGTAAATAACTAGAATAAAAAAAAACGAATGATATTAGTGTAATATTTCTGATTAAAAAAAACTACGGGGATTGTAAGGATAAATGTATAGATAAAAACTAGAACAAAATACAAAAGTAAAGCGAATGATATTAATGAAATATTTGAGATTGAAAAAAAGGAATAAAATATGATTGATATGAATAGATAAATGAATAGATAAAAAAAACCGTCGCATTTGGTGACATTAATCTAGGTTGTTTCATTTCCTCACCATGGTTTTTGGTCTATCGGACACTACCGTTATTTTGTCCCGTCCAGGTATTATTATTTCGGCATATCCAAATCCACCTGGATGACCCCAGAGTTGCATCTAGGATTGTTTGAGTCATTTTCCTCTTTTTTTAACCCCGTAATTCCCATTTTATTGAAGGCCAAATTTAAAGATTTCCCAGCGAAACCCCTCACACCAATTTCGATTGGGTAGCATATTGCTTGCCATCCTCGTCTTCTACACTCATTCACCAGTTCTTGGTATTTGTTCATTTTGTGTTGGTATGCAACTTCCGTGTTTTCTTCCCATGGGACTGTTAGTTCCCACAGAATAAGCTGTTTTGTTAAATTCGAAAACAAGACCATATCTGGTCGTAAGGAAGTACTTAGAATGTGTTCTGGTAACCTCAGTCGGCATCCTAGGTCTACCATGAGTTGCCAATCTGAAACTCAAGAAAGTACACATCTTGTGGGTTTCTTACATACTGTTTTATTTTTCGCCCGCCCTTAAAATCTGAATTTTCTCTTTCTTTGGGTTAAATTTCGAACTCCGGATGGCTGTGTTGAATATTTCGGTGAGTTTCTTTAAAACTTTATCATGGCGCCAGCGATATCTCCCGTCACTTAATGCCTTGGGACAACCACTAAGTATATGTTGGAGTGATGCTTTTCCTGAACATAACTTCTACGAAGGGGTTTCTTTTTTTTCCAAATATAGAGGTTCACAGGGCTTGGTAGTGTATCATAAACTGCCTTGATCTGGAATTTTGTATGTGTGAATTCATTCCATAATATATCAGACCAAGTAATTTTCCGTTTTGTTATGTTCTCCCATCTGGCCCATGCTCCTTGCTGGCTTAATCCCACCATTTTTGTAATTCTATCCTCCTCGACACTAGCACTTACTTCATTTTGGAGAGGTTTTTGGTAAATTAGTTTATTAAATAAAATTAATGGTTCTAACTAATGCTGCTTATTTTCTCAAATGATAGTAACTTTTAGTTGAATTTCATATCTGACAAGCATTTTTTTTCAAATTTATTTGGTTGTAGTTGTTTG
>JBBBDQ010028463.1:0-420819 GCA_037127315.1 Ascarosepion bandense
TGCATGGAGTACTGCTGCCATTTATGGTCAGGTGCCCCTGCCGTTCTCCTCAGTGTTCTTGACAAGCTCCAAAGGAGAGTCTGTAATGTGATAGGTACTGATCTGGCGACTCGTCTGCAGCCACTTTCCCATCGTCGAAATGTGGCCTCCCTCTGTCTCTTCTATAAATACTTTCATGGCTTCTGCTCGGATGAGCTTAAGTCACTGATGCCTCCTCAACAGGTGTTTACCCGTTCAACCAGACTGGCAACTGGGTCCCACCCATTCACAGTCAGGTTAGCCAAACGCAGACGACAATTCTACTCCTGCAGCTTCCTCTCTCGCACTTCCCGCCTGTGGAACTCACTCCCGTATTCTTGCTTTCCTGACGGCTACGACCTCCAGAAATTTAAAAGCAAAGTTAATACTCACCTACTAACCACTGGCCTCTAGCTCTCTCTCCCCTCCCCTGTATAACCTTCCCTTTCTCTCCGCCCATGTACCTGTCATTGCACCTGCTTTCTCAGTTTTCTATTGTTCCTTTCTAACTAGCTTGTACTCCTCACTCTTTTCTAATTAATCTTTCTACATTTATGTAACCCCCTGCACATCAGTGGCGTTTCTGCCTTGCTCGGGGTGAAATGATTAAAAAAAAAAAAAAAAAAAAAAAAATTTGGACTAACATATTCATCCTAGTTGTAATACTCACAACATTTCAGTCATACCCTTCAGAATTCTCCAGTGTATGCTTCTATACTTGAAAACCTTCTCAGAAGTTTGAACTGAACTATATATTCAAATCATCTTAGATGCTTGGAGAATATACCAATCTCACTAGGCTTATTCACTTTGTGTGTTGTTTGTATCTTCCACTAAACCAGAATCTGTGACTTTCCAGAACTACCAGACACAGAGATTGAGTTCACAGCCATAGTGAACTAGATATGTTTTTACTTACACTTCAATCAACTAGGCCAATACATTGATTAAATTTTGGTACCTTAAATCTAATGTATTGGGTTGTTTGGAAAGTTTATTCTGATTTTCAGTCATTCATGTTACATGTTAGAACATCAAATTTATTGACAGCTATATGCTTACATTTCTGATTAAAGCACATTTCAAACTATCTCTTGAAAAAAAAAAAGTTTAAAATTACTTAATTTGCATTAATTTTGCATCCCTATATAAATGGAACACTACAAGGAGCATTTTAGATACTTGATGCTTTTTTATTGCCATAAAGGCAAAAATGCCTTGCAAGCAACCAAAAATACATGTGCTGTGTACAGTGAATGTGCTTTAGTTAATAGAACTGTATAGAAGTGGTTCTCTAAGTTTAGAGTTGATTATAGTGTCATTGATGAAGAATGCTTAGCCAGACTTCCTACTACAAATGACAACCAAAGCAAGATATTGATTGAGAACAACCTGCATTACACAATGTGAGAATTGGCAGAAACACTAAATTTATCAAAATACACCATCTGTGAACACTTAGTGAAGCTTGGGTACTCAAATCATTAAGATGTTTGGGTACCACATGATCTGAGTGAAAAGAATCTTTTGGGTCACATTTCTATCTGTGATTTTCTGTATAAATGCAATGAAAATGCACCCTTTTTAAAGCAAATTGTGACAGGTGATGAGAAATAGATCATTTACAATAATGTTCAGTGAAAAAAATTCTTAGGTAAGCAACATGAGCCAACTTTAGTCACCTCAAAAGGTCTTCATCCTAAGAAAGTCATATTGTGCATCTGGTGGGATTGAAAAGAAATTCTGTACTATAAGCTTTAGTCAAGTAACAAAGTCAATAGTACTGCATGCAACTGGACAAATTAAAGGTAGCAATTCAAGAAAAATACCCAGAATTGGTGAACAGGAAAGTTGTTTTTCATCAAGATAATGCCAGATCTCATGCTTCTTTGGTAACCCAGCAAAAATTGTTGCAGCTTGACTGAGATGTATTAACCCACTCACCATATTCACTTGACATTGCTATTTAAGATTTTAATTTATTCAAGTCCTTACAAAATAATATCAACGGTAAAAATTTTAACTCTTTGAATGACAAAAAACCACTGTAATTAGTTCTTTGCTCATTATGAGTTCTGAATCTTTAAACTGAAGGAAAAATTAAGAAAGGTTGTGCAGCAAAATGGTTCATATTTAGTTGAATAAATATTTAATGGCATAGTTTTAAAAATTCCCTTAAAAATCAGCATTAACTTTCCGGACAACCCAATATGTACACAGGTAATGCAGCTAGCATATGTGCCTTGACTTACGTGGTAGAATTACACAAGAATCCTGACTCAAGTGGTGAAATTTTTAATTGGTTGACCTAGTTAAGGATGGTAGCTACAGCAAGGTAAAAAAACAAAAGGAGAATCTGACTGAAAATCAAGTGGAAACAGCCAAAAAACATGAGCAAAGAGCATGGGTTAGTTAATAATGAATGAATACATACAGCTGACCCAAAAGTTACAGTAAGCTACCACACATTTAGCCTTCCCAAATTTCCCAAAGATGGTATTCCACTAAAGCCTACAATCAGTTGTAACAGCTCAGCTTGCCATCTGCTGTTAGATTCTTAATAGATATAATCAACCCACTAAAAGCTAAGTATATCCTATAGAAAGTGCTGCCATTTCATGGAGACCATAAGAAATACTCTCATTAATCCAAACCAGATTGTGAGAGGGGATGTCATGAGCTGATTCACCAAGATTCTCATTGATGAACTTCTACCAGTGATCCAAGACAAGTTAGAATCAAACACTTCTCTCAGAGAGTATGTAAGTCCCAGCAGATAACCCAATGGAGATGTTGACATTCTGTTTGCAAACAGCATACTTCCAACTGGGTTCTGACACTTGAGGAAATGGCTATAGAAATATCACAACTAGAGTCAACTATGTGGGTTAGATATGTAGACGATACTTTTATACTCTATATTTAAATGAATTGAATAAGCTCTTCCATACAGTTCAAAATAATAAAGAAGCAGATCACCTTGATGTACTAATAATTTACATATAGTGTGAATTCAAGATATCCATATATTATAAGCCAACATTCACCAGACAATACCAAAACTTTAATTCTTACAATCCTTACAGTGTCAACAAAGCAATCATTCTCTGCCTGTAACATTGAGCCAAACTCATGAGTGATAATCTACATGCATATCAACAGATGACATAGCATTAGAAATATCTTTCAAGATAACTTTTCTGCAAGCATAACATTAACTTCCATGATTTTGGACAGAAAGATCAAAGATAATAAGAAAAAAAATATGTCATGGTCTGACTGCCAGGCATAAATCATATATAAAGAAAAAAAATATATATCAAAGGATCTGTAGTCCATACATCAGAATGGTATTAGTAGTATTTTAATCCTTCAAAGATATCTCTCCTTGGAAAAAACCATAACTACACATATTCTATCCCATGCTGTTGAGGCAATGAATACAAGAGAGAGGGACCAGCTTCTTTATAAATGTACAGATAAATTAATGTCAAAAGGTCCATGGGGAGACAATGAAATAAGATATAGTTGATCATATATGGAGAAAAAAAGGATCATCAACCCCTGTGGGAGGAAGAGAACAACAATAGAGAAATACTATTATTCAACAGTTTTCATTAAAGTTGAGGTGAAGCCTCTTCTAGATGAAGCCCAAATTTTTATTTATTTTTGTAATATTTTCTATCACCTATTAAGATAATTTTTTGACTATCTTTTTCTTTAGTGAGTAAAAAGAGAAAAATAATTAAATACAGTTCAATATTCCTTTGTATACATTTATGTGAAATCTATTTCGTTAACTATAAAATTGTTCATCAACCGTATAAATAACATGCAACAGATTGAATACCAGCACAATCAATAAAAAACCAAGTAAACTACAGTGATACTTTTAAGGTTCACCTAACATTGTACAAAAAGTGTCAGTAAACTGTTTTGCATCAACCTAATATCAAAATATACTTACAAAAAAAAAACATGTAAAATAATGACAACTCTGACTTAGGTAAAATTTGAGCATGCTTAGGGGTGGTAGATATTCTGATAACATTTCCAAAGTCTTCAATCATATGATGATGTAAGAAGACTAACCCTGTCTGACAATTTTCCTGGACACCATGGTCCCCAGTCTTGTCTCCCACCAAATATGATACGCATCTTATTGAGTTAGTTCATTCTTCCTATACAACATCATCAGTACGAGAATATTGTATTTGCCATTTGCATGATCATATGTATATGAGTACAAGCATGTGTTAAATAGCCAAGGAAGATAAACAGTATATTAATATGGCATCTGAGTACAGTTCATATGCTCTGAATTTTGAAATTTGTGTATGTATTGATATGTATATGTGATAATTTAATTTAATCCACTAATCTTACCTATATATTTAATCTAGAGTAAATGTAAACATTACTCAAGGTTTTGCAATTTATTTTCATTCAGTATATTTTTGCTTTTGCCAAAAATTTATCAGAAATAAGTTTTTAATAGTATAAAAATATAGCAATATTTCATTGCCTACAGTTTCATAAATTGTAAAATTCTTATTTATTTTAATAACAATACAAGAGCTTAAACTCTAAAATATTTTACAATAAAAAAATTGTTTGTAAAAGTTATATTACTGATGTACCAATAATAAACACACCAGATATTAGCAAATTATAAGGAAAATTCCATCCATATTTATGTTTTTTCTATCAATGTAACCACATTAATTCTTGCTCTTAATGGAATCAAGATATCCTGTCAATTTTCTACTTTTCAAGTTTTATTCAAGAGAAATGCAAATATACTTACAAAATATTTTACAGAGAAGCAACTTTCTTTGCTGGTGTATTCTTAAAAT
Organism: Ascarosepion bandense; assembly: GCA_037127315.1. Lineage (NCBI taxonomy): Eukaryota > Metazoa > Mollusca > Cephalopoda > Sepiida > Sepiidae > Ascarosepion > Ascarosepion bandense. The sequence continues at coordinate 4,875 of JBBBDQ010028463.1, forward strand.
GTTTTCTCTTACTAACTCTAAAATCAGCAATAAAACTGGAAAGTTTACACACTATCTCAGTTCTTTAAAATGGGTAAAATATCAAAACTAAGTCTTAAATGAAACAAAGATGATCAACTTTTTTTTTGAGTGTGTGATACACATTTTTGATGCTATAATTTTCAATAAGCTCATCACACACATAAATATAGTCAAAATTATAAGTTATTCTTACTCAGTTATTAGTCTAAACTTTATAATTTCATCAAAAAATCTGAAAAGTCCTTCAAGTAAATTCTGTGTATAATGCATACATGTTGATTTATTAATTTACAAATTAATAAAATTTGGTTTCATAATGCTGATGAAAATCTATAATTTACAAAACTGGTTAATCAAACGAGAGTTAGACGTCACTAGATGGAAGCCTTCTTCTCAAGATAGACGCATACATCCTATACAGAGACATTGCCTTCTTAATTGTTATTCGTGTTCACTGTTCGTTGATGTATTTGGTTTATTGTACTGAGGTATAATAAATCTCAAATCTCAGTGTTAAGAGTTATTTCTTGCACTATTCTTTCTCTGTTTATCCCCTCTCGGAATACAACAGATTTGGCAACAAAGAATTTGTACTTATATGGGGTAAGCCCAATATAAGAGATTTGGCGACGTCAAATTTGCACTTCCAGAGATACCCCAATATAACAGATTTGGCGAAGTCAAATTCACATTTACGTGAAGTACGCCAATAAAACAGAGTAACAATAAAGGTTTAGGGACTCGCTAAAAGACCAGTTTGAACAAAGATTTGGCAAAGCTCGCCAAATATCAATTTGGTGAGAAAAATCTGGAAAGTTGATGCATAAAAGAATAAGTTAAGGTGAGAGGTAGTTTTTGTACCCCCCTCATAAAAAAAAAAAAACGTGTATTATCGCTTACCGTTAAATACAACTTATTTGTCAGCTACACGCATATAAAAAAAAAATTAAAAAAATATGGATCAATAAGCTGAATTAACTAAAACGCTCGGAGAAGCAGTCCAAATGTTAATGCAACAACAGGAAAGACAACAAAAAGCACAAATAGAGCTTCAACAGCAAATGTTAAAGCAACAGGAAGACCAACAAAAAAATTCAAAAGGAACAACAGGAAAGGCAACAACAAGTATTTATGGATCTCCAAACGCAAATGATATTGCAACAAGACATGTTCAAAAAATTGGTAATAGAACAGGGCGAAATGGGAAAAGCCTCTAAAGGTTTCTCTGCAGAAGGCATTGCAAATGCACTCACAGAATTTGTATATAAGCCTGAGGAAGGGATTACTTTTAATTTGTATTACAAAAGATATGAAAATATTTTTGCAAGATGGTGCAAAGCATGGTCAGATGACGAAAAAGTAATGCTCCTATTAGAGAAGATAGAAATGCAGGAAAACGTAAAATATACAAATTTTATTTTACCTAAAAAACCAGGACATATCATCTGACGAAACACTACAGATTTTGACAAAATTATTTGGAGAAAGAGAAAGTTTATTCTTCATGCGATATAAATATTGAAAAAGAAGAACAGAAAGATTTCGTTACGTATGCTGAAAGGGTAATTTTTCAGTGCGAAAGGTTTAAAATAAAAGAGGATATATTCAAATGTCTGATCTTCGTACAAGGATTAACAGCACAGAAAGACAAAGATGTACACTCGAAAATCCTCACAATGTTAAATCAAGACGAAGATATATCGTTAAAATAAGTTACAGAAGAATGCTAAAAATTGCTAAACATTAAGAAAGACAATGTGTGCATTGAAGAGAAGAGTGTGGCTCGTATCCACAAAGTAAAAAAAAACGTACTGCCAAAAAGAAAAACCGTACTGCAATGCATGTGGAAAGAATAACCACATCACTAGGGAATGCTATTTTAGAAACAAAATGTTTCGAATGTTCAAAGAAAGGACATTTGGCAGTGATGTGTAGAAAAAAAAGGGACCGAAAGTCCAAAAAGATTAATACGGTAGTTATGAAAAAAGTCACAAACAATTGCAGTACCAGAAAATATGCGGACTTAAAAATGAATGGAAGAACAGTAAAATGTTTATTAGATACCAGTAGTGATATCTCTGCAATAGACGAGCATACCTGGAATAAAATTGGTCGACCAGAGTTAAACAAAACGAAAAAAATTGCAAGAGGTATTTCTGGAAATAAGCTAAAATTCAAAGGAGAATTTATGGCTAAAGTAACATTTAACGGAAAAGTAAAAAAAAATCGAAGATCTATGTGATGTTTGGAAGAAATACAAATCTTTTCAGCATACATTTAATTGTGCTATTCAATTTGTGGGAAAAACACATGAGTATGTTCTGCACTAAGACTAAGTCGTCAAATGAATGAAAGTCTACTCAAACAGAAGTAAAATTTGAAATGAACAAAAATATGAAACCAGTTAAACACAAACTTAAGCGAACTTATAGGCCACACAAAAAGAAGAAAACAAAGGCTTACTCAAAATGTGTGAAGGAACCAGGCAAAAAGAAGTGCTTAACCAAGCCAAATGAAACTGGATTGCCTGACATATCCCTGAAATGGGGTAAGAAGAAGTCCTTAAACAAAGACATACCCTCAAGTGTTGAGGATGCAAACCGAAAAAGACTAAACACCTATGCCCTGACCCCAAAAGAAAGAAGTGTTGAGTGAAATTCAATGAAGAATTTAGCTCAGGAGGAGGTGTTGTAGTGAAATATCCTGTCCTACTCAGGAATGGGTATGGCCCGGGTTATAAAAGACCTAGACGGGATCGAACAACAGAGTGCTCGAGAGAGATCAAGAGTGAGTGTTTGTGACTATACAACAGTCTTCGTCATTACACGGGAGTGATCAAGATTATTCATCATTATACGAGAGAGATAGAGAGTCATCGGTCTTAGACGAGAGTTAGACGTCACTAGATGGAAGCCTTCTTCTCAAGACGGACGCATACATCCTATACAGAGACATTGCCTTCTTAATTGTTATTTGTGTTCACTGTTCGTTGGTGTACTTGTATTTGGTTTATTGTACTGAGGTATAATAAATCTCTATTTATATATCCTCAGTGTAAAAAGTTATTTCTTGCACTATTCTTTCTCTGTTTATCCCCTCTCGGGATACAACAGTAATGAAGCTAATTATTCTATAAATAGTTATAACTATCTTTTCATACACTTCTCAAAGGCACAACTGGTATAAGTTAATAGGTTTTAAAAAGTTCTTAGTCCACAGCTGATTCATTTGAAGCAGTAAAACTAGAAAAAGTTCACCCACTTTATAGGTAAGATAACTGAAGATATTTACATTAAACAAACAAAAATAATGCTATAGAATTTTATACTGTTAATCTTCTCCAGCAAAATTATAACTATATATAGAAATTTACTGATAACCTAATGTGTAAAAGGGATGTGCATTGTGGAGCAGTGGATATTGGCTCAGAACGAGAAATTAGAGAGCTGAGTTCAAATTCCAGTTGAATTTGTTGCATTCACCTTTGAGAAAGGGTATTAATCCATCTCTTCTCTCCAGCTATGGGTTAAATAACAGGACAGATTGGGTTCTATAGCTGTGAGTGAGTTCTGTTTAATGGCATATCAACCTCTGTGGGTTATTTAATGCCAAAAAGGTGGGGTTTTGAAGTATTTTTTTAATGTTTGATTATAGTGAGAAGGTTGATTTAGTCAGATTTTGATTATTGAAAATTAATAATGATTTCAGAATTTTGAATCAAAAACCAAGAAATAATGATTAAAACACATATGGTTATTTTTACAAATGTATGTAACATAAAAATCTGGCCAAGGTTTCTCAGAACTGTAAAAGCAAGATGAAAGGACTGTCTAAACTAACTTTCCTTTAATTGAGGTTAAAGTTACAAGAAACCTACTTTTTACCGTTCTTACTTTCTTAGTTAAATTTATTCAATCATGAAAATTGTAAATATACAGTTTTCTATGCTTGAAAATGAATAAGAACACAATTTTAATGCAAGTTCTTAAAAGATATTAAAACTCCAGGATTTAATTATACTAACTAAACTGAGTTTCCCTATTTGTTGTTTTATCAGTTACTGAATTAGATAATCTAGATTTGTTAAAATATCTGACTTCTGATCTGTATGTTATAGAAAGTAAGAGTTCCTTGGTGTATAAATGCAACTACAATTGATAGTGTCCCATTTATTCTATGAATATCATTAAAACTGTCTTAGCTTAAATAATATATTTTGTTTGTAGAGGATAGAACATTCTGAATAGAGATGATAAACATATGTTATTGGAATTAGATTTTGCAAAGAATTTTTTCTTTCACAAAAGAATTGTAGAAAAAATGTTTTGTTTCAGGAGTTCTTTGTATTCATAACATATTGCAATTAACCTCCTTATTAAAGATGTCTCATGTTGATAGCTCATAGTTGATGCTGGGAAGAAAAATAACATTTGGGATCCAAACATTTTCTGTGAGCTTTATAGTAACGATAAAAATGAAAGAACCAATGGAATAACAATCCACAGTGTGTAGCATTTACTTCTTAAAAGTGCTTGATACATAGTAGAGTAATATTTATAGTAATATTTTTATTATTGGTATTTATAATAAAAACATTTTTCACCACCACACAAAAGCTGTCATGTTTCGGTACTATCAATAGTGCCTCATCAGCCAATTTACAGTTGCAAGAGTTAGAGGGAATGAGTATATATATATATATATAATTAAAAAACAAATATTACCTTATCCAGACTATGAAGAGAGGTGGAGTAGATGGAGTTCTAGCAGGTTAGACTCAAACAAATAGAAAGTTAAGTCAACAATGGATAGGGGAATGAGGTTAGAGGGTAGAGGTGGGTGGGAGAAATTAAGAGGTTATGAAATGCTAGTTATATGGTGTTAACATTGTGTAAGATTTAGTGTTAGAGTATATGGTACATTTAATATGCTATATCATAGATTGTGTTGGGTGTTATTGTGAAAGGTTTTTAAATTTATTTATTTATCTTATTATGTATACAATTTTCTTAAAGGGGTGTAATTGATATAAGTATATAGTAAGGCTATATTACACTTAAATGAAACTATTAAAGTAATTAACAGAGGATGGTAGGATCTTATATATATTAATGCAAAGGTAGTAATTTAATTGTGGAGTGTAGTTACATTTATAGTAGAAAATGTAATCAACTATACTCTAAAGTAAACAAAAAGCGATGTTTTTATCAAGTGACTTAATTTGTTTTGTTTTTTTTAACAGAGTTAATTTAGGAAACTGGATAATTTGAAATTTTTCCTGTAAACACAAGAAATAGGACTTGTGTAATGATTTGCAAGTTCTAGCTTTTTTAATATTTTCCATTTTATGGTAGGAGCTTCATTGACTTCTTTTAAATACCAAAAGGATGTGCTATTTCTGTATGCTTTATTATTAAAAGATAAAATATATTGATACCATCGAGATTTGAAGGTTTTCTTCGTGCTATCAATCTAACAGACACCCATTCGCATTTTGACAATTGCACGTATTGGCATTATTATTTTTTGTTATTTTAGGATGGTGTTGATTACTTAGGTTGTTATACTGGTTTAAAATTTTATTATTGTGCTTTTTGATGATCTCTTCAAGGTTATCAATACAACTGTAGTTTAATTTAAAAGTATTTTTGTTTAAAATCTTACTAAGGGGGTTATTTCTGGGAAAGTGTTTTTCACCTATATTGAAGAAATATGCCCTAACTTAGTACTAACCAATTGGTTAAATGGGGGTGTATAACAAATGATTTTTCAGTTTCTATTTTATTAATACTATTATTGTTGTGTTTGATATACTTAATGCCAGGGCATTTATAGCCACTATTTTTCAGGGCAGTGTTATAAAATTTACTGTGTTTATAAAAGATGTCTTCTATGGAGGAGAGTATGTGTTTAATTATAGACAGGGGGTGATTAGATTTAGGGTGGATATATATAGGATTAGCATATGTTTTTAAGTGTTATTCAGTAAGTCAAGGGTAATATATAGGAAATCTACTTTTTTGAAATTAGTATTAATTGTAACTTTAAGGTGGAGACTTTTCAGTTCCCTAAGTATCAATTTCCTAATTCTATCGGCTTTAATTTTAGTGGAAATTTTTTACAACCATAAGGCCATCATATCTATACAGCCCTACATCCTCAATATTAATATCATTGGAGGCAGTGAGGTTATACAGAATAAATAAACCAACTAGGTCTGAGGACTAGCTGAGTCTAGTGATCCCATGGTAATATAGAACTGGTCCTCAGATTTTATTTTGTCCACTGTTCTGTGTTGTGGATAAATACAGTGTGTTTTGAGTTCATGATAATTCTTTCTTCATTGGTAATACCGGAATACTAAAGCTAAAATAAATAGGTCTTTAGAGGTAGATAAATAGTATGTTATTGAACTGAATCAAAGAACAATTGATTTTGTTATTGATATCGTTAAACCAGTTGATGACATCTGTGGTATTAAGCCATTGTGTTAATTCAAGGCATGTTTTAATTTGTTAATTCTATCTAGAATATTTTTATCTAATTTTTCTGATTTCAGGTCTGGTAGGGTTGCTAATCTTGGTAGGGCAGTTGATTTCAAAATCAGATTTGTGGTCGTTAATTCTTACATAAGATTCAATACTGTAGAGTTTACTGTCACTGATTTTTAGTTTGCTGGTGAATTTTTTTACTAGTTTTATTTATGTTATCAATTAAATTATTATTATCATCTACTTTTTATAATTTTTGGTTAAGTTCTTTCTAATTAATATGTTGTAGTCTTTAGGAGTAACTTTGTTATAATTATCTCTTATCTGATTTGACGAAAAACTTTATCCAACAAGTTAATGTTATTCACTATAAAGTTAAAATACCTCTGGAAATGGTAGTTTCATTTAACTGTAATATAGCTTTACTATGTCCTTATTATAGCAATTATACATGAACAAAAACAACAATATTTTATACAAAAATCAAATGCACAATAACTACAGACAGGATGAATCTTCACTTCAGTATCATCCAAGATTATGTAACACTGACTAATTCAAACAAGAAAATTAAATTATCTATTATAAAAAATTCAAAACTGCTGACCTCATTATCAATAATAATAATAATTCACCTGCAAAATCTAAACTGCAAAGAACCAGTGTCATTTATAAGTTTATACATCCTTTGAAGAACCCTGTTCCTCAACTATCTAAATCCACAAACAATGACATTGACTACACCACTACAAAATTGACGAGAAGATTGACCTTACATCTTTCCCACAACAGTTCTATCCAATCTCATTTAAACACAAATTGAGATCTTCCAGGACCTATCAGTGATATCCTCGTTGATAATACATCATCCACATGCAAAAGAAGATTAAAAATGGAGCCATTACTAATAAAAAAGAGAAATCCTACATTTATTAACATCAATTATGAACACAGTAACAATTTGCTTAATGTGTTTGGAACTTAACATACACAAGATTCTATATGCATAAACTTTCCACATGTTTATTTACAAGTAAAAAAAAAAAATACTTCTTGATAATAGCTAAAAGTATAGTTGAAAGCACTGGAAAGTACAAAAGCTTTGGACAATTCTTATATAATTTGAGTTCTAAAAAAGAAAAATTATATGAACACATGAAAAATTATACAAAAAAACTTAATGATAATACTTTATCTGTGTTTTTAATGAAACTCCCACACACACACATACTGATTCTAGCAGCATTTAACTCATTCAAAAATACTACACTGATGAATATTTTAATATATTCCTGCACCTTTAAAAGTAATTTATTTTTGAGGAATCATTTACAAAATAAACTTTAGGATTACCTGAAACTTAAATTAGGACAATGCATGATTAAAAGTAAAAAATCAATGAAATCAATAATAAGAGTGTAGCAGTATTAAATTGTATTTATTTTTAACATTATTCTTCCGAGTACTGATAAAATAAAATTAACCAAACTTCTAACTTGGATTATTTGCCTTAACTTTTAAAATGACTTCAGTTAATTCTTGGAAAGATACTTTGTTATTACAGCAATTATTTCTTTAATTAGGTTTTTATTAAGTAGGCATAGTCAGACCTAAGGAAATAAATATTTCTAGTGTATCTACATATCTTTTATTAAACTAATTATTGACTAAGTTTTGCAATTCAGCAGGACCAAACAGTTTTTCGCTTAATGACCAATAGTCTGTCAGTTAAATTACTAAGCAGAAACCATAACATGTGATATAGGTTTGGGAAGGCAGGTTAGTACATTTTTTTCAAAAAAATCTGTAGCCAAAAATAAGCACATGTTTAAAATTACTTAGAGAGTTTGATATGCATTGCTATTTAGACCAGCATGTTCAAGACAGGCTGAATAGCAAAATATAATAATGATAATTACACACTTAAAAAATTCTAACAAAATTTATATGGAGGGTACTTTAATAAAAGCTTAATAATTGTTGTCTTCTTTCTTTTATGTGTCATGTACCTTCAGGATGTAGGCAATAATAGCCTTCCATGACTTCCTGTCCCTTGTAACTCTTAATATATTGTTTTGTTATTTCTCCCAAACACTGCTCTGCTATTCATTTGCTTAATCTCATCAACTGTCATGCATTGCTTTCCCCTGTCTCTCTTTCTCTCTATCCTGTGATTATCAGATTTTCCAGGCCCTCCTTATTTCATGTCCCAAAAGTTTAAAATGTCTTCCCATGATGTCAAGTTTTTTTGTTTCCATTCTCTCCAAAACCTCACTGTTGCTCACATGTTCAGTCCTTGGTATCCTCAGCATCCGTCTGTAAAACCACATTTCTCTTCAAGTCTCTTCTTCATCTTTGAAATTGTCCAGCATTCGCTGCCATATAAAAGGACAGATATCATGTAGCAATTCAGTACTTTTTTCTTTGTTTCCAACAAAATTTTCCTGCCTCTCAATACTCTTAGCTTTTGGAATGTGTCCTTGTCTATCCCAGTATGCCTTCAGATCTCATTGTCACACTTTCCGTCCTCTGTTAGAACAACTCCCAGGTATACAAATTTCTGTACCTGCTTGATTTTTGCATCCCCAACCTGTAATTGGCATTTTGGGCTCCTCTTTTTGATGATGACTATGCATTCAGTTATCTTGTAGTTTATGCTTAGTCCTTTCTTCTCACTTTCCTTCATTACATTCTGTAGGAGGTTTTGTAGTTTCTTTTTCATGTCTGCTATCAGCACTGTGCCATTTGCATATTCTATATTGTTAAGATTGTGGTGGCCAATAATGAATTCTTGTCTTACACCCCTTTCTAATAGTATGTATCTGAATTAATTTCCTGTCCATATGCAGGTGGTTTGCTGCCATATGTCAAAGTTTCTGAGCAGAACTAACAGACCTTTGTGGCATACTTTCTGGAATACCTTTGCATAGTCTATAAAACACAGGTACCCATCCTTCTGAATTTGTATGACTCTTTCTGAAAACATTCTGAGCATAAATATCATGTTTCTTGTTTGAGTGTGTTTGACAAACATGCGCTGTTCTTGTTTTATCTCTAGTCTGATTCTGTTGCACACTCCATCAGAATCTGGATGATGAGTTTTGTTATGTGACTCATTAAGCTGATTATTTGGTAGAGTTCACATTTGTTTGCACCTGGTTTCTTAGGCAGGAAAATCAATCTGCTAAGCTATTCCAGTATATCACCACTGTTGTAGATTTCAGTTATTATTTCTGTAATCATGTCTATGCCAAAATTTTCTAAGGCTGTCAGCATCTCTCATACAATTTTGTCTGGTTTTGACACTTTGCTTCTTTTCAATTTGACCAGTGCAGCTTCCATTTCAGTTTTTAATATTTCCAGCCCATCAGCATTTCTGTGTATTACCAGTTCTTTTTCATTATGGACAAGATCTCCAATAAATCCCATCACTAAAGTTATTTCTTTCTCTAATATGAGTATTCCCTACTTGGATCTTATGCATCCAGTTGATGAGCATGTCTGCTGTCATGTTAGTTCTCTTATTTTTTATAGATATATCCTTTATTTGTGATATTCAATCTCTTTATTTCTGCACATTTTTTCTTCTTCAGTTTGTCCGCATCTGTTTCTTATTTTCTTGTGTAGTTTTCTATATTCCTTTCCATGTCTTGGCATTGTTTTCTGTCTCCTTTGCATCAAGTTGAGAATCTCATTTTTGATCTATTCATTTTTCCCTATATGTCTGTTTTTCTTTGGGATGATGTCACTAAAACTTTGATTAGTGTGTACCATTTTGAGTTTCCATTTCCAATTTGTCCTTCGTATCTTTTTTTGTATAATTGTAGAGGTCCATAATATCTATTTGATTGATCAAATGTAGTAATATTGTAATTATCAATGCCATAAAATGGATGATGATGAAATCGGATGTTTTCTCATGATAATACTTAAATATTAATAGCATGGCCTGTGTGACTACTGGCAGCTCTGTAAAAATGTATCATATAAGAGAAAGTTTTCTATTACTCTTCTCTTTGAGGTGTTAACATCTGCTGATAAAAAACTGTTTCATATGTAAATTCTCTTTAACTACTCTTGACACATCTGGAGAATCCTTGCCTGATTTTAAACTTAGAACTGAGTCTGATAGGCATGTAACTTCTTCCATGGTTTCTGCTGTCATTTCTAATCTGAATCCCAACAAAACATGTGAACATGATGGTATCCCTATAATAGTCTTTAAGAAATGTGCTTCTGTTCTCTCTAAACTGTATAATAAGTGCCTCACTGCCTTTTGCTTTTCTGCTTGTTGGAAATCCTCAACAGTTGTTTTAGTATTTAAGAACTCAGGTGAACTATTTAACCCTTTCAACTATCAGCCTTTTACCATTTTACCTAATCAATTCTGAATTAGTTAAGCATCTTACATTGCAAAGCCTTTTTTCAAACAAGCAATATAAGTCAACTTCCAATGTATTAATGATTATTGTGCAAAGACTATCAAGCTTTAGATAAGAATGGTGAAGCTCTGGATGCAAGCATTTGACAGAATTTGGCATGTCTAATTTGAAGGATTTTTTTCCTAGCAGAAATCTCTTTGACTAGACTGCTGTCTTTTTACCCTTATTCCCCCCCCCCAGACACAGTCAGTCAGCCTCCTTGTTTCTTTCCTTTCCTTTCCCCATTGACCACCCTATTAACGCCCTTGACCAAAACTGTTACCAAAAGTATAAAAGAATTTTAAATTTGCTGGTAGTAGCATGTGTGTCTGTCTTCTTGAATATGGTAAAAATTAAGCCATTTTGTTTTTTATTTATTTTTATCCTCTTTTATTTTGCCCGTTTTTGTATAATTTCTAACTTTCATGTCTAATTTGAAGGATTTTTTTCCTAGCAGAAATCTCTTTGACTAGACTTAACTAAGTTAAAACTTAGCAAGTCACTAACCTCTTTTTTTTTTCTTTTTTTTTTTTCAATTGGAGTAGATAGACTAAACTATTGCCCAGTTCACACTCCACCCACGTCTATTGAACAGGTGAAGAGGCTCGTCCCTTGTTCCTTGTTTAGGATGTGATTTCCAGCTTTCTCTTTTCCAATCTTTTCACTCCTACGTAGCCCCCTGCACTTCAGTGGCATTACTGCCTTGCTCGGGGTGACATGATTAAAAAAAAAATATCAGTCTTCTTCACAAGTTGAAATGGTTCAGTAATTCTTATCTAATCATGTAATGAATGTTGTCTTGAATGGCCACCCTTTGAGATCCTCTTGTACTAATGCAGGTGTTGCACAGGGCTCTATCATTAGTTTTACTGTGTTCTTAATTTTCATTAATGACCTTCCTACTCTCAACTTGGTATCTATGCAAATAACACAACCATTTACTCCTGTCTCTATAGAAAATTTGATCAGATCAATAAGATCAAATTGGTGGTTGTTCTAAAAAGACATACAGTCTGTTAACTTGAGGAAAGAATAGCTTGTTTATTCTAATGCCTCCAAAACTAAACTGCTCTCTATTAATCATCTGAGAGATCCCTTTCTGCCTTCCATCAGTATGGACATTGCTAATCTTCAGGATAGTCTCATTTCACCTTCACAGGCTAACATTTTCAACTGACATGACATGAAAACTATACTGAATCCATTGCTAGGTCTGCTATGAATAAAGTTGGTTCATTATGTTGTGCTAGACAATTTCTCTCTCCTGAAGCTTTCTTATATATTCATGTCTACCATTTGTCCATGCCTTAAATATTGCTGCCACATATGGTCCAGTGCTCTTGCTTTATATTTAGAGGTTCTTGATAAAAAAAAATCAGCTACATTATTGGACATGACCTGGCATCTCAGCTTCACTCAGTTTCCCATCACTGTAAAATTGCTTCCTTGTGCCTTTTTTATAAATACTTTCATGGTAATTGTTTGAATGAACTCTTTGCTCTTGTACCTAGACTTTATGAATTTTAGCACTATACTAGATTAGCAATAAGGGCTCATTGATTTACAGTTGAATTGGTTAGATGTAACTAAGCTCTATGCTAACAGTTTTTTCTCCCACTTCTCACTTGTAGAACTCTCATGCAGCTTTTTGCTTTCCAAACAAGTTTGATCTTCAAAAGTTTAAATGCAATGTCAATTATCTGTCTTACTGATTACCCTTCTATTGTCCTCACTCCTCAACAATACTTCTGTTTTCTCATTTTCTTATACCCAGTAAGCTCTTGTAGTTTAATGGCTTTACATGGAGTGAGTTTGATAAAAAATAAAATGAAATAGCAGAATCAAAACTCACAGATAAGCCAACACAAATGTCAGGAGTATTCAATTTAGCTTATATATCATAGAGGGAAGTACCTCACACTCAATTTTTCATACATGTTAATTTGCTCTTTACAAGAAATATATGTTTATATTCTAAAATATCCCACTTAACCATATAGTAAGCATATTAATATCTTACATTTTATAACTCACACCATTTTGGTTAACTGTTTTATTTATAGGGAAGCAAACTAAGGTAAATTTCAGTTTAATTGTAATCATTGCAGTCATGTTAAAAAATATTGAGACAGACACATTGATTCTTACATGAAGAGTTTTCAGGATAATGTATCATTACAAAAATACTGTTATTCCATTGCTGTTCTATCTTAGCAGTGGAGGATGAATGTGTACATGGTGTTAATGAATTTATGTTTGAAGTGGTTTGGACTTTGGTCATGTAAAAGGATTGTAACTTATCAGTTCTATTAGATTCAAATATTTATTTTTAGCTGTCAAAATAAATTGACTAATATTGGCAAAAGAAAATACTTTGAACTATAAAACCCAAGGACAGATACCTAATGAATTCCTCTACATTATATTAGCAAGATTAAAATATTTCCAAAAGAAATATTTTGTTTCCACTTTGTTACATCACCCTAAACTTAAACAATATTTAGTTTTAGTATTGGTAACCTTTAGCACTTGACATTATTTTATAATTATTACTTCTTTCACTATATATAGTGGCTTCTCAAATGCAAACTGCAGTAGCCTTCATCTTAAGTCAAGGCTGTCTTTTGCTATTGCTACAGCAGTATGTGACAACACAATTATGAAATTTAAATATGCTGCTATTTGGCGATTAGAGTTAACTGCAATAGCAGGACAAATGCTTTCTTTGGTCTTTGGTAAATGAAATGGCTTAAAGAGTGTTTAGGGATAAATAGTAGCAAAAATGATATTATAGAGTATGTTAAATAGCTAGAAGCAGTTTGATTGGTTAATGCTTCATTTGAATTCTGCAATCTATTACCTGGAAATTCTAAAATAATTATTCATATCTTTAATTTCTTTCAGTAGTTGACCAGTGTTACGAATATAGATAGCCCCCCCCCCCCACACACACACACACACGCATATACACATATATTGAGATTGGTCTCTACATGGTAACAAGGAGATGGTCACATGGGAACTTAAAGTTAGTTTTGGGGTAGCAGATCAAGGTTGGTTAACCCAGACATCCTTAGTAACAAATGTCTAGACAAGAAATAGACAGAGGCTAGATATGAGGTCATGAAGCAGCAGGAACTAGAATCCGTGCCAAAGACAAGTCACATGAAAAGCAGAGATTGGAAATTAGTTGCAGATCAGATCTTGGGTTAGCAAGTCACGATTGCTGAGCACTGATAACTTATGAATGAAAAGGAAAACGCATCTGAGATAATGGCGTAATTTGACCAATTCATCTTAAGCAACTCCAGATAAGAAAAACAAACTTAAAAATTCTTATTCGTTAAAACAAGAAAAAGACAAGGCTGAATTGATTTTATCAAAGAAGAGAGAAAGGTAGTAACGACAATAAGAGAAGGAGCTGTAATGTAACATGTATGCTGATTCTTATTTGTTAAAATAACAAAAAGACAAAGCTGAATCGTTTTTCAAAAAAGAATGAAAGATAGCAATGAGAAGAGAAGAGAAGAAACTGTAATGTTATTTGTATGCTGATTTTTATTTGTTAAAAGAAGAGAAAGAAGGCGAAGCTGAGTTGTTTATCAAAAAAAGAAAGAAAGATAGCGACGCAGAGAAGATAACATGTGAACGAAGAGATACTGAAGAGAAGAGACCGCAGAATTGTTTGAGTGCAGAAAATACAACACTTGTTTGAAAAAAGAAATAAAGAGTGTGGATATTTCAGATTATTTGTATGCTGAAAATACGACAGCTAACTGAAAGAAAATAGAGACAGTCACAGATACATACATTTCAAGTGGACCATGTTTGAGTCCGAAGTTATATAAAGAAAGAGGAAGAAAGAAAAGAAAAGACAGTAAAATAAGAGAGAAGGAACTGGCATAAAGATAAGTTATTATATTCTTAGGCCCTGTTAGGACACGCATACACTTCAACAAATATTATGTTACCATAATGTTGTTGTAAATTGTTATTTCGACTGAGTTGGGTATCCGAATATAAGTTTTGAGGTTCAGGTCATTAGACACTCTTATTCATACTCATATATATATATATTTTATTTTAATACTTTGTTACTTATTAAAACTTTATATCAAAAATCATTTTGCCTTGTCATTCATCCTTGAATTGTTGGTCAGCGCATGTGTTGATATTGAAGCAGACCTGGGAAATTACAGTTTGATTATATCAATCGAACAGTGATCTCATTTTCTTATTTTTGTTTATCATTGTTCATTTGTCATGATCTAGGAGAGAGAACCTATATTTGTCCATAGATGTGGAAATGTAAATATTCCTGAATCTTAATGGTTATCACAGAGACAGGCACATGACACCAGACAGATTTTTTTCTGTTGTTGACTCTGAACAGTTTTATTCTTTATTTTAATTTTCATTAACTATGATTCCCTTAATTTAAATGTGAACCTTTGTTCTTTCAATGTTCTTTTCTGCTTGTCTTTAAAATTCTGCCTTTCACCATTCTTTTTATAAATACTGAGAATGAATTCTCAACTATAATACTTGTGGTTAAAGCTGCTCATTTACTTCTGCCTATTTGGCTAATAAAGCTGTCAACTGTCAATTAAATTTCTCAAGTTTAGAAATACTAGAACTATAATGACATTTTCAAGTTTTTGAGCATGAAAGGTCACTTTCTTAAAATGTTTGAACTTTTTACTACAGAGTACCATAATTAGACTTATCAATCAATAAAACTGCTAAAAAGGCTCATTTTCAGATCAACCACATATTTTCTGACTGTATTAGGTATTTGTTGGTCTATCTTTTAAAAATGTTCTTAATTAGCTTCAATTGCAGATCTTTGCTAAGTTCCCATTTGATGGTTGATATTTCTTCATACTTGTCATAAGCCTCACTTTGATTTTATCTATTCTTTTTCACCTGAACCATTATCTAGTAAGGATAAAAGAATGAAAAAAATCAATGGACTGTCATCATAATCACGTCAATGATGACTGGCGGCAGCAATAGAACAGTGAAAATCAAATCCATTATCAATAATTATTTTAAATTCATCAGACATTTGTTTTTAATTTAACTATATAATGAAGGACAGTGCAGTGTGGTATAATGAATAATGGATCAGAATAAAAAATAGAGTTCAAATTCTAGTCAAGTTCATTACTTTCATTTATGTGCAATAGCCTTGGGAAAAGTATGAGTATCTCTTCTCCCTTAAGTTATGGGTTGAATAGCAGGACAGACTGGGTCCTAGAGTTTGACTGGTATTGAGTCTACTACAAACCACAAAAAGAAATAGTAACTTTCTGCAGGAAAATCTTCTGCTTAGTCATGAATTGAAAGAGACATGATCACCCAAATGTGTATCATTTATGGCACTTAATTGACTGACATGAAAGTTTATCTTCATTATTCATGCTTTGATATTAGTTCTGCATTGAAAAATATATAAAATACAAACATTTACAGCCAATTATATACAACTGTAAAATACTTTCCTGGTTTAAGTTATGGAGATCTACCATTAAGATACATGTATGTTTTTACAAAAGCATTATTCTTTTCCAGGAAGTCACCCATTCAGTTTTGGTACAAAATTCTACAATATATACAACAAAATTAAAAAAAGAAATAATATGTTTAATTTGTTATTTTGAAAAAATGAATTGCTGAAATGCCTGTAATCTATTCTGCTTTGTTGGAGGCAATGATAAATTGAAATTAATGTATATTAAGAACATTTTTAAAAATTTAACAATTTTTCATCTATTTTTTTTTTAAATTTGATACATGTATTTTCACAAATGAGTAAAAAAGGAAATAATGCTTTTCTTTTAGCTGTGAATGCCTGTATATTATCAAATTAAAATTTTCAACATTAAACATCTATAATTTGTGTATTGAATCTATCAAACACATCCATTCATTATCATAATGGTTAATCATAATAGTGTCATGTTCAATCAAGTGTTTGACTATTTGCAGTTGGTCATATTCATCACCATAATGAAGAGCTCAGGGAAACAAATTTCAGTATTAGTCCCATGTACAAAAGAAATCTGATGATAATTTTTGAACTTTTAGAAATAATAACAAAATAAACAAAACCCCATCAAACAGCAAGGTTCATATAGATAACAATACAACAAACTAACACAAGTAGTTGTAGATTGTTTATTTTTGTATATAATAAAAATATATGACACCAGAAGCCCTACTAGGATTAATTATTGGTGGCCACGATCTTAACAACATAAGATATACAGATGACACAGTGTTGATAGCAGGCTCAGATGGGAAACTACAAGAACACCTATGGAAGGTAGCAAAGGAAAACGAGAAGAAAGAACTAAACATCAATTGCAAAAAGACTGAGTGCATGGTTAATAAAAGAACAGCCGAATATGCAAATGACAAATCGGAGATACTGAAATCAAACAAGTGCAACAATTTAGATATCTGGGAAGTGTTATTACAGAGGACAGAAAGTGTGACATGGGAATATGAAAGCTCATTGGGATAGTTAAAGATACCTTCTAAAAGCTGATCAAAATATTAAGAAACAGAAAAATATTGTTAAAAACAAACAAAAAAGAGTACTGAACTGTTATGTAATATCAGTCCTTCTATATGGCAGTAAATGCTGGACAATCTCTTCACAGAGGAAGAGACTTGAAACAGAAATGTGGTTCTACAGAAACATGCTAAAGATATCATAGACGGAACATGAGAGCAAAAATGAAGTTCTTATGACAAAGGCAACAAAAAGAACACACTTAACATCAAGAAAAGATAGTTTAAATTTCAGGGACACATAAGGAAAGAGGGCTCAAAAATTTGATACTCACAGGACAGATTCAAGGTAAGAGAGTCAAAAGAAAGTAAAGCATAACCTACCTGGCAAGTTTGAGTGAATGGATGATGGAGTAGAGTTTAGGAGAGAGGACAAAAATTATTAATTATAAAGGACAAGAAATTATGGAGAATCATGACCACCAACATCCTGAAGGGACATGGCATATAGAAGACAGAACTTAATTCATTTTTAATTTGGCATTTATCATTCCAAGGAATGAGAATAAATTAACTTCTGGGTTTTGTATAACATTTATTAGAATGTTTGAAGTATAATTGCTTCTTTTAAGTAATTTATGATATTGTGGTACTGCTTTATTTGAGGGCTTGTTAGTTTTTTTTTACCCTGAAACATTTAAAATATATCATATTCATAGCATATTATTTTGTATGATGTTACTGGTGCAAGTATATATAAACTACCAGATATTGCAATATTTTATTGCCAATTTCCTCATGAGCTGTAACTGGAGCTAGAGAATATAATTTTTAATGAAGTTTTAATATGATAAGCAAGAAAAAGAATAAAACAAAATGATTACAATATGTGTATGTTCACATGATCACAACAAGCTTAGGAAAGAAAATAAAATATTTGAGAAGTAAATAAAAATAATATGAAAAATATGAACTTGTTCTTTAGAACATGTTCACACAACTTTCACTTTCAAGAGTTAAAAAAAAACAGGTTGAAGAAACAAATT
This sequence comes from Ascarosepion bandense, assembly GCA_037127315.1. Classification (NCBI taxonomy): domain Eukaryota; kingdom Metazoa; phylum Mollusca; class Cephalopoda; order Sepiida; family Sepiidae; genus Ascarosepion; species Ascarosepion bandense. Next base: position 23,373 of record JBBBDQ010028463.1, read on the forward strand.
TCAGTGGCTTCACCATCAGAAATTAAATTCAAAGAAAGAAAAACTAATTTCAAACCCAGGTAAAGAAAAAATTGTATTTTTTTTTCACTTTGTAAGTAGCATAAAAAATATAATGATTTCTCAACCTAACCCACTTTTCAAAATTTAACCAAATGACCAAACATCAGAATTTTTAAATTCTTTTTGGTAAGAACTTATTAAAAAAAATATTTATTAGAAATTTATTTTCAAGCTGTGATAATGAAGTCTCTCTACCAATCAGTTTTGTACTAATAGTCAAAAGATCCAAGTAGACAAGAAAATATAATTACACTAAAAGCATCCAATAATGACTAGTCTTCTGTTATAATAAACAATAAATAAATAACTTTATTTTAAATAACCTTATTTACAGACTTTAGAATGCCTGTTATTCATAAAATTGAAGTCACAATAAGTTTTCAGCTGTATATTATATAATTATCCCTTCAATACTCTATCAGTGAAACAATTTCCTATCCCAAAGTATAATGTTCAGTTTGCACTAAGATAAAATTTAAACATTTTGAGCAGAAAATAATTGAGGATATCAATTTACTTATTGCTTCGAACCAAAAAAAAAAAAAAAAAATGAACACCATTATAAATTTTTTACTAGTTTTCTTTCATTTGATTTTTGCCACAATGCTAACGGAGGTTTTTACATCTTATTACAGTTAAGAAATCAGCATAATTTTAAATAAGATATTAACTTCAAGTAAGATTTGAAAGCTATTTGACAGATAACACCTTATCAATTTGCCTACGGAGACCTATCAGGTAAAATTCAAATTTAATCTCATAGCTACTGCTTTCTTTCCAATCTATGTTGATGGTTTATTACTCTGGCTTTAAAATCTGAACAATATAAAGCAAGAAAAATAAGATGAAAGAAAATCTAGTCAAAAATTATTAAAAGAAAATGCATTATCTAAGATGCTTGAACATAATGGGCAAGAGTTCTTTAAAATGAATCAAACCAACATTTTTTTATTCATACATTTTATGTATAGTTGTAAGCATAGATGAAGGATTTCTTTTAAAATTTCATCAAAGTTCATTATCTAAAATTAAATTGAAATTGCTTGATATTAAAACTTATATTTTTAATTTGATACTAAACACTATTTGAATTACTCTATACAGATATTTTCTACCTTTTTTACTGCATTCTCAAGCTTTTAATGTGTTAAAACAAACTAATGTCAAATAACTAAAAAAAAATTTCATTGTTTTGAAACAATTTAGTTTAAAAGTTTTACTCAAAAACTATAGAGCCTTTGATAATAATTATGTCACAATATATTTACAAATTTTTTCAATAAGAATCAAAATAAATACTTAAAAGCAGAGAAATTCCTCCCCACTCCCAGCAAACACAAATATTTATAATAATTTTGGCATGTTTTACTGCAAAAATGCAAATATTAAAAAAAAAAAAAAAAAGAAAAAAGCAAACACAAAAAACAATTTTACAATTATGATTTTTAATTTTAAATCTACCATCCACCCATGCAATGAATACTGCTGCCATATATGGTCAGGTGCTCCTGCTATCCACCAAGGTGTCCTTGACAAAATCCAACGGAGAATCTGTAATGTGATAGATCCCAACTTGACAGCTCAGATACATTCACTTTCTCACAGGTGCAATGTGGCTTCCCTGTATCTCTTCTACAAATACTTTCACAGCTTCTGCTCTGATGAACTTAGCTCACTGGTGCCCCCTATATATGAATTTACCTGAGCCACAAGATTAGCAACTAGGTCTCACCCTTTTACTGTGAAATCAATAAAATGTAAATGCAAATTCTACTCTATCAGCTTCTTTTCTTGCACTTCCTGCCTGTGAAATTCCCTTCCATTTACTTGCTTCCCCAACAGCTACAATCTCCAATAATTTAAATGTAAAGTCAATAGTCATTTCCTATCTCACTAACCTACATCCTCTCTCTCATATGCTCCTTCTCTGTCCACTCCACTTTCATCAGTATTCTCACCCTTCTCTTGCCTACTTCCTGACACTCCCTATAACTTGTCACTCTTTCTCATAACTTTCCTCCTATGTAACCCCCTGCAAAACAGTGGCAGTAAAATGCCTTGCTTGGGGTGATATGATTATAAAAAAAAAAAATAATTTTATTTTTTGTATTGTATTCAAAGAAAAATTAAACATGATGCTAGACTAGAAATTTGTTATTTATAATACAAGACACTGGCTAAAAAGTAATAAAAATATGGAGAACTATAACCCCAATCATTTTTCAAACAGTATGACTGGCAAACATAAGTGTAATGTAGGATCCCTTCAGTATCCATTCTACTAGACTATTTTTGTAGGATGCAGGTGGAGATGTTTAAAATTTGTATATATTAGAACCCATGGCTGAAAACATGCTTCAAGTCATCATTCTTCTTCAACTTCCTTCCTCAGGTATTGTCAGCTATTCTTTGGTTACAAGAAAACAACATTTTAATGTATTAAATGAAAACCTCTTTTTAAAAAAAGTACAAGAACCTGTGAGGCATGAAAGATTTGGTGATAATGCATTTACAAATTTATGTTTTCATATGAATGAACAATATTTTCTTACTATTTTCTTCTTTTTACTAAAAAATATAATTCCTATGTCTTTCCTAGCTTCTTTAATTTTCCCTAAATTATGATGGGTTTAGAATATCCTCCTATTAGACAACTTTGTGGCAGTAAGAAAAGGTGGTTAAAAATAGCTTCAGTAATCATTAAAATGTGTTAATTTTATTCATATTTAGCACCATACTTAAAAGATGAAATACAAAAATGTAATAAAACAATATATGTAATGTGTAATATCATTTCTTGCATAAATAAATGTTTCATTGAATCTTATTTTTATAATTGTATATGAAATAAACAGAAAAATTACTCAATGTAAAATTTACTAGACTATATTTGAAATTTTAGTAAAAAAATGACAAGTTAGTTTCATTGTTAAATTCATTGATATAAACAAAATCCTAGTTAATATCATCATTATTTATGGTGCAGTAAATAAAATGTCTAAGAAAAAATATGCGAGTTGAACAGTTTAAATTCTTCTTGCCAAAAAAATGTAAATTAAAAAAATAGAAAATAGCAGAAAAAAATAAAATTTGAAGACTTTTCTGAAAAATGTGAAACAATGACATACTCCATTTGATGTTTTGTTTGTTCTAAAGAATTCCCTCTTAAGTTTACATGTTGGAATTTTCTATTGATTTCCCTTTTTATATCCCAGAAGAAAAATTTAAGAAAACTTAGTGATAGTCTTTAATGATAGAGATGTTTCTGACATTAGAAAGAATTTTTATGAATGTAAAAATATTAAATAAAAATTAATTCAATACTAGAGACAAGAGAATTATGGAGAATTAATAGAATATATACCTCCATCCTAAAAAAAAAAAAAAAAACCCAAAAAGAAGAATTTCAATTGGCACAAGTGAGGATAGTAGAGCAGGTGGTAGATTGTACATTGGAAATAAAACCAATAACTAGGTTTTACTACAAATGGTAAAAAATGCACACCACACACAGACCTCATGAAGAACAGCTAAAAAGATGCAGTGATTCATTAATATGAATTTTGATATTGCAAATAGTATACATAGGGCCATAAATTTACTGAATGGTCTAGTTTTTAACCATACTTAAAAGACAAGTGTCATTTTCTTTTTGAAAAATGTATCTTTAATGAGTTCACATCCAGATCAATTCGAGAGTTATTCTACATTGACTTCTTTATATTAATGTAACATGTGGACTGTTTTGGGTCTTAATCTTTTTCACTTCCTCATCTACCCTTCAGTTAACAGAGTGCTTGCACATAAAAATCAATACAATATTTTCATTTAAGACAGAGATTTAATCATTTTTCTATTGTAGTGCTCACTCCATACAGGAGAAATCTATCATCAAAACCAAAGTGAATAGTCAAGGGTTAATTTCATGATCTTAGCACAAAAATAAGTACTTTTTTTTTTTAAATCTTCACTTATATGCACATTGAGTAATGAAGCTAGATAAAATAAAGAACTTTTGTAACTGTAAATTCCAAATATTGACAAAATTTTCTTGTGAAAGTTTAATTCAAGTCAAGTTAAGCTAATGAAAAAAAAATCCTTTCTACTTTTGTGGTTTTATGCTCAATTTATATATATATATATATATATATATATATCTTTACAAACAGCTACCAGATGTATGATGAAAAAAGTTCTTGGCTTCAGTCTAGCATCAGGATTATTAAAACTTAGCCCAGTATAATCTCCAGGTTTATGATTTTTTTTTTTTCAAAAGATAATCTTGTTGATTATCAACTCAAAAGGGAATTATCAGTCAAAATACAATTAAAAAAAACTGCTGAACATATTTCTATTATATTTCTTTGACACTATGAGGTGCTGTTGATAAATTTCTGCAACCAAAACAATACCTAAAGCTCAGTATTTCAATGACCAAGCATCAAAATATTGATTTTGTTAAGTGAAAAAGTCTAAGAGTTTTTCTGATTCCATCATATACACCCCATCCCCACCAAAGTGGAAAGAAAGCACCATTTGGTACTTTCATTTAGTTTCAGTTTACACAGGTGATGTATTATTATATAAATGTAACAATTATTAAGAAAATAATGCCTATTTTCAAAGATACAATGCAGAAAAGAATATAAATGAAAGTAACAGTGTTTGGGAACATTTATTGCCCTTTTAATATTTTATAGTATAAACCTGGTTTGCAATTATTGCTTAGTAAAATTATTTTAGTAATCCTTCAAACTCTTTACAATATTCTCTTGAAATTTTGGTCCATTATTTCTGGCAAACAACCATTAATATTTCTAGGATCCTTGTAATGAATTCAAGCTTCACTCTAAACAACAGGATTCAAATCAGAAGATTTGGTATTGAAGTACCCTTACATTTTTATGAACAAACCTTTCAAGAGATACTTCAACTGTTTGCTTCAAATCAAGTGTGTTTTTTCTCTCTCTCTCTCTGTCTGCATACATAAAAGCTAGACTTTCGCCAAAATGTTCAATTTTCATTTAAGCCATTTAAAGGACATTTTTTAAACTTCTGTACGTGTTCATTAGAGTTAATCTGAGAATCCTAGTGCCATTTTTAAGAAAAGCACTTTCTAAAAGGGTACATAATTTTAAACCATTCCTATGCAGTTTCTTACTAATAGTTCTAGTCATTGATGTTCCAGCTGCTATAAAATCATTTTGGATATCCTATCAAATTACAATTATATTTGCACACACTCAGCATTTTTTGAGTTGATGATGAAATTTTCTTTCTGTGGATTTTGATAGTGTCAAACTTCTTAGCAGTGGTATTTACTGATAGAGATAATAACACCTTTGCAATGGCCTCGTAACATAAACCTTCATAATGTCACTTAATTTCACACTTTTAAGAGCTCTTTTACTTTAACCACAAGGATTTTACTGCAAAAATCTAAGCAGTGATTATCAAATTTGACATGATACCTAAATGAAACTGTCTATGTCAGTGCCTTTAACAATTTTATTTAGAGATATTATAAGCATATGTTCCCCAAATTATGAGTTTTATTACTGCAATCATAACTATCCAGCTCATCTTCTTTTGTTTATATTCAGGGGAATGCTGAAAAAGTTCTTAGCTTGACCCACTTTTCAAAATCTCACAATGACCAAATATCAAAATCTGACACAATGACCAAATATCAGAATTTCATTTGGCAGGGTTTTTGATCAGGCCAAAAACTTTTCAGCACCATCCATGCCCTGTCAATGGTAAAAACAATAAATAATTATGATGAAAATTTTTTCTTTGCTGAATTTATTTTATTTATTAAAGTAACAAAAAACAAACAAAAAAAAGTTCAGATGAAAGGAGAATCAAGTATTCAAAAACATTATTACATGATCATAAAAGCTTGTCATAACAAAATACTCATTGTTATATACAGAACCAATAATATAAGCTGCTTAAAGTGTTTTTTGGTTGCTTTTTCAATAAAGTATTAGTTGAAGAAACATTTCTGAAACAAATGACAAAAACATTGTTAAAATGGGTAATTCAGCTGATAGAAAAAGTTTCAATATGAGAAATTACATTGATAATAAAATCTACCGTAAGTACAAAACATTTATAACTTGTGCATTCTTTGACTTCTGTAATATTTTAAAACCTTCAATTATTGCATAACTCACAATAATAACAATCTAGAATATTAAAAACAAAACAAAAAATTTTGTATTTATATAAAGTTCTTTGATTATGTGTTGTTGTAGCAGTAGCAATAATAATAATAGTTGGAGTACTAGCAACAGCAAAACCTACCAAGTGAAGAAAAAATATTTAAAAATCAAAGTCTTCTTTTAAATAAACTACATTTAAAGTTTGATGCAGGAATTAATTACTTTGTTAGTAATGAAGCAACATAGTAAAAGTATTATCAAAAGTGAAACAAATTAATTAGGAACTCAAATAAAAATACTCAAAATAATTCATGATGACAAACTATGTTAATCATTAATGATCACTTAACAATTGCTTAGTTTTTAAAACAGGATATAATCAAAATATGGGTATTATATCCTTTTATTTATATTATATTTTTTCAAATTTTAGTAAACAACATTTTGCAGTAACAATATTTTAACTTTTAACTAAGTAACTAAAGCTTTATTTCAATTCTTATATTCAAGCAGTTCCAGTACAGTATTTTCTTCTTATTGTCAGCCATTCTGTGTGAAATCTACTCTACTTCTTGTTCTTCTATATGCCATGTCCCTTCAGGACAAAGGTGATCATGGCCCTCCATGTCTCCCTATACCTGGTGGCTTTTGGCACACATTCTCTTGTTACTCCATCCTAAACTGACTCTGCCATCCACTTGCTCAGGCCTGTCAAGTATGTTACCCACTGCTTTCCCGTGTCTTTCTTTCCCTCTATCTGGCCTGTGAGTATCAGATTCTGCAAGCCCTCCTTCCTCATTACATGTCCCAGGAACTTTAGCTGTCTCTTCCTGATGCTCAGTATTAATTTCCTTTTTGTTTCTATCCTTTCTAAAACCCCATCATTGTTCACATGCTTGATTCGTGATATCTGCAGCATCCTACTATAGAACCACATTTCAGTTTAAATTTGAAGGATGCACTTTTAGGGTAAAAGAGTAGTTTACGTTTAAGCCAACAACTGATATTAGTTACATCAATACATATATGCTGATCAATAAAAAAGTTAAAATTCTCTTAATTTCTGGTAAATTCACTTACATTTTTTTTTTTTGTTAGTCAGTTAAGTGCCATACATGAGACATGCTTAGACAAACATGTCTCAAAAGAGACATGACTGACTGGGCAGAAGATTATCCCACAGTAGGTTGCCATTACTTTCTGTGGGGACTGGTTGCCAGCCAAGGCTTTAGAATCTAATCTGTCCTGTTATTTAACCCATAACTAGAGGGAAGAGAGATTAATACCTTTCCCAAGATTATTTGCATGTAAGTGAATGCAAGGAATTCAACTAGAATTTGAACTTGGTTTCTGATTTCTTGTTCAGAGCCGATATCCACTGCATCATAACGCACGTTTTTTTTGTAGTATGCCTATAATTATTATGTTAAATTGCTAAGTAGCTCAAATGTATATTTACTACCCAGCACAAGTACTGACCTAATCTTTTAATGGACTTACATGCAGATTTTCAAAATGTTGACATGACAGAAGACCAACCTGATACCTCAAAAACAGAAACAATTAACATAATACTTATGATATCAACAACTCAGTTCTTTTCTCCTCAGTCTGTGCTTGTGATGGAGGAATATAATACTGCTGTCATTGACACTGCTTGCTCTAAAATGATGTGGGGGATTCAAATTGGTTTTTAAACTTTATTCACTTATTGTCTCCAAAAGAGCAGAAAGTACACTTTCATGAAAGTCACATACCATTCAAATTTGGGAATGGTGTCACTGTATACTCTACTCAAAATGTTTGATTCCCAGTAAGAATTGGCTCTGTAAACTGTCTTATTGAGACAGAAGTCATTGATGGTATAATTCCATTATTACTGAGCAAAACATCTTTGAATCAAGCAAAATCTATTCATGATTTAAGTTATGATAGTGTCATTATGTTTGTAAAAAAAATTAATGTTCATTTCACATCAACTGGAAACTATTGCATAAATATTAGAGATGATACTAAAGGTGGCTTTTTTAATCAGAAGAATTACATTAGTGAGGAGAGCCTGATTATTGATAGCAAACTGTCTTTTGGTCAGAAACAGGATGTAGTTTTATAACTACATAAACAGTTTGAACATGCATCCTATGACAGACTGTTGATCTTGTTATGAAGTTTGAGAACATGTATTTCAGATATTGAGTTACTTGTAAAAAAAAGTTTGCTCAAATTGTATCATGTGCCATAAGTTTAGAAGGCAAAAAGATAAGTCTATCACTGGCTTTTCTCTTGCAAGTGATTTTAACCAAGTTGTGATAATGGATTTGCACATAATCTTTATTATTTGCACACCATAGATGTATTTAGTAGATTGACTGTAGCTGCTATCATACAAAAAAGAACCTTCAAACAATTGTAGATAAACGTATGCAAATATGTGTTGAGTATATGGAGTTCCAAAAGTTGGTGTTTATACTGACAATGGTGGAGAATTTAACTCTCAAATTTTCCATGACATGGTTACATCTGTCAAAACCGCAGCTGCATATATTCTTTGGTCTAGTTGAAAGACACAATGTCGCATTAACTGAAATTTTATATAAAATAAAAGAAAACATGGGTGACAGCTATCATACAGATTAATAGGAAAGTAGTGAGGATGACAAAGACAATTTCTGAATTGAAAGTTTGCATTACTGTTATGAAATACCAACTGGGTGATAAGAAAATATCTTTGGCAAACAATAAATGACCAGCTTCAGGACTCCTGGCCAGCTGGGTGTAAAAGAAGCAAAAGTTATATGTAAGACTGGTAAAACAATAAGAAAAATCTGTATAATACAGAGAACAAGTTTGAAATGATGGCTAAAGATATGCATATCACACAGTAGAGACTCAGTTCTAAATTGAAAGTCAGGTAAAGGAACTCCTGATGAGTTAAGATTAGAATCATAAGAAAAATTTGTGAGCAAAGCATTCTGCTTTATTAACAGATGATAATACTTTAAATTGATGGAAGAGGGGAGGTGGTTGCTTTCTGTTTGAAATTATAGAAAATATCACATATAAATACAAGAATCAAAGATAAAAAAAAAAAGAAAAAATTAAAACTTTCAAAAAATTAAAAAGAGAAAGAAAAAATTTCCAAGAGAGGTAAAAAAAAACCATCTGATAAAACAAAACTGAAAAAAAATGTTTGCATGAAAGGAAGGGGGGACAGCAAACACACACAGACACACACACAAAAAGGTAAAGACAAAAAAATTGCCTTTTCTAAAAGGCAGCTGCAATTGACTGAAAAACATTCTCAGTTTTAGTTATCAAATTATTGATTAGACTCAACAGGAAATATCAGACAGTATTTTGCCTAAGGGAACATAATGACAAACAAATTGAGAGAATTAATGAAAAAGATAACAGATACATGCAAACACCTAAAAAAGGTCATAATTGCTAAGATTTTCCCAAATTACCAAAAACTAAAATCTATTCTTCCCATTATAATAAAAACCATTGTGTATATATATATATATATATATATATATATATATATATATATATATATATAGATATGTGTGTGTGTATTTCCTTCCTATCATGCTTATGGAGAGAGAGGCATAAGTGAAGCAGTGTCAGCTTACTTCATTCTCTTTTCTACCAGTTATGAAAGCTCTTGCCATGTGTTTGCTCTTTACAGTGCCTTATTATTTTATTTTTTGCAATTATATATATATATATATATATTAAATAAAAAGAGAAACTACAAGCATTCTTTTATAAAATATATTGTATGTTTTTTTTAATTTCATATTCTGCTACATGTGTTTCTGGTCTTGTGACCTCCTTCAGGCAGAGAGTGGTTGTCAGTCATCTTGTTTGTGTGTGGTAGTAGTTCACATCTCACACTTGTGGGGAATCTCTTTCTGTTTTAAGGGGTAATAAAATAATTTAAGATAGGTCAAATATCTGGTGGAGAAAGTTTTTATTTTTTGTTTTTTTAATTTATATATACATAGACACACACATACAAATATATATATACACACACACATTTCTTATGTTGTGTGTGTGTGTCACTGTGTTCGTTCTTGCATGTATATTTGAGCGCATGCAGTCCGATTAGTGCATCTAGCCATTCTGTGCACATGTTGTGCCTGGGTGGGGAGGGGGGTTATGATTTATTAAGTGCTGTTTTAAATTTGTTTATGAAGTTTTTTTCTTATATTTCTAGGTAAAAATAATTATCTGATATAATGGCATAATTTTAAATTTGTCTTGATTGCATTGCAAGATCTGTTGTGATACAAAGAGTTTTCTGTTGGCTGATAATTTGATGCTGCTTTTATGAAGGGAAACTCCGTTTTTTAGTGCTTGGCTGATCCCAACATAAGATTTTTTACATTTTGTGTACTTGAGTGCATATGCTACATTTTTGGAGCTGCAGTTCAAATTGTTGTTTATTGTGAATGTCATTGTGGGGTTTTCAAAAGTGTAAATGTTTCCTTTTATAATGATATCACAAACCCCACAACTTTTTTTGTTACATTTTGTAAACCCCACCACTAATATTGTATGTTGGTTAAATTTGGATGAGGTTAATATGTGTTTCAGGATTTTTGGTTGGCATTTGCTCCTAATTATTTTGGTCATTTTTAATGTTTTTCATTTTATCATTTTTGTTTAGTAGGTCTAATTTTTTAAAAATTTCTGTGAATAATTCTGCATTGCACCTGTTGTATGTTGAGACATATGCTAGAGTCTGTTCAATGTTGCATTTCTTTGAGTTTTGTAATTCATCTAGAAGTATTTTTTTTTCCAGTTTAAAACTTTTCTTTATAAGTGCTGTGAAGTAGCCTTCTTTTTTTTTTTTAGAATTTCATGCAGTTCTTTTAAACTGCTTTTTGGAAGGTGTTTGTTGGCCACTATAGTGCAAACCCTACATGCTAGGGAAGAGGGGATGGATTTTAGGCAGCTTTTTGGGTGATAGCTCTTAAAATAAGATATTGCTGGGTGTCTGTAGGTTTGTAGCAGATATCTGTGATTATGTGGTTGTTCCTATTTCTAATGAAGAGGTCTAAAAATAGTGATTTGTGGAAACTATATTCTTGGGTGAATTTGATTTTCAGGTGTAAATTCTGAAGTAGAGTGTGGAATATACACACAAGGTAACCAAAAAAGTTCTGTTCATATTTAAAGAAAAAAAAAAAGAAAATACTTCACAGTATGTGTAACTTATATTTAGTCTTTGAAGTAATCGCCATCAGCATCCAGCACTTTCTGCCAATGTGTCTCCAACTTGTGGTAGAACTCAAGAGAGGGGGGTTGATGCAAAGAAGTCCATGAGGGCTTTGCGCAAGTCTGCTTCATTGGTGAAGGATTTCCCATGAAGATGATTATCCAGGGAGTGGAAGAGGTGGTAATCAGATGGCGCAAGGTCAGGTGAATAAGATGGATGGCACAAAGTCTCCCACTCAAGTTGCCGTATGGTATCCCTGACCACTTGCGCAGCATGTGGCTTCACGCTGTCATATAGAAAAAGAACACTTTGTGGTTCACCAGTGCTGGCTCCTTCTGGTGCAATTCCAGTTGCACACATTTTAATTGCTGCGAGTATAGGTCTCCAGCGACCATTTGGCCCATTGGTAGCAGTTCATAATGAACCACTTGATAACCTTCCCACTAGACACAAAGCATAATCTTGCGAGGGTGCATAGGCGGTTTTGTGATGTGAGGGACAGCATCCTGAGGAGACAACCAATGTCTGGAATGCTTGGGAGTTTCGTACAGAACCCACTTTTCATCACTGGTAAGCATTCAATTGAATAAGGATGCAGTACAGTGGCAGAAAACAGCAATACGCAGACTGCTACTCGTTGTCTCTTGTGGACCTCCAACAGCGTTTGCAGAACCCACTTGCTCAGTTTGTACATCTTACCTAGGTGGTGCAGGTGAAGTGTTTCATTGGAAAGGTTGAACTGTCTTGCAAGTTCATCACATGTTAGACTACTGTCCTCTTCAGTGGCCACCTTCAGGACTTCATCATTCAAGACCTGTGGTTGTTCACTGCGAGGCTCATCATGGAGAGACAAATCTCCTGACTTGAATTTTCAAAACCAACACCTTGCAGTACATTCATCCATAGCACTATTCCCAAACACTTGACATATGCAGCGACTTGATGCAACTGCTGATAAGCCCACTTTGAAGTCATAAAGCAAACAGCCCCGAACGAGATCTCTAGACACTTCCATCCTTCTCACAGCTGTCCAGCTTATAACTGACGGCCGGGCACAGTGCACGTGTTTTTTATAACACCTGATGTTCCTACTTCCGGCTGTCCAAATTTGAAAACAATTGCTACACGCATTTCGTATATATTTCAACTTCATTCAATGACTAATGAAAAAACTGACAGAACTAGTTTGGTTACCTTTTATATATATCCTCTCTATTATAATAAAGACTTGTGTGTGTGTGTGTGTGTGTATATATATATATATATATTCCCCTCCTGTCATGCTCAAGGGTTATAACCTGTGAGGAAACAGCTAATAATCCTCTCAAATATTATGGCATCATTTTTGACAGCAGGGGGTACACTTGTATAAAATAATGTAGTGTCAAGAACCTTTCTATAGAACTATATTATTTTATTTCTTTTAAATTTAGAGTATAGAAACTTATTTAGAGTAAAGTTAACAAAACAGTAACATTCAAGAATTTTAGTTCTCCATTGGGTAATGGTCAGTGATCTACTCTGATTGATCGTTATGACTATACTGTGAGTTTAAACCTCACTGAGTGCCCCCTGCCTTGTGTCAAAATTAAGCTAAATTTAGTAAACAACAATATATCAGAAGATAAAAATTTTTAGATAAGAAAAAATAAAAATAAAATTGAAGTAAATTTCAAGCCAAGAAATCGCATTGTTTTGTACTTCATTTGTCTTAACCATAAACTTCTTTAGAGAATATCTTTTTATCGTTGAATACATTTCTTATTGCTAGACACTTAAAATTTGCAAACTCTTATTATAGCCAATTTGTATGTTAACATAAACTAGATACATATTTTAAGTATGGCTCAAAAATAAACTCATTTTAAAATTCATGATAAATAAATTTATTAAATTTGAAAAATGACATTTTCTGAGCATATATTCATGTTATAGGTTTACAGTGGTCTAGACTTCATGCATTAATCAAGGTAAGAATGTTTAAATTGTCTTCTTCAAAACAAATCTTTTTCCTGCTTATTCTATTAATATTAATATACAACAGCTGTTATCTGACAGTAATTATAACAATAGCTTCTTGTGATGGATATGATAGCATTTGTAATGATGATGTGCCAGTATTAGTTATAAGGATTAATACAAGAGAGTCTAAACAAATGACCTACCAATAAATAGATAATTTAAAGTATAAGGTTATGCATTTGTTACCATGAGTTCAAATTTAGCTTGTTTTAATAATAAAGAACATTTGTTTCGTTAGAATGAAAGCTGATGCTCAGAATTTCTTTTAACAAGTCAGAAAACATTTCACTTACTCCTAATAATGAGAATAGTAGTGATATAATAAATAACAATATTGATTGTAATAGGAGGAGGAGGAGGTAGAAGAAATAATAACAATCTTAGAGGTGATTATAGGAAGAGCATTATTAGTTATAAAAGTAACATTATTATTTTTAGTGGCAATAAGTTTAACTGGTGAAGCAGATAGTGTTAGTAAAATTGCAGGAAAAGAAAAGATTAATAGCAATAATAATGTCTGAAGAGTTTTTTGGCAATAATTATTTTTGCTGTTGATTTTACAATAAACCTTTTATAAGAGCATTCAATTTTTCAGATTATTATCATGTAATGAACAAATAATTATAAGACTACTATCAATGGTGGAAATAGGGGATATAATAATAAAAACAAGAAAGTATTTCTTATTCACTTATTCTACATGGATGATCTCAAACTTTTTTCCAAAGATGAAAATGAGTTGAAAGTTCTTCTCAATACTGTAAAATGGTTCAGTGATGGCATTGGATAGATTTTGGATCAGATAAATGTGCAAAAGTAACATTCAAGTAAGGAAGAATTACTGAAACACACTCAATAGATTAAGGAACTAGAACAAGCAGCCTATAAATATCTAGAAGTCAGTAAAGGAGATAGAATACAGCATATCCAAATGAAGTAGAAAGTAAGAAAAGAATACTACAAGCATGTGCATCTGGTGTTAAATACAGACTCAAATTCACAAAACATAATAGTAATCATGAACACTTTGGTTATCCCTGTAGTACTATACAGTTTCAACATCCTTAACTGGACCATAGCTGAGATTAAGCAAATAGATATCAAAATCAGAAAGCTTCTCACTTGCCACACGTGCACCATCCAAATGTTAATGTTGATCAGCTCTGTGCATCCAGATCTGAAGGAGGCAAAGGATAAGTTCAACTAGAACTGTCTTACAAAGCTACATCAGTCTTCAAAGATACTTGGAAACTAAAGAAGACTGGATGATGATCTGTGTCAATGAACATGAAAGAAATAAGAAGCTTTATTCAGTAATAAAGAAAGTCAACAAATTCAAAATGGAATTTCAAGTGAATGAAGAAGTGCAAGTAAACCATAATGCACCTACTGCAGCAACAAAGAACCTTAAAAAAAAGAAGCAAATGGAGCCCCTTTTCAAGAGCAGCAAATAGGTTTACTTTAACAGATTTCATTGGAGTAAATGGTGGTGTCATCTTTATAAATACCTACTTGAGAACTGATGACATCAGGAAGAAGATCAATGAAGAAGATCAGAAACAGCATAGGACCTAGGATAGAGCTTTAGGGGACACTTAGATTCCTGTGAAAGAATCTGGAAATATACTGGTTCAAAACGACCTTCATTTCATGATTTGATAGGAATTATTGGATTAAATCAAACAATTGTCCTGTAATACTGTAGTGATGAGAGGTAGGGGAGTGCTAGAGAAAGAAGATAGAAGAAGAAAGAGATAGCTGATTGAGTAGAGAGAGACAGAGATTCATGTAAGAATGGTCTAGAGATTCAAAAGGGAATTTCCTAGTCAGTGAGAGATGTTTGTGGACATAAACTCCTAAGCCATGCATGTGGACATTAGAGTCTTTCCTAAAGAGAGGAAGGCAGTGAAGAATTGCACCATATAAGGGTAGTATTGACAATAGTAGTTATATCTAATAAAAGGTAAGAAAGCAACAACAATCGTCAATAACATCAGTTTATATTTAAAAAATTACAGTAAATCCTTGATTCAGAATAGGACACAATTACAGTTTTTTATGAAACTGATTTTAAATGCAAAACCCAAATATTTATTTTGTTCTTAATTTTCTAATATTATTACCCAAATCTTTTGGTCCTCTTTCTTGATTAGTGAAAAAGAAATAGTTTTCTTGCCCAGATATTCAAATACAATTTCAATGGAGGAAAATTTTATGATAGAAGAAAAGGAAAATTTTGATGTATACAATATCTTTAATTCAGAAAACTGACAAAACAAATATTTCACAGACCAATTCAAATTTTTATCAAACAGTAGCCCTATGGTAGTAGTAACTTGTTTTGAAAAGATAACTTGCAAAGAATTCTGTCAATTCCCATGCTATAGTTTTCTTTATTTACTAGAGTAAAAGCAGTTCAGGTATGTGTGTGTGTGTGTGTGTGTGTGTATGTATATATATATATATATATATATATATATATATATATATATATATATATATAAATGACCAAGAGTCATTATATGATACTTATCCAACTTTTGGTCATCACTTGTCATGCACTATTTAACATTCTAGTTTTAAGTATTGTTTCAGTATTACAAATTGACAATACAATACATTCCTACCCATTGAAGAGAACACACATTGTACTATCTATTAATTGGGACAGCTCTAGAGTTTTTATAAGAAAATCTAAATGTCTTATTCTTAATAAATAATACTTTGTTTTGAAGTTTAGGCACTGATTTTTTTAATTAAATATGACTTGTACAAGATTCAATATTAGTGATAATCCTTTGAGAAGTCTATTCCATTCTAATAGTAGTTGAACTTTTTATAAAAATATCTGTCTTGCATAAAACTATCAATAATTCAACAAACAGAACCATTATTACTATCTCCATCATTATGTTTTTACCTCTTATTACAAATTAACCTATTTTATCAAAAATAGGCATTACAAGGTTCAGTCAAAAAACAATTCTTCCTCTTATTTAATGACAACAGATTTAATATAAGTATACAACTCATAAAAAAATGAATACAAAAGTTTCAGGATTTCAAATGTAGTCTGCAATAGTCTCCTTCCTTCTCAATCATGGTATTCCACTTTTGAATGAGAACATTATCGCTACAGAAAAACTTCTTGGTTGTTGATTAGTTATATGTGCAAGTTGCTTCTTTCACCTCATGGATAACCACAATGGTTAGTTTCTTCTTTCTCTACTGGACTGCCATTAACTCTACTGAATTATCCTCCTTACTATACTCACATCAAGTGCAGCTTTTCTATAAATATCCACTAATCTACTGTGAATATCTACAACTACTTTTTTCCTTCCCAAAACAGAAATTCTGACAGCTTTTGCTCTATGCATGCCAACCATGGCAGCAACCATTATGAAAGTAGATTGTAGATAAGGAAAGAAGTTCACTCTACACATTCTTCCGAGCTTCCAGACATTTTATGAGTTATAACTCCAAATACCAACTAATACTTTTAAAATTAAAACATTTTTTTACCAATCCTAGCAACTATGACCATATACTCATTGTTCATTGAGAATACTTAAGTGAAATTACTGATTATTTCTAAACTGTATGAAAAAATATACAGAATGGCCATTTATTAATGCCTTCTATGAAGATCAATTTGAAACTAATGCCTATTTTATCATGTTGGCTGACAATATCAGATGTGGATGTTATTGTGGTATGGTAGTTGAAAGTTAAAACTTCCCAATAATAACTGTTCTTTTGGAGTAGATAGATCTATCTATCACCCGGTTCACACTCCACCCACGTCTATTGAACAGGTTAAGAGGCTCATCCCTTGTTCCCTGTTTAGGATGTGGTTTCCGGCTTTCTCTTTTCCAATCTTCTCACCTTGTTTTTTCTCTTTCAATTGGTGTAGATAGATCTATTTATCGCCCAGTTCACACTCCACCCTTATCTATTGAACAGGTGTAGAGGCTCATCCCTTGTTCCCTGTTTAGGATGTGGTTTCTGGCTTTCTCTTTTCCAATCTTTTCACCTTGTTTTTTCTCTTTCAATTGGTGTAGATAGATCTATTTCTCGCCCAGTTCACACTCCACCCTCATCTATTGAACAGGTGTAGAGGCTCATCCCTTGTTCCCTGTTTAGGATGTGGTTTCCGGCTTTCTCTTTTCCAATCTTTTCACTATTACACAGACCCCTGCACATCAGTGGTGTTACCACCTTTCTCGGGGTGATAAGATTAAAAAAAAAAAAAAAATTTTTGCCTTCTTACAGATAACATTCCACTAAAATGGTATATGATATAAAAGTAGAAAAAAATTGTACACATTGATAATCATCAATACTTGTTGAATGTCTATATCAACCAAAAAATGGATATGAATATGGTAATAATGAGCACATTTAGAGGGTGGGTAATGTATCTCAGCAATAGCAAGAGTGGTGTGTGTAATAAACCATTGTTCAGGTGTCTTTTCATAGTTGTCAATCCACAAAATGAATATTAACAGTAATGGTGAAGATGTGAAAAAATAGCATTTTCTAACTTAAAACATGCTTTATCCAATGGTATTTTTGTGCTCCATTTATTTGTTCCTCTTGTATGTTTAATAGCAATAATGCTTTTTTATAATAAAGTTAACAACTTAGAATTGAACCAGATGAAATCAGTGACCAAAAGTCTAATAGTGACATCAGAACTTATTTTAGTTCATGCTCTCCTACTCAGAATCTAAAGATTATACCTGCTTTATAGTCAATAACTATCAAATAAAACAAAAAAATGACAGAATTTCACTAGTATTTAAGTTAGTTACTTATCAACTGTGTACAATAGCATAAATAAAGTAGTTTAGTATTTCAAAGAAAGTTTGTAAAAATACTTATTTTAAGTATTCAAGTTAGTCAAGCAGAGCATTTTATAGATTTTGAATGTGTGAAGAACATAGATTATAATCATTTAAGTTTCATTAGTAAATTTGCCTGTTTTTATTTCATATTTAAAAAAATAATGACTCAAAATCAGTTAATGATTATCATGAAAGCTTATTTTAGTAAATACAAAGTATTTTTTCTCAATATACTAACCGTAACATCTTCCAACAAAAGTTAAATTTTCACTCACCTGAAAAGAAACGAAAAGAAAATAAAGTATGTGTTTTAAGTGAGATATCATAATACAGAGCAAAAAGTTTACTGAAATACACAAGACATTTTAATGTGTAATAAAATATCTCTTTTGATTACCAATATCCTTACAATATCATAATAAAGAAAAATATTTTAACTTCTGTAAAATCAACAGATAAATAAGATGAACCAATTGCTGAAGAACTGAACTTAAATTGTTAAAAGTAATATCCAAATTTGTCTAAATGGATACTAATCTACTTTGAGAAATTTTAATATTCAATGTAAAGCATAATATCAAAATGATTTAAGTACAATATCTTCTATAGAATTATTTATAAAATAATCTTGTTCCTTAAAACATTAAAAATACTATATATTAGTTAATAATGTAAAACATTAAAACATACTTTATTTTATATCTTAGAAGTTTCTTTTGAAAGCTCTATTTCTTTATGCATCACAATTGAGTAATCTTTTGGTAATCAAAATATATCCTAATTAACAGATTAATTACTAGTGAGTACAAAAAACTTCTTGACTCTCATACAAAAATCCCTTGAGTTTATGGATAATAATTTTTAGATGTACAGTAATATTCAAAGTGGAAATATTTTACTTCTTTGTAAAAGATTCTTTTAAAAAAATCTTGTGTAAAATCTAACACTGAAAAGCACTGCTAGAAAGAACATGTGAGAAATATAGAAGAACTATAAAATATCATTGATTAGAAAAAATATGAAATTTGATTTGATAAATAAAAGACTATAATTCATAAAATTTTTTGAGATATATGAGTTTAAAGCATATGTTCCAAATGCATCTCCAATGATTGGTGAATTACACTAAAGAATATCAAGGCTTGAATTAAACAAGCAATTTCCACTTCAGTAGACATTTATTTTTATTAAACTATAATGATATTCTTCAATTGCAGTAAAAATACATAAAAATGCTGCATCAACAAATGTATAACAATTTGAAAATTCCAGCTCCTGTAAATCATGTGATCATTAATCATTTTGGACATTGAAAGGAAAAAAAAACTTCTGCAGTATGTACATAATGTTGAAGCTTCATTCCACCTAGAACTTTAATTTATAAAACACTTTTTTTAACCCCTTTTGGAACATTCAAATTTTTTTTTTGTGTCAGTGGATGGACTATAAATTAACATAGTAAATTTAAGAGTCTTTTTTGTGATGAAAGACACATTAATTTGCATATTCTTGCAAATTGTTATTTTTAATGAAACTTTCAGGACTTATTCACAGATGAATTAAATTATTTAAGAAAATACTGTTAAAAAAATGAATTTTAAAAAAAATGTGTCCCACCCTACTTAATTTTATGAAAACTCAAGAAATTCAACAATAATTTTTAATGACTATATTAGTTAAAAGAAGAACTCTTTAAAGAATTTAAATCTATTTATTTTTGTAAAATCAGATCCCATCTTGCTAAAAATCTACTCTGAATCATAAAATAAAAAGTGAAATAAGACTAAGACATTATTTTATTAAAAAAGCTTTTAATTGATTTTATGGACAATACTGTCTTGAGAAAAAATATTTTCGATAAAAAAATTAACTTTTACAAGAATTGTTTTCATATTTTTTACAATTTTAAATAATTTATAAAGTTTTTAAATCTTTTAAAAATCAGTTTTAATGGTGTAAGTTTTAGAGAATATTGTCATGAAGTAAAACTATATTTACTAATCACATATTGTAAAGCATATTACAGTCTGCTTATTACAGTCTGACAACCCTGAGTATTTTTAAAAAGAATTTTGAATTGTTTTTGTATGTGTATAAATATGCAGATTTTTGTAGATATGGTTGTCTATACACAACACTATCAGAAAATTAGAGCAATAACTATAGTGAATTGCTAATGCCAAAATTTTCTAAAATTCAATAAAAACATCAGATTATGGAGAATATTTTCTTAAATTTTGAAGATTACTGTGTATTTAAAAGTTGCTCATGTTATGTTTTGCAGCTATTTTTTATGAGTCACCATAGAATAACATTAGATAATGTCATACAGCTGTTAAAAAGCTGTCAACATAAACAAACAGCTATGATAAAAAAAAATGCATTTCTGCACTATTTTAAAAACTTAAAGTAAATAATAGTTGTTTCAAATCAGATATTTCTCAAATAAAGTTTCAGAAAAGTATTTTATTTTTGGAAGATTTTTTAATAAAAATATATACATTTTTATAGCAGTTTGCTAAAAATAGTGCAAAATTAACAGTTTTTAGACATTTCAAAACAAAAACTCCTTCCAATCAATTTAAATAAGTTTTGAAATACATCATAGTATTTTGCTAATTGGAAATATTAACTTTAATCTATCATCTTGAAATTAAAACTAAAATAAAAGTTTCAAGAAAGATTTAATTTTTTAAAATTCATTTTAAATCTTAGGTATCACATATCTGGAGTTATCTGTATTCAGGGTGTTTACTGTTGCATAGGATGTGCGTTGTGGTGCAGTGGATATCGGCTCGGAACGAGAAATCGAGGAGCCAAATTCGAATTCCAGCTGAATTCATTGCATTCACTTACACGCAAATACCCTTGGGAAAGGTATTAATCCATCTATTCCTTCCAGTTATGGGTTAAATAACATGACAGATTGGGTTCTATAGCCTTGGTCGGCAACCAGTCTACTGCAGAAAGTAATGGCAACCTACTGCGGGATAATCTTCTGCCTAGTCAGTCATGTCTCTTTCGAGACATGATCGCCCAAGCGTGTATCATGTATGGCACTTAACTGACTGACTGTTGTATACTATCAGATTATCATCAAAATTAAAAACCCAAGCCATGGCTCAAAAACATCTTTTGCAGGGACATTTTCCTAAAACTTGAGTTATATGAGAAAAATTTTCATGGGCCTGCCAATTGTTCTTTCCCCATTCATCATAGTCATTTTATCACTAAATAATGTTTTTCTTTTCCCCACAGTTTTTACATATTCTTCTGAAGATATCAAAATAACAATTTACTATTATTAGCAATCCCAATATACTCAGATTTTCAATCCCATACAAAATAAATTAAATTCATACTGTGTTCCTCAGCAGGCAAACGGAACAGTTTGATCCTTAATTTAAAATATTGGTGAATAGAGAATATTTTGACTAATCTTCAAAAATTTCTCACCTATTAGTAGCAATTTATTGCTCCAAAAAATTCAAATTATGCTTACTTTCAGTCTCCTAAGACAACCAAATCTTGTTTTAAAGTTCATTTCTTGTCAGAAGTGAGTTATAAAAAAAACTAGCTTCACTTAGACTAGACATTTATATGACACTTATTGCAACTGTCTGCCAGCAGTGCTTGTCTGAAACTTTGTGCTTTGAAAAATCATTAACCATAAAACATGAAAATGCCTATTTCCAAAGGATTTGTACAGATTCTATAATATACAAATATTTAATTTTACTTACAGAAGATAAAACCTGCATTCTAGTTTAATTTATTTGATTTCTCCATAATTTCTCAATTTCTGATAAATTATAAATGAGGGTTTAATTAAAAGAAAGACGGGTCAGATTATGAAGTATCTTATGCACTTAGCATGAAGAAGTTTATTATAAAACATACTAAAATACATTTTATTTAATATCCAATATGATGGAAAATGAGACATGAAAGTTCAAAGTGATAGTAAAAGCTCAAGTTTGACATTGTTCTATTGTAATTTTTGATTCTGAAGTTCAAGTGAAAGTGTGACACCTATTAATTTGAATAAGCTTTCTGAATTGAACAAAATTATTAATTTGATTAGAATTAAAATTTTGTCTGAAATAAAAATCCTCTATAGAAATAATATCAAAGTATATGTAATCATCAGAAGCATTGTAATTGTAACACAATAAGGATAATAGAACAAATTATGCATAAACATTCAATATGTTCTTTTACAAATATATAATTTACAATTCAAATCTCTTCCTGTTGACAGCCAAAGATTTGGCAACAACTTTTACAAAGTCTTGCCAGACTGAATGGAAGTTACCTGAATCTAAAAATTACCAATAGTAATTAAGAACTCTGTTAGACATTAGTGTTCAGCTCCCTCTTGTATTTTGGAGAAATAAGTTTCAGATATTTGATGTCTCTACTTTTTGTTTTATTTTTGTAACCCTAAAAGGTTACTACATGAGTAATCACCAAAACCGAAGTTGGAAATAATAGTGTATCAACAAGTACAAGACTTGCATTTTGCATTTAGTGAAATGCTAGTCAGTATAATCATTCTCGCTACTACAATTTACTCCAGTAGTGTCAATGTATTTAAGAGAATAGGAACATCACATTGCTGCATATAGGTAGGTATACAACATTTATATGCAAAAGTTGTTTAACACTCCCTTTAAGAAGCCAATTAACTGAAAAATGACATAAAACATTAATTTTCAAATATTTCATTCAAGTCATTTCAATAAATTATTTAAAATTGTATAATTAGTAATTTAGTAATTATAATGTAAATTGATTTGTGATGATAATATTACCAGTTTTCTTATAAAGAAACAGTCAGGATTCATTGACCAAACAGCTAGTATTACTGTAGAGTGAAATTTATATAATCTTTCTCTGAAAACAATTTTCCAAGAAAATGTGTTTCTCAAGTCCCTCAGTTGTTACTGTCTTTCTACTATTGATTTTTTTTTTTTGGGGGGTGTCTTTCCTAACTTTTTATTTGAAGTAGTGTGGAACATTGACAGCTTGATTATGTCATCATTTTCTCTGAGTTAAATGTACTATCAATTTTAGTTGTTGATGTTGTCCAACATTATCAAGTAATGTAGTTTGATACCTATTAAAATATGTAACAAATACTAGAATTTAACATATTTTAAGACCAGTAGAATTAATTCCGAAATGTGCTCAATAGATAACTAGAATGACAATATTGAATAAATCAATAAATGTTCAATGGATTTATCTCATTGACCAACTCTAGAGTTTCATATCAAACTGCTAATCAGGATCAGATGTTCAATAAATCTATTAAATTATTACCAGATATCATATTTATACTTCAAGACAAATGTTAATCTCTAAATCCAAATTTGAAATATCTACCATGCCAGAGTTTAAGAATGTAACAATATTTAAAAGCAGTTAAAATGTTTGATTTATATTTTATTTTTTATAATTTCTTCATTATAAAATATAATTTTACAAAAAAAAAAAGAGCAAATTCACCAACTATCAAATAATTTAGAAAATAGAATCATATTTAAAATAGCATATTCAAACCTCCTTTATTTTAAATTGCTTAGTTAATTATATATTTAGTTTATTTAATTATTTTATATTATTAACTCAAAATAAATCTCAAACCTATTTCATACTAAGCATGTTATATTCACATTCATAGTTAATGTTATTGAATATTGACTTTCTTTTTTATTATTAGTGATTCCATTATTTTTAATTATGTTTTTACATATGCATGAGGCATATATAAAAATTGCATTGTCTACTAGTATGTCATGGATAAAGTTTGGTAGGTTTCTGTGAGTGTTTAAATGAGTCTTAATTGAACTATGGTCAGAGACATGTAACTTGAGTTGTCTAGATAGGCATGTAGTGGTATGGTTAATATAACTATGTGAGTTTTGTTTAATCAAGAACAGTTCCTTAAGAGGAAAATGGACTCATAAATAATATTGGTTTTCTGTAAGTTAGATCTTTGAGGGGTGTTGCTATTGTTGATCATAAGGCTAGCTGTTTTAAATTTCTTGTCTTTAATGAAACTTGTATATAAGTGAACACTGAGATCAACACCAAGTGACTCTTTCATACTTCAATGCATTCTACTGACAAAAAGATATGTTTCATGATTGCCAAATAAATATATATATGCAAGTTTCCTTAAAAATGCCATATATTAATTTTATTGTCAGTTTATGCGATAATGTGAATCTCTTCATGTACACTATTGATTACCACACCAAGGCCAAGGTTGGCCTACCAACAAATATCACTCAAACGTTAAGATTTCTTTTTTTAGATTTGTAGCATCATACAACCCAAAATTTTTAAGGGTGATTTTTTGGATTCAAAGGTCATCTTATATGCAGAAATATACAGTGTGTGTGTGTGTGTGTGTGTGTGTGTGTGTGTGTGTGTGTGTGTGTGTGTGTATATATATATATATATATATATATATATATATATATGCCAGTTTTGTTAAAAATAATTGGCAAAGTATTGTGGTTAAATTTTTTTTTCAGTACATAGATTACATATAACATGAACAGTATTTGGAAAATAATTTTATCTTTACTTTATTTTAAGTTTTTGAATGTTAATTTCAAAATTCAAATTCATTATTAAAAACAATGCAACTCTGAAATTTTCAGTCAGTAATTATGCTATTTTATAATTCCATCATAAATCATTTTTAAAATACTTATGGAAATTAACTCTGGAAACATTACTAAGAGATATTTTCAAGATACAGGATATATCTAAATTATTTTAGTGTTTACTAAACACTTCAATATATGATTGGCTATGGAGAAAGATATTTTATTTAATGTTGGCTGTTTTTGTATTATAATGGCTTCTAGAATTTGAGTCTTTCTTTATAATGAGTTCTTTATAATATATTGGTGATATCTATTAAAATCTGTTCTCTATTAATAGTATTTTTGTTGCTTGCAATGTGTTGATCAATATGTGTATGAACTGCACTAAATTTCGACAAGTGTCAAGTCAACCTATGAGATCAGATGTGTGGTTAATGTAAGAAATTAATGTTTTTATTTCTAATATTCATAATCAACAATCTCCCAAAGGACAGGAGAATTTATAAAATACATTTTTATTCAAAGTGGATTTTTGAGGTGTTGAATTATTGTTAATTAAATCAGACATTTTGAAATTTTTATAATAAATGATAAATCTAAGATATATGTTAGAATCATTAATGGTTACATACTGGTAAATTCTATTTCTAATGGCTTTTTCATCTTATCACTAGGAAAAATATACACACCACTACACCTATAAGTATACTTACTACAGTTATTGAACATTTGTTTATTGAACAGTCAATGATTTAAAATAATAAATTTATAAGCTAAATGATGATAATGATACTTATTTCTCATAAAATTACAATTATCAAAAACTGTGAAGTCAACCTACAAACGGTACAATCCCTTCTATTATCTACATTTATTAATCCAGATCAGTTATATTACCTTTACTTTTGTAACATTTCTAAACAGAACTATGATTATCCCTTTACTTTTCAAGGAAGGTTCTAAATTTCTTGATAACAAAATGTAACACACATTGAAAACTAATTATTCAGGAATGTACAAATGTGCCAGAGCATAACAAGAAAAGAGAAAGAATTACTTAGTAAGCAAATATTAAATCTTTAGGCAATTCTAGAGTTTCATTTCTATTATATTCAGAATAATTTTTTTTTTAAATTTCGAAAGGAAATTACAAACCCATAACCCTGATCATCTGATGACAAAACAAATTTTAGCAATTTGTAATTAATTGTTCTTTGACAAATTGAAACTTAGACAAATTATTGAACAAAAAAAAAACAAAAAAATTTAATCTAAGTAAAAATGACAAATTTTTTCATGATTCAAAAACATGATTTTTTTTCTTTATAATTTACACCGGTTTTCAAAAAATAATTATCCTGATGTCTTGAAATCAAAGAATGTTCCAAAAATAATTAAAGGGCATTTTAGAAAGGACTGATTAGAAAATATAGTTCTTTCTTAAATAAACAAATGAAGAAATGCTAAAAACAGCAACAAGATGCAGTCTTGGTTAAATGGTCAGCTTTGTAATTTCACCAAACAGTTTATTCTTCCTTGAATGTTCTATAAATATCAAGTTGTATAACCAAAGTTGTTGGAATCCAAATACCATCTTGTGGTAATGGTCTAAAATATTTATGCAAAGTCTATTTCCAAGCAAAGCTTGACTGATATATGACACTCTTAATCAGTAAAGAGTAATAATGTAAATGAGAAAATCACCACAATGAGTCCAATCACATCAACTGTCAAGTTTATAGTCACTTTACTAATCTGTTCATTTCATAGTATGTATACATGTAGTACAGTGAGTATTCCATCCAGATTAGTTTGGTGGAATGATTTCTGCTGAAATAGTAAATATAACCATTTGAATGCAAATGGCAGATACATCAATTTAAAATCAGCCTGAAAACAAAATCTGCCATCAAATATTTGAACAGTGTTAATAAAATAGAACTTGATCTGACCTAGAAACAGCCATCCAAAATTTATATTCTATTATCAGTTCTTTTATATGATTGTAAAACTGGATACCTAATGACAGCAATAACTCTGTAATTAGCATCACCTATTTGACAAAGAGTGTTTCTTGCACTAGTCATGCTATTAATGGCTGACCAACTACTTTGTATCAGAATATCTACTGAGATCATAAGATATTTGAATGCCATACTAATTAAAAATAATATCTGATATCAAACATACAGGGTGTATCAAAAATACTTCCAGACTTGCTAGAGGATGTACCCCTGCTAATATGAAGATACATGTGGTTCATGCAAGATGGCGCTCAACACATTTCAGTCACATTGTGATGTACTGGCCGATATCTACCATGAAAGATGGATATGTAGGGGAGAACTGATTTTATGGTCTGCATGTTCCCCCACCTCAATCCTTCAGGTGGGACCACCTAAAACAATTGGTTTATGCAGCAGACATTAATAATGCAGAGTCACTTCATCAACATGTCATGGGGGCCTGCGAAACCATTTGATATCATGTGGAAGTATTTGAAAGAGTCTACTAGCCAGTGATTCAACAGGTGCACATGTGTATAAAGGCAAGTAGAAGACATTTTGAACATTTGTTACGAGATGCTGCATTGAGGTACAATGATGGCCTTTTGGGCATATGTTTACATGGACATTTTATCTTTTTTGGTGTCAGGAACATACCCAAAGTTCGTAAAAGTATTTTTTTGAATTGTATCTTGGATTGTACCTTTAATAGTATCTAGCATGAACTTTAAACATGATTAAAAAACGAAGGATTTGTGGACATATGCTTATAAAGATATTTGTCCTTATTTAGGATGAGGAAGGTGTACCCCAAAGTTTTTACAAGTATTTTTGATACTACCTGTATCTATACAAAATAATACAAGGGACTTTGGCTCATATATTGATAGTTACTGTTACCCTATTTGAAGTTATGATTTATCTGTTAAAATGTTGATTAACTGATTTTGGTTAGATAAGAGTGAGTATACAGAATAAAAACAGGTTTTTAACATGTGGTGTCCAATTTAATAAATTCTATCATAGACATACTTGTAAGAGCCCAAATATACAATGTGGATTATATCTTTTTAAAGTTTCAGTATCACTAATAGTCATTTTGATGTCAAAAAATATCTTAATATATACAGTATATTATTTTTATCATTACAAATAGCATTTTTTATCTACCATCTCAATATAGGAGTTAGCTTTTCATCTAGGTTTTAATGAATGTAATATAGAGGCTATTAAATAACCAGATATTTTTTCACAGCTCTATGTTACTTTTGATATAAAATCATAGTAATGTCACTTTTTTATCATAAAAAAAGTGGTTGTTTTTTTTTTTATGTCTGTGTGCAGTCTTATGAAATCTGAAGTAGGAGTGTTTTCAATAATGTATCATGTTTTAAAAAAATGAAAAAAACTTCTTAGTTTCCATTTTAGTAATATTGAGACTTTTAAAAAATAGATAAAAGACTAAAAACTTTACTTCACTTGAGCAAAATTGATGATAGTTTTTACTGGAGGCAAATCAAATGAAACCCATTGAATTTATAGTAAAGCAACAAGAGAAAACTTATTTAGTTTCATTTACAAATTCTTAAAAGCTCTTCAAGTATTATTCAATTGTCAAGTAGTGCTACTTTTTATGATTTCTATTATCACTTGTCTTCCAAATCATGGCTTTGTAGCATTGTTTCTGAAAACAAATTTATTATAATTACCTAACTTTCAAAATTGAAAGTTTACATTGATTCAAAGTAAAATATGTATTAAAAAATAATATTAGGATTCTGAAAGAGGGTAAAATATTTGTAAAAAAAAATTTAAGATTTAATTTTTACTTTTATGGTTAAGAAATTTACTTATAATTAAACAGATTTTATAGTGGTATAATAGCATATATAAGAATATTTTGGAATATATATATTTGTGTGTGCATGCTTGCATGTTAATTCTTGTATAATTTACTTTAAATTTCTAAAGTAACTCATCTTGCATGCAAACACGTTATCTTTTTTAAAGAAAAATTAACATGGATATTGGCCATTGCTTTTACATAGAAAAAACAATAGTGACTTTACCTGAAATTTTTACAAATATTCTTTATATTCAATGACTTTTTTTTTACTATCCTTATCTTTGTTGTTTTTTATCTTTTTAGCAATATGAAAGATTGAAAGACTAACAAGTATTCCTGAATCAACAACTAATTGTACAAAAATTAAGAATACACCTGAAATAAACCAAAGATTGAAATAATGAAATGATATTCAAGAAAATATGACAATACTGAAGATATTTTAAAGAACATTGAATATAATTGTTTTTGGTGGCTTTTATGAAAAATCTGTATAATGTCTTTATTCCTATTTTTACAAAAAAAAAAACAATTGCTGGCTTGAGATAATGGCATCCTTTTCAGCCGTAATTCCAATGATGCCACAATAGGAGGACAGATTCTCAACAGAATAAAAATTAAGTGAACATTCAAAATTACATTTGATAAGAGTTGCAATTTTTACTCAGTCCTGAATTTAACAGCCCATCAAATTCACTAGAATCTGACTTCTTTTTTACTTCTGATATAGCTAATCAATTTTTCATATGTCCACTAATACAGCAGCATTCAGTCTGACCTTGCAGCAATTGATCACCAATCAGATACTGTTTTGCTCTTTTTCTAGTAAATATGAAGTGCTGAAAAGTTTTCAGCCAAACCAACTTCCAAACATTTGACCAAACATCTGTACATCCTTATAATAGTTATTAGACTCCTGTTACTCTAACCGTATTTCTACCCAGTAAATCATTTCTTTAAAAAAAATTGATTTGTAAATTAACAAAAATATATATAAAAATAAATGAGGGTCCAAGAAAATGATTGCTTGATATCTTGGTATTGAAAATTGATGATAAAACATCTTAGATGGAAATACATTTAAAAATCACTATTCAAGTTTATTGCACATACTTTCATAGAAAATTTGTTGATGATGGTAGGGAAAAAATTCAGATTTTTGAAAAACAGTTGAAATAACTCAAGTGAGATAGAGAGACAACATTTATTAAATACCAACCTGGAAACAGGATTATTTTGTGATGGTATAAATATTTAATCTTTATCTCTCTCACATACATATGTCTGTACATCATATTATACGTGTATGTGTGATATCACCCTAGCACACAGTTTAACTGACCATTTTTATGAGTAAATTGCAAAAAGATCCTATCTTTACAAATATACTATTTATAATGGTTAATGATAATCTTATACAGCATTAATTGCAAATAAAATTTCCAAGTTTTCAAAGCACTTATAATAAAAATAAAATGAAATAGGATATTCTTTAGTCTAGGAAAAGGGTTTTGAAGATTTTCAACAATTCCTTAAGAAAAATAAATATAAAAAACAAAGAATGTTTAAAAATTTCAGAATGTGTCAGAGCTAAAAATACTGACACTATAAACAGTGGAATTCACTCATTTTTTAAATGGAAAACCCTAAATTTAGTATTCTTTTAATGAAATGCCAATACAATGTCAGTTTGAATTCATCATCTCATCTAACAAATAACACCTACATTTTGGCATTGAAGATGACTAAATAATGGTTGACAGTACTTAATGTCAAGAACTATGGACAATTCCTGCACCACTGATTTTCTTGTACAAAACTATATATATATATATATATAAATTTCTTGTCAGTTGTATTCAATAATATATATATATATATATATATATATCTATATAAATAAATTGGCCAGTGAAACAAAATTTGAGAGATAAAAAAAATATATAATTATAAAATTGATAATGAAACTAATAATATATATATATTATTAGAGCTTTGGACCAAATGGAAGTATGAGAAAGATTTTAAAAATCAGAATTTCCAGACATTTCTCTATCCTTTCTAGACAAGACAAAAAATAGAAGATGAAAAATGATGTGGGATTTTCTTTTCTGGAGAATTTTATTTTCTCTCCCATGAATTATATTACTGAATAGATCTGATAGTTTTGTGATAGTTGTTTGCCACAATTAGAAAGTTTGTAGAAATTGTATTTTTTTGAATAAGCCAAATTCTTGTTTTATCTGAGAATGTGATTATATATGTATTTTCATCTGCAAAATAAAAAAATAAGAAAATTCTTCTTAAAGTTTGTCGACTCTCAAAATGCCATAACTTTTAATCTATTTGAGATAGGCCACTTAATTTTTTTTTAAAGGAAGCTAAAATCATTTACTTCATTATACACTTACAACATAAAAGCTGTGTGAAGCAAAAAACTTTATACACAGATGACACAAACCATCATAGCACAGCTTTTACTCAAGAAATTAGTGACATTATGCTCCCCTAAGCCAGATAAAGTGTTTAAGATATGTCTAAATCAAACATGAAATTGCACATAAACACACTAATGAATTTTCGTGAAAAGAAATATTTTGGAGAGAAAAAAAAATGAATGACATGTTATCATAAAAGGTAATCATTATACACTGTTACTGGTTAGATAACAACCATAATGAGTAGACAAAAATATTAATAGTATAGAAACAGAAACACTAGTGAAATTTGGCAGAAAGTGCCTTCTACACCAACAATTGGTATGAGCCTGCAGAGTCAGACATCATTGTGAATCATAGGAGTTTAGATCTTGTCACAAGTACCTGATGATACAGTTGAATTGCTCTCCAGAGAGAGGATGGTTTGGGGAACAGTGTTATGCTTAACTGATTTTCATATATATGGCAGAAAGTACCTTCTTGTACTGAGGGTCTTTACAATCATTTCACCCCAAGCAAGGCAGAATCACTACTGGTGTGCAGAGGGTTACAGTTAGAGAAAAAACAAGGTACAGGGAATGTTGAAGAAAGGAAAACAAAAGGAGAATCAAGGAGATACAAGATGGCAGTTGACATATTTAAACTTTTTACTATCAGAGAAGCAAGTAAATGGGAGTTCAACAAATGGTCGAGCCACCAGGGAAAGAAGTTCATCAAAGCAGTAACCATGAAAATACTTGTAAAAAAAAAAAAAAATAAATAAATAAATGAATAAAACAGAGGGATCTACATCACATCAGTGAGAAAGTGACCGAAGACAGGCTGCCAAGTCAGGATCAATTGCATTGCAAATCTTTTTTGGGATTTTGCTGAGAACCTCAAGATGAATAGCAGGAGCACCCAACCAGATATGGTAACAGTATTCAATGCATGAACAAATGGTAGATTTATAAATGTGCAAAATGTATTCTGATGAGAAAAACTTCCTGGCCTGACATAGTAACCCAACATTCCTAGCCGTAGATACAGCTATAGATTTGATGCAGTCATTCCATTTGAGGTCAGTTGAGAGAGTGAGGTCTAAGAGGCACAGTGTGTTGCTCTCTAGGAGACTAGCACCTTCCATTCTGATGGTAGGTAGGAAAGTTTCTCTATGGTGGTTAAACAAGTGCAGCTTTGTTTTGGAGACATTAAAAATTTACGAGCCATTTCTGATTCTATTCAATCACAGATTGAAGGTCCTTTTGAAGAGCAGCAGCAAGGTTTAGTTTGAGAGATGCCTGTATTAATACAAAAGGGTTTGGAAGCTTGCCCATTGAAAGCAACCTTCATTTCACAATTTGATTGGATTAAATCGAACAGTCATTCAGAAATACCATAGTCCTGGATCTTGTGCAGAAGGTCAGCATGCCAAACCCTATCAAATACTTTCAAGATATCAAGAGCAACGGTTCAGTCTTTACATATCAGTAGTAGACCTTGCAAAATGAAAACCATATTGTTTGCCAGAAAGTTGTGAGATGTCTAACTATTTCAGCTTTGATAGTAACCTTGAATAACTTGCCAAAAAAAATAAATAAATAAATAAAAAAATAAGAGGCTAAAATGGTCATAATTTCATCAAATTTCAAAGTCAGAGGACTTCCTAGAATTCTTAAAAGCAGTAACTACAGAAGAGGACTTCTAACAAGCAGGAAAGTAGGAAGCAGTGAGGAAATAGTTATAAAGTTTAGAAAAGACAGGGTCCAGCTTAGTGGCACATTTCTTTAGGACGATGACTAGCATTCCATCATCTTTGCTTGCCTTATGGGAGTCAAGCTTAGAAATTATGCTAGAAACCAGGGATGGGGTCATATGTATATTACTCAGTTGAGCTCAGTTCTAGGTAGTTAAGTTGTGTGTGGGTACTCCAGACGAGTCAAGTGTAGAGCTGAAAGAGGATTTGCCATCAAAGCACTCAACCTTGTCTGCTGTAGATGTGAGGACTTCAAATTGATTGAATAGAGGAGTGATTCAGAGTTTCTTGTTTAGCACACTCTTGCAGAGCTACCTGTAAGCTTTGGAGCCAAACTTGTGAGATGCTATATGTTGATTCATTCTATCAGCAAACAACAGTTTAGCATCTTATAGGACATGCTTACAAGCATATATATATATATATATATATAGTACAAACTGTCTGTTAGTGAAAGTGTCATTGTCGTCAGATATCAAAGGACTATTATGGATGTTTGAAACAGACCATAAGAACAAGAACACACTCCCCACTGAGAATGCACTATAAAAATCCTCATTGATTTTTAGTAAAATAAATCAAGTTCTTATGGATAGTAAAAGCTTCCAGTAGAGATGAGAGGCTTGTTGGATGCAAGGATTAATGAAACAGCCATCTTTCTATCATATAGGAGTGTTAGTGATTATATCTGCATCTGTTCACCTGTGATCCAGTGGCAACATCATGAGATTTACATGGTTTTGATCTACAAATTGTAAATAATAATTGCAGGAAGAATAAAATCAGATTTATGATAGTTTGGTATAAATATCCAGGTTTCACAAGTCATTAATTTTAGTACTTCAAAAATGTTCATACATTAGCAAAGCTACCAAATATAAATGCAAATAGTAGATAAATTAATCTCTGGTTTATATGACATCAAGCATTAAGTTAAGTATATCATTGATTATTATCAATGTAGTTTTTCATTAACTTAGAAAATAAAGTGATAATTCATTTAATTCATAACAAGATAAAATTATTAACAAGGAACATATGTCAATGTAAGTAATCTGATTAGGAACAACTCCTAATCAGAAGATTAAGGAAAACTAAGAAAAATGAAAATATTTTCCTTTTATTTAAAACTTTAAAAAGAATACGAAATCAAAGTATATACAAAGCAGTTTTAGATCTTTTGAATGAGAATTAAGATCATTATCTTAGTGAAATCAAGTCTGTCAAATGAAATATTCTATTGAACAGATGCTTTGCAATGAGAACAAGTGAGGGCTTATCTGATTAAAGCAAAGCAAGAATGGTCAGGAAACACAAAGTAATTTGATTAGATGTCAGGATACAATGTCAGAAATCAGTATAAATGATTGTCATAGACATAACATAGAAAAGAATTTTATAAAGAGAACAGGAATGAAAAATTAAAAAATGGGAAGCTGAACCAAATTAATTATAGATTGACAACAGTTCTTGATATGTAAATAACTGTGTTCTAACAATCAAAGGTTTGAAAATATTTTTGACTAATTAACTAGAATAAAGAGATGTAACACAAAATAGAACAAATTAAGGCAATTTCACATTTTTATTCCTCACTGTTTATTTTTAACATAGATTATACAAAATAAAATTGAGGTTTATGGGTAAGTCTAAAGAACCATTTTTTACCAGATATACTTTGATATTAAAATATACAAAAAAATTAATTTCATCCATAACATATACACTAAAAGTCAGTCAGTTAAGTGCTATACGTGAAACACGCTTGGGCGATCATGTCTCGAAAGAGACATGACTGACTGGGCAGAAGATTATCCCGCAGTAGGTTGCCATTGCTTTCTGCAGTAGACTGGTTGCCAGCCAGGGCTATAGAACCCAATCTGTCCTGTTATTTAACCCATAACTGGAAGGAAGAGACGGATTAATGCCTTTCCCAAGGGTATTTGCGCGTAAGTGAATGCAATGAATTCAACTGGAATTCGAACTCGGCTATCCGATTTCTTGTTCTGAGCCAATATCCACTGGACCACCACGATCACTGCCACACTAAAAGTATATGGTTTAAATATTTTAACACATCACTCAATAAATCCTGGGGCTAACTAATAAAATGACAACTTTTAGACAAAATTCAACTTTATTCATCAACATAGTCTTATTAGAGTGATACACTGATCTAACACTTCTCTAACAATTCGATGCCTTTTTTGTAGAATGATTTGTCTTTGGCATCAAAATATGCCTCAGTTTCCAATATCACTTCTTTATTGGAGCCAAATCGCTTTTTATGGAGCATTCTTTTAAGGTCTGCAAACAGCCAGTAGTTGCTGGGAGTCAGATCTGGAGAGTAGGAGGGATGTGGATGCAATTCGAAGTGCAATTCATGTAGTTTTGCCATCATTACGATCGACTTGGGACATGGTGCATTGTCTTAGGGAAAGATCACTTTTTTCTTCTTCATTTGTGGCCATTTTTTGGTGATTTATTCCTTCAAACGCACCAATAATTCTATATAATATACACTATTGATCATTCTTCCTTTCTCAAGGTAATCGAGAAACAAAACACCTTGTACATCCAAAAAACACGGAGACCAAAAATTTGCCTTCTGATGTTTGCATCTTTGGTTGCTTTGGATGGCTATCACCTGCTGCTAGTCCACTTAGCAGACTGCCAATTTGACTCTGGAGTGAAGTGGTGGATACATGTTTCATCTGTATTTACACAAAACTTTTTGTTATGTTGAAAGCGTTGCAAACAACGCTCTGAATCATCAATGGATTGTTGTTTTTGATTGACTGTGAGCAAACACGGCACCCACTTGAACACAGCTTTCTCATTGACAAATGTTCATGCAAAATGATGAATACACTGCCTTCTAATATGTTCAGCTCCTCTGCTATATAATGCAACTTCAATTTACAATCAACCAAAACAAGTTTGTGGATTTTTTTGGTGTTTTCTGAGACAACTGCCAATTTTTGGTGACCTGAGTGTTCAGCATCATTTGTGTCTGTACAACCACATTTAAAGTCAGCATACCACTTCTTAACCATTGTTTCTGACAGAGCAGAGTCTGAATAACACTTATTAAGCCACTGCTTTGCTTGAACATACTGTTTCCCATTAGAAAGCAATGCTTTATCAACATGAAATTCAAATTTTTTCATTGTTTTGAAAATTTGCAACAGTAGCTTCACTTAAATAACTAATTTGTAAACTAATAATTCGATTGAGTCCAAATTTTGTCATGTGTCATTTGAAGCTTAGTACTTTATAAAAAATCATATAGAGTTTCTATTAGTGGCACCATTTATATGTCAGGCCTGGGATTTATTGAGTGATGTGTTATCAACTATAGAACAACAATATTTTCCTTTATCTTTCCAATGGGTCTTAAATAACATTGAATTAAATACAAAGTGTCATCAGAGGAACAATTTAATCGCCATAACTATATTTTCTCTGCTAATGCATTTTTGTGAATTATTTTGTAACAGTATATATATGTATATGAGCAAACACATTCTTATTCTGTAATATTTACAGAATAAGAATACATCAAATTTCTCTAAACAATAGAAGCAAAACAATGTGTCCCTGGATTAAAAAAATTAAAGTGCCTCACCCACTCACAGACTTGAACATAGATCAAATGAATAAAAATTGAATGCCATTTCCCATTGATCTTTGCTTAACTGGTGTCATCTGTATATGCCCACAAACACAATTATTGTTGATTCATTGATTTCACACAAATGATACATCACTATGCAAATCAATAAATGTCACACAGGTAGGAACAGATCAATCCTCTCATATAATCTGACAGGTATAATTGTCTACAGATCATTCTGTCTCATATTAACTTATTCTGCTATGATGTCTGTTCTGACTGAGAAAAATAACAAAAAACTTTGGCACATTTTTTACTAATTATGGTGAACTTTGAAAATATCTCTACCAACAAATTCTATCTCAAATTTAAAATTTCTTCTGCTGATGCCTATAACTATATCATTTTGCAACTGTATAATCAATAAAAAATATAACTTTGACATTTCAATAAATATTTATGCTATATAACCCAAAATATACACCATTTCTCATAAGTTGTAAATTGACAAAAATTTAAACAATTTTGAAAATGAAAATGAAAATCCAGAAATAAAATAAATCATACTTTAAAAATGCAATATTTGTTGTAATCAATAAATTAAAATGTTAAAATATTAAAATATAATTGGTTTTGGGCATAATGATTTATGTAAAAAAAACTGTGTCTCATAGCTACTTATATAAAGCTAGTAAGATCAAAGTAAATAACACAATATATAGTTTTTGAAATTGAATATACACTATATATTTTGCAATACATTACTTCTTGAATTCAGCTTTTTAATAGATAAAACCCCAGATATCTCAATACATATGCCTTCAATATGCTTCAATTTTACTGATCAAGTAGAAATTTAGACTTCAATCATAAACAGTTTGTAGGACAATTTCAAAAGAGGGTAACAAAAAGAAACAAAGAAAATATTATCAACTGAATAAATGATAATTTAACAACATCCTATTTTACTGACTGTTACAACTGATTTGTTAATTAAATCTTGTCAAATTCTAGTCTGTAAAAATATTAGTTGATGTATTTTTCCTTATAAAATTTGTTTAATAAATTTTAAAAGGAATAATATATTAGAATAACAGCAGAAACCCTTTTAACCAGTTTGTCAAAATAAGGTATGGTTTTAATTTAAAAAGCAGAAAATTCTCATGAAGCATTCATTTGTATTTAAAGCTTTGGTATGTTTCTTCTGAAGAGATAGTGTGAAGCAAGATATATAACTAAACTAACTTGTATTACTGTATTATAGATATGTAATCTGATGTCAAATAACCAGAGAGAGAAAAAGGCTCTATTCAGCCATCCTGAAGCAGCCAGCTGCTCAAAACAATAGCAAGTTAAATGCATTTATCTGCTGATATCAAATGAGTATGAAGTTGAAGTTAAATGCAGTCATTGAAACTTTCATGTTCATAATAACTCTTTCAATAACTCTTAAGAACATTGAAAATGTACTTGACTACAATTATTTTGAGATATTTAAGAAAAAATAATAAGTGTTCATCTACAAAATATAAAAAGAAGCAACAAGGAAAATAGACAATCGTGAGAGATGAAGTCAATTGTAAGCATAAATAATTAAAAAAACCAGTTTTAAGTTTGAGAATAAAAGGAAAGAATTTTAGATTAAAAGCCAAAAACAAACAGATGACTGTTTAACAAATCAAGGCTAATTCACAAAACATACATAAAGGACTGGAAACCAAAGATAGTTGAAATTCATAAAAATACTTGAAGAAAAAAGATTCCTAAAAGCTCTCCAATTACAAAGAAGGCAGAAAGATTTCTACAGGCAAATCAAATCGAGATAACTAAGGATGAAAATTTGAATAAAACAGAACAAGTTTGCATCTTATCTGAATTCATTGCTGAGAATAATATTGCAACATATGGATACACAATAAGAACTGAAAAACATTCATATATTGTATACAGTTAAGGAATGCATGATATATTCATATCTAACATTGAACATTAAACCCAAAACATCCTAGACTTAACAAAGTTGAATAAACATTTTTATCCATTATGGAAAAAAATGTTGTGACTAAATCATCTTACAAGCATCTATCTTTTGATATTTCCTGACTTATTAAAAAATAAAATAAAAAATGAGTGTAGCAATTTTTTTTCTTCAAGTTATTATCCTTTTACAAGCTATTCCTACAACAATGCAGGAAATGTTTGAGATTAAAAATAAGAAAAAAAGAAAAGTTTTATACAAGAAATCCTATATTCTTATATATTTTCATTCTATCTTGTAACCTAAAAATGAGGCTACATAAGAAATGTCTTTTGTACTAATATTCTGTAAATCTAATAAATAAACAATAATGTAGGTTTTAATACTTAAAAATTCATTAAACTTTTTTTTATCTAATCTTTTATATTTACTTGGATAATATTGAAATTACAGAGTTTCCTAATTATTATCAAATGATGCAGTTTAAATGATTTATGCAAATTTCATTTATCAAATAGGTCATACCATTATCAGGACAGAAAAAAAAATAATCAGAAAGTATAAGCAATCCAGTGTTTGATATTAAATTAATTTTCATCAAAGAACAAAACTTATTTAACTTGTCATTGTTGTTTAGGTGAAAAACATGCTTAGAAGAAAAAAAAATTAATGATATAGATTTGCATCAACCTTATAAATTCTAATAATGTTGCTCCAAATAACAAAATCTACTCAACCATAAATAATTACCAGTTAATAAACAAAAGGATAATTATTTCAGTATTTTTAATTTCTGCATTCACGATAATTAAAATAACATATATATAAAGCCATTGTTAATAATGCATAAATTCTCCAGCATTAATATGGAATTTTAATCTGTTCATGGAGATACTCGCTTCCTATACTATAATTACAAACTTTAAATAAACTATATAAAATTATATTGATTGCAAAATAGGTATAATCTACAATCATAATAAAAATGTTTGATGTGATTATAATTTCTTTAAGGAATTATGCTTTCTAAGTCTTAAAGGATAAAATAATAGAGAGAAAATATTAAGTGAGAGCAGCATATCAACAGAGTGATACTGGGGTACAAATAGACAAAGACCAATTATCCATCATGACTGATAAGGACAGATCAGGCATATGCTTCACAGCCAAATATACATAAATATAATAAAAGCAGAGCATAACCTTGCAGGAATACTTTCAGGTTGATAACCAGTCTGCTCAGATAGTCACCAACTGATACTGTTCTATATAATATCTAGATGTGACTCCCAAGTCACTTTGTCTGCTTCATCCTTCAAACTTAACAACAACAACAAAAAAGAAACACAACCCTATTGATAACTTCTTGCTACTCCTGCTAACTAATGTGTCAGTTCGTAAAAGACATACCTCAAGCAATTGACAAATAAATCTATGGTACTGATGAACAGGAGATTTACTGTAGCCCATCTTAATTCATTAAAACAAAATATGTACATTTTAAAACATCCAATCAGTTAAGGTCAGTTATAGTGACTTCATTTTATAGTTATTATCATCATCTTTCTGCTCAATATAGTTATAGGTATAGGATGTGGTTCCAGGCTTGCTTCCTCTCCTCAAACCTCAGTATTGTTGCTCCTACAATTTGGGTTGGCAGATTAGGAGCCCTAACTCTTGTGCAGCATCAAGAATGGCTGCTCTGATCAACAGTTGCATAATATCATGGTTCTTGCAGTGCCATGTTGCGCATGGAAAGGTGTCCCTGCAAGCACTTTTGGTAGGCAACCTTGAGGCCACACTTTGCTGCAGTCTGTACCAGCTCCCTTCCAGCAGATGTTTCAGTCAATGACCGTCTGCCACCTCTACTCGAGGTCTCTTCTCACCAACAACAAACATGAACAACCACATATGAATAAACAAAACTAAACCAGGCAAACTAAAGGCACCTAAACCTCTTAACATTTTCTTCATGAACATCTGTAGTATTCATACCAACTTTTGTAGCGTGGAATCTTTCCTCCACGAAAAGTCCTCCGACATCCTTGTGCTCTATGAGACAAACAAATCTTAACCCCTCAATCCCCACCTCTGACTTCTCAATTCCTGGTTACCTTCTCCTCTTAAGGAAGGACTTCACTGTCCATATGCATGATCTGGGGGTTTATGTCAGTGAACACCTCCCTCTACCTAGGGAGACATCTCTCAAATCCATTGATCACCCATTCATGTGTCTCTGTCTTTCACTTCTGAAATAAGTTAGCTATCTTTTCTTTCTGTACCGTTCCACTTCCTCTCCTCACTGATCCCTGCTAGGTAGTATCTCTGAGAATATAGATAAGGTTACTTCTTCCCACCCATTTGATAACATATTTGTGTTCAGAGATCTTAATGCCCACCATGCCAAGTGGCTAGAAAACAATGTCACTGATTCTGCTGGCATTCATGCCATGAACTTTGCTATTTCTCAATTTCTTACGCAAGTGGTGGATTTCCCCATGTGCTTCTTCAGCAGGACATGCATCTCTGCTAGATCTCTGCTTCACCTCTGTCCCTGACTCCTGCCAAGCTTCACAGCTTTGCCCTCTTGGTAACTCCAATCATGCTTTTGTTTCTATTAATATCTCTCTTCACTCCCACTCCTCTCAACTCCTCTCAAGAGCCTCCTACTAACAGAATTTCCTACTGCTATCAAAGAGCAGACTGAGATTTATTCCACAATTTTCTATGCAGCGTCTCTGGGGAAAAAGTGTTTAGTCTCGCCATTGAGGACTGTGCCTCTGAGGTCTCCTCCTGGATGAAAGCTGGGATCGATGTTTTCATACTGGTTAAGAAGTTCAGTCCCAAACCTCATTTGTTTCCCTGGCTCTCTCCTGCCTGCTTGGCCAGCGTTACCCACAGAAACCACTTCTTCCAGCTATATTGAAGCCACACATCTAACCATAATAGGTGCCTATTTGCCTCTGCTCATGTAAAAGGATCTTTAATGATGTCAAGAGGTTGTTTGCTGAGAATGTGGCCGAATATAGCTGTCCGCAAGTTTGGCTTCAAAGACTATTGGTGGCTCTGCAAATGTATGCTGAACAATAGCAAATCCTCTATCCCTCCTTTAATCAATAAATTTGAGGTCCTCATGGCATCTGTAGACAAGGCTGAGTGCTTTGCTTTCAAATTCTCCTCCAACTCCACATTTGACTCATCTGGAGTATCCGCACCCAACTTCTTTCTTAAAACTGAGGCTCAACTGTAAGATGTTTATATAATCCACTCTCTTGTAACTAAGATAATTTCAAAAATTAACCCCCATAAAACAAGCGAAGGTGACTAAATTCTAGTCATTGTCTTGAAGAAATGTACCCCACTGAACTCTCCTGTCCTCTCTAAACTCTATAATTACTGCCTCTCTGCTTCCAGTTTTCTTACCTGCTGGAAGTCCTCTTCTTTGGTTCCTGTATTTAAGAACTCATGAGAACCCTTGGATCATTCTAATTATTGCCCTATCAGCCTCCTACCCATTTTCAGTAAAGTGTTCAAGGCTATCATCAATGCTGAAATAGTTAACATCTCAACGCTCATAAACTATTCTTGGACAGACAGTATGTCTTCTGCTTTGACAGGTCTACTACTGATATGTTAACAACCATCACCAAGTACATATACCAGGCCCTCAATAAGACAAGCGAAGCTCGAGCTGTTACCTTGGATATATCCAAAGCATTTGATAAGGTCTAGCACACTGGCCTTCTGTGCAAGCTACAGGGCTATGGTGCCACTGGACACTTGCATGGTTTAATCCAATCTTTCCTATCAAACTGCATAATGAAGGTTGTTTTGAATGGGCACGTTTTCACATCTTATCACACAAATGCATGTGTTCCTCAGGGCTCTATCTTAGGTCTGACGCTCTTTCTGAACTTCATAAATGATCTCCCTGACATGATCAAATCCCAAGTAGGCTTCTATGCTGATGACACCATTTACATCCGCCTAAGTAAAAAATCTGGCAAGGCGGACAAAAATAACCTCGCTGCTGATCTTGAGAAGGACCTCCACTCTGTAGTAGACTGGAGTAAGAAATGGCTTGTAAATTTTAATGCTTCTAAAAAAAAAAAGCTGCTATCTGTCTACCATGTCTACAAGTCTAATTCAATGATACTGGAAACAGAGGAATTTTTAAAAAAATATATATTTACTAAATAATAAATATTTAATGCTATTTGAGATATAACAATTTGACAACTGTTTTAATGAACTTTTCTTCAATGCTATGTAAACAATTTTTTATTATATTATTAATAACCAATTAAAGAAAGATATTTTTTACAAGGTCAAAGTTCAAAGATGTATAAGAACTTATCTACTTTGGAAACTTTAAAATGGAGGTCATTATAAACTTCACACAGGTAAAGTCTAGTCAGATTAAAGTGATCAAAAAGATACACAAAAATCACTTGTAGCACTTGACAATACTAGTTCCAACATTCTAGAAAATAATTCCTATATATGTACATTTATGGAGACTATCTTTCAAAAGATTAAATAAGCTAAGACTGAAAAGCTGGCAATATTCCTAAGTAGAAATATCTATAGCAAAAAATAAGCATATAATACAAAGGGTCTATAAAATAATATGTAGGGGAGATAAATTAATCCAATACACATTAAGCAAATAATCAAAAATATTACAGGTATGAATTATAGAACTAAGTAAATAATCATAAATAGAAGAGACATACAATGAAAAAAAAAAAGAAAGACTGTATTATCTCAACCTGACCCACTTCTCAAATCACCAAACAGAATTTATTTTGAAATCCATTCTTGGTCAGACCAAAAACTTTTCAGCATCTTCTCATATATAAGTAGATCAGATCAGTATAAGATTTGTGTCTTCTTTTTACTATTAATTCAGTAATATATTACATTTTCATTAATGGGTTTTCTAATTACCAGTATTAGATGACAGAATTTTTAAAACTTACAAAACTAGTTATATCTTTCATTAAAGTACAAAATTTAGCCTCTGAGAATATTCATGTCTCTAATGTGATCAATGTCTAATGAAATTATCTGATAAGATTCAAGTTCAACAATCAAAATTGGATCATTTTCTTATACACTAACCTACAAAAGATTAAATTATAGAATACACTGACATTTTAAAAAATGTTATTATAAACTGCTATATCAAAAAAAAGTTAAAGTCAATTTATTTCTTAAACTGGGAATAATTAAGAAGGTATTTAGCAAAATATCTATGTACTTATGTCACAACAAAATATTTGAAATCACGATCAATAAGAACTATCTTCAATGTTACAAGTATAATTTTGACAGTAATTTAGATAAATTCATATGCTTTATGATTTCCAACAAATAAAGAAAAATGCAATGCAATGGGTTTTCCCTCCATCTGACACAAAATGACCAAAAAAATTTTGTAATTCAAAATGCATTTGTAATTATCTTTGCAAATATTTTATTTAATCAGATCAAAGCTTTAAAAAATATAAAATCAGAATAGAAACACTAGCAATTAAATCATCAGTAAACAATTACAGCAAATTTAACTTTGGAGGCAGTCAATAATTACAACCAGTATAAAGAAATAACAAAAAGTAAATTCATGTTTGTGGGCTAAAATGAATCTGTAATGACCATTCACTTTACAATTATTGCTTGAAATATGTTTATTAACACCAATAGTTTTTTCAAAAATTTAGAAAACAAATAAAAAACATTTAAGTTTAAAAAAAAAATATGTCTACTGGAAATTAAAATAACAAGGATTAATTTGTTAAAATAGTATATGTTAAGAACTACATATCAGAAACTTACAACATTTAAAACATGATGAAATTGAAGACAAGAATAAGTTTTGACTTCACTATTTTAAAGTAATCTTCCTTTTGCTTTAGAAAATGCAGCTAAGAAAAACAAATTTAAATTTAAAACATTTTTGAGTTAGGAATAATTTTTAATTTTATTGTCAACAAAGGTTTCAAAACACACTTGAGACAAATGGATAGACCATTGCTTTTCTAATATGGCCAGAGATTTAAGCAAAATGTTGGTATTGCAAAATAACAAAGAATTTTAAATGATAACATTATGGTCAATTCAGAGCTTAGGCTAGTATGTAATCCTTTAAAATCAACATAACATTCAACAAC
The DNA here is from genome assembly GCA_037127315.1 of Ascarosepion bandense. Taxonomy (NCBI): domain Eukaryota; kingdom Metazoa; phylum Mollusca; class Cephalopoda; order Sepiida; family Sepiidae; genus Ascarosepion; species Ascarosepion bandense. The sequence continues at coordinate 68,117 of JBBBDQ010028463.1, forward strand.
TAACACCAAGATCAATGCTTGGCTCAAAATGAATGCTATTAACAAGAAACTGTAATTACATCACCCTGTGAAAAATAGTGCAAGCAAACAGACAGTTTGATTTAAGAGTGACAAGCACAAGTGTATATATTACAAAAGAACTAAGCCTTACCTATTGCAATATGTATATATTTGCTTGTTTGTTTATATATTTTATCTACATGTAAAAGAGTACATATATAAATTTGGGGAATGATTTCCTTCAATAAGTGTTAATTTCCCCATATATATTCACAAAATTTGAACTTCAACTAACACAGTTTTGAATTCATTTTTAATACTATGCAAGTAAAAAACAATTGCTCCTAAACTGGTCATATTTTTACAAATCAGATCAGAAATTAATCTAAGGCTGATAGTCCTGTATAATCAAATTAATAATGATGAAGATAATTTGTTTTTTTGTTTTTTGTTTTTTAATGAAATTAAAAAAAAAGAAAAAGTAATGTGTTATAAGCTGGAGATTTGACAAAGAAATGGAAAGAAATTAAAAGGAAAAAGAGGAATAGATAAAAGTTAAGATTACCACTACCAGTAGAAATTTTTTTAAAAAGATGGATAATAAAAATTGTACCTTCAACAGCTAGAAACATGATAACACTGATCAGTTCATTACTAATTCATGTAAAACTACACTTATACAAATCATGATAGTAATACTGGCCACTCTTGAATGAATATTTTTAAAACATTCTCTTGAGACTGCAGTTGGTCAGATGAGCCAATTCACTTTTAATTTTCATTTTGCCATCAATCACAACTTTATGTCAAAGAGCTGCTCTTGGGTATAAAAATGCAGTGAAACAAAAAAAAAAATTAAAAAAAGCTATTCAATTAAAAGTTTCTATTTAAAATCAATCATTAATATTGAAATGAACAGTCTATTTCAATTAACCAACTTTATTAACAAATACACCTGATATAACCCCTCCCCATTACAAAGAAAATAGTTCATAGGATTTTTTTTTATTAAATTTAAAATTAACCCCAAAATATTTAACCAAGCTAATTGAAAACAAAATAGCCAGGAATATAACAAAATTGAATTCACATGATGAAGACAGACTTAAAAACTTGCAACTTGAGTGTCAAGTAAATTTCAATGAAAAATAAAGTATTAAAAGAACATCCCCAAATGAAAGCTGCAAAGATTATTTTTATTGATATTACCAACATTGGGTGAGTTGACTACTTCCTTTTAAATGAAAACAGTAAAAACTAAATAAAAGTCAAATATATAAGAACAAAAATGTGTTTTCTCTCTCTCTCTCTCTTAACTGGATACAGATTTTAATAGTAATGGTTGCTCATTCAATATTGTAATTTAGCATTATCATTCTTGGGCCAAGATATATTGGCAGACATTTTCCTATGACTTCTTTTCACAATTGATTTGTCAGTCCAATGCACCATCTAGACATCTACAAAAATGTACATAATTAGGAACCCATGTACACTCAGATGAATGCACACTCATTCTATCTTCTAATAAAATTATGTATATATTTTTATCACTTTAAACTTATTTTTAGTAGATACTCATATTTTAGTAGAGGCTCTATTATTTGTTAAATAGTATATTTATTTTTGTCTACTGGTTTGAATATGTGAGAAATCTGATTAAAGAGCTTTAATGAGATTTCTCAAATATTCAAGCTAATACCAGCCAGATTCAATCTTAGATTGCTCTGCCTTGAGCACTAATTCATATTTTTATGCATTTTACATTTTTAAGGTGTAAAACATTTTCTTTTTATATGTCAGTATGCATATAAAAGCTGTATATCTTACATTGTTAAATTTCTCAAATATATAACTGGGTGAGAACCTTGTTTGTGCATGAACACATCTTCTAAGTAGTTTTTAGTATTAAAAAAAATAGTGCAGGTGAAATAAATCATGAAAGGTAAAATTAAACAGAGATTGCTGAGAAGACATCATCAAAATCTTAATCAGTGAATAGTGGAAACAAAGTAAAGATTGAATGATGATTTAAGTAAACAGGACCAAGTAAATACAATATATCAAAAATTATTTTCAACAATGAAATTTAAAAAGTTACTAACTTTTTCTCATAATTCCGTTTTCTACTTGTAGACTAATATTATTTATACTGATCAATTGAGCATTTTACTCAGCCCAGATCTTGATATTTTCTGATACCTAAGTGCAAATTTATATATAATTAATAATGTTTACTTGATAGAGAAATCTACAGTATGCATCAGTTATTTGACAAGAGAGCATTAACCTGGTAGTCTTCAAACTGATACAGGAAATAAAAAGGGGCAGAATTTAATCATTGTTCCCAGCATGCTCAGGGATCTTTGTGTTCAAGAAAAGACATATTTATGGACAGGAGATGTCCAAAGGAGCACTGGATTGGTCCAGCAGGTCAAGGTTATCATCAACGATGGCCTCAGCAAGTCACTATGGATCATCACTATACTGCTTAAGGGGAGGGAAACTATTATCAGATGCGTGAAGCATGAGAATACCAAATACAAGTCATCTGTGATAAGGAAAGGGCAGTGAGATCCAAGAACATATAAATCAACTGAACAAGCTCAAGCAAATCAAAAAGTCTATCTTGCAATAGTTCTTTAATGAGACAAAATTTAATCAGAGTCACAAATAGAACAGGTGGCTAATGGAAACTATATGAACATGATCAACAGTGATACATACCAAATTCACTAGAGCCATGTCATACCAACCCACTTCTTTGTGCAGGACCCAAGAGTCATTGTCTACATAAAGTTGCTATGAACAATTATCAAGGTTTGCATTAAGCAACCCTTCACCTTCCCACATAGCCCATGTGAGACAGTAATGAAAAGACAAAAGTTTTCATATCATATCACTTCTCTCAAACATGCTGCCTCCTAACACTCCTGATTTGAATCCTCAGGACTACTATATCTAGGGCACCATAAAGATGAAGACTAACAAGTGACTTCACAATATCAAGGATTCCGTGGAAGTTACCATTATGAACAGATAACAACCATAAATGAGAAATATTTACTCTGAACATGCAGTCACTTCAGAAACTGAAGAAAAGCCATCCTTCAGTATGATGGTGATTTTATTGAATAATTCTCTCCCATATTTTGAATATATATATATATATATATATATATATATATATATATATATATATATGAGAGAGAGAAAGTTAGAGAGAGATAGATACTGAGATCAACACCAAATGGTGACAATTTATTTCATGTTTTATGCAATCTTCAAGATAGAAAGCATGAAACATACAGCTACCAACTGGTGTTGACTTCAGTGTCTATTTTTATATTTACATATGCTCTATCTCTGATATTGAGCACTTTTACCCATAAATAAAGCAGACTGAAAAACTATATTTTTATCACACATGGGAATTTGTTCTCAATTACCTGGTGCTCCCTGTAGAGTAATCGTATAGGCATTGATAGGTTTTACTAAGAAGACTGATTACAAATAGCATTTTTTGTAATGTCCTAGTTTTAAATCAATTTTTTCACTCCAATCTACCTCAATAGCAAATATACTTATTTATTGACATTTATATATTCTTGATTATCATCAGGAATATATTATAACTGAATAAATACAAATAGTAATATTGCATTATATAATATATTATATAGCTATATTTGGATACACATTGATATTTATATCATGTATAACTAAATCAAAATGTACAGAATTCAAAATTGTGTGTGAGAGAGGGAGATGTGAATAAATACTTGCATTTTTCTTGAGATGTATATATGCATATAGATTATACAATACACATTAGAGAATTCAATACAAAACTAATACCAAAACAAGAGGTCAGTGGATGAAATCAATGTCTTAGATCAATGTTTTATTGATTTTAGTATTTATCAAATTGCTAATCTAACTTATAGAGAGAGACACTAAAATGCTTGAGATATTTGATAGGAAGCAAGGCTGTTCCAGTTCTATTGCTTGCTCTTCATATACTAAAAACTAATTTGATCCTAGACAAGTCAGTGTCCTTTACAAGAAAAATTAATTTATAACTTTACAAAGTAGAAGCTAATAGATTGCATGTAAAGTTATTTTCATCACACCAATTGTAGAATATCATTTTAAAGAAGTGAATGTGTGAAAGAAATTTGTTTAGAAAATTAAGGAGTGGTGGTTGGAGGATGTTAAACAATATAATTGTGGGTGCTCAATCAAAAGTAATAATTAGGTTGAGCTATGGAGTTGAAAATTTGTGTCACAGAAATAAATCATATTCACCATTTATTTTCAAAATATCACCTGAAGAAGAACAGCATTGTTCTGAAACATGAAAATTTTTAAGTTGTGATATAATAAACCCTTATGATAACAAAATTACAATATTAAGTTCTACTTTATATTGAGCACTCTTTATAGAAGTAAATGCATGAACAGTGGGTTTTAATCTATCTGTACTTTCACTTCCTTAAATATATATATATATATATATATATATATACACACATTTCATTAAAGGATATGTATGCACTAAGTTTATGATAATTTTCATTTACATAATTTTTAAGCATAATATTAGATATGAAATTAAAGTTCATTTTGTATTTTACATAAAAATTATTGGCACTTGAGACTTATTTGTTGATTAGATGAAATAAATTACTTACAGTTATGTATCCTAACTGATGTAGTTACAAGGAGTAATCTATATATATATAAAAGGCAATCTGTGAGTCTGTGTGTGACTGTTCCCTATGCACGCCTACATTTTTTAAGCTACGCCATTCAAACTTTCTAGGGACACATATCTACAGGGAAGCCAGGTTGACACATACTTTTTCAGTTTAAGTTCAGCAATTTTCCCTTTCACACTTTTTGGCCAATGGAGCCAATTGTTTACATTTGCTCTGTGAAACATCTAAGATTTAAGATGGTTGCTAAATTACATCACAGAAATCAAATCACACATGTCAAATGCGACTAAAATATTTTTTATTAAAAAAACAAAAAAATGAGCCTTTATATTTAATTTTTAATCCAACATTTTAAAAATTCATTTGGTCAACAAAAAATATGAATATTTTTCACCGTAATTTTGAAACAAAAGAAATATTTGGAAAAAAAAAAAAAGTATTTTTTCAAACAAGAACAAAATATGTAAAAAAAAAAGTGCCAATGTGCCAATGGTTAATTTAATTATTTAAATTTTTTTTTTCCCAGATTTAATACTTCATACTTCAGAAAATAAAATTAAAAAAAAAAATAAAGCTATTTTTTTTGCTAAATATTTCATGCAGGAAATAAACTTTCTGTAATTCATGTGGCATTAATGTAACTTTTTTCTCTAAAATTGAATGTCTACATTTTTAAATATTCTTCGAAAATTTCTGAACTGAGAGTGTAATAGTTTTTATATTTCTAATTTCAGTAAAACAAAATAATTTTTATTTTTATGTTAAATTCATTTAGTCAACAAAAAATGTAAATATTTTCCCCCATAATTTTGAAACAAAAACAAATGCAATGTTGTTTACAATGTCACACAAAATATCAAATCACATTTACAAAAAACAAAAGAAAATAAATAAATGATTTCTATCTACTCCTCTCATTGGCATCTTCTCCTATTACTAAAATGTTCTGAGTTGCACGGGCAATGCCAGGCTATGATACCAGTAATATATAATTTATCACTAGAAATTAGAGTGAAAGTTATGTAACTAAATAAATTTAAGTGATCCTACAGGACTGTACTGAAAAACAATAACAAAAAACTTGAGTTTCATTTTTTTTATTAATACAGAATAACAAATCAAGTAATCATAAAATGTTATATATATTTTTAAATGTTTCTCATCCCAATTATTAGCAAGTAATAAATTAACTACAGAACCAAAGAATTTAAGTTAAATAAACAGAAAATATTTTATCATATTTAAAAAATCTTGCATTGTCAACAAAAGAAAACATTCTTCTTTGCATTTTAAATATTAAAAAAAGATAGAAAGTAACATAAAACAAGATTTAATTATAATTCTCTTGCTCAAAAGTAACGTCTTAACCGTAATATGTATTGACTTGATATTTCTTAACTAGTTATTTAAAATCAAAAGCACATTCTTCTAACAGAAAAATATTATTGCATAAGACTAAGTTTTCAAATTGGTGTAACAATTGTTTTTATTCATGAAGTATATAAACATGTGAAAATACTTTAAAAAAATTAGAGTCATTCTTTAGCAGAGAATGAAATATTAACAATTATCATACTGAGACATAAAACTATAATTTCCCAAGCCTGAAAGAATAGAGAAACAGCAATATTTAATTTAGATAAAATATAAGTATTTACAATTACTTGAGAAGGTAAGTGCATAAATCATAACAAGAGCAAATTCTTTTGTGTACAAGAACACTATCAGTAAAATAATAAAGATGAAAACCTGTTCTTAATCACAATAGTTTATCTTAATAGAGCAAAGCAAATCTCTTCAAAGGATAAAACATTCTTCAGATCTTGTAGCAATGGCTGTTTGTTTAAAATCTTTCTTCAGCCAAATGATTCAGGATCCTAATTGTGGATGAGTCTCTTTATATTGCAATATGAGCAATTCATGTAGTTGTAAAATTTGCAATACAATAAAGAACTAAATAACTATAGTTAACAAGCTCTTATAAAATTAACAATTCTTCAATTTTAAAATGCAATCAATTTTCAAGTATTAGGTAATATTTTGTATATAATCTGGCTTGCATTGTAAACAAATATAGTAAAACCAAAACTCAATGGAAAAAAACAAAATGTTATAGCATGTAATGGGTTAATATTCAACAAAGTGATGAATTTACACGTTCTTTGAAGAAGGAATTTGTGTCATGGAAGTAATAATAAACAGGAAGAGTAAGAAAACACTTTTGAGATACACAATAAAAAAAGAGACAAAGCAAAAGAGTTAAGCTACAAAGAGAAAACATTAAGGAAATTGAGCGTGAAATGAGAAATGATTTAGATTATAGAAAAATTATCTAAAACTGAAAACAAGAACCAAACTATTTCTGGAAAATATGATTCACAAATTAAACTATAACTAAAAGTAATATTGCAATTTATAATATTAATAAAAATAAGGTCGATAATAAAATAAACATTAGTAACAATGCTAATATTGTTAGAAATATTAATAGTAATAAGAGTATCTGTTAGTTATAGAGGTATTAATGTAAAAATGAAAACTATAGTAATGAGAGTAAGGAAAGAAGTAAAAATATAATAATGAAAATAAAAAAGAGAAAAGACTCAAAGCAACAAAGTCAGAAAATGCTTGATGCTGATTGTCAGAGATATATGATCAAAGGCTCAGAGGTAATTATTGTCAAAGTTAAGCTAAGAAAAAGTAGAGTGGAAATAAAAAAACAGTAAAATAAACAAAGAGAAAAAAAATTAAGTACATCTCTAAATGGGAATCAAGAAAAGATGAGAAATCAATTTAACAGTTTATTGGTGTTTAAATAGTAAAGGCACTTTTGATCATAAAAAATTCAGCTGATGAATGTTTAGTGCATCAGTTGTAAATGAGCTGACATCACAAAAGTCTTTCCTCATTAAAATTGATAAAAGAACACAGAAAATAAATACTTCCTTGTTTTGCATTGTTTTATTGCTGTATTATTACTAAAGTTGGTCAGGATTATTTTCTTATTTTAAGTTAACATATAATGCAAAATAAATTTTGATGACACTGCCAATCAGTTGTTCATTGCTCTTAACCTCATTTCAAAAACAAATTCAAGAAAGTATAACATTTAAAGTCTGATTTCATAAAATTTGTCATTCAAAAATTATTAAAAGTCATGAATTTTTAAATAGTAGCACAAAAGCATATATAATCACATACACTGCTTACTGTTTTTTGAATAATTAAATTTTCTTACCTTATTCATTCTTGGTAATCATTTAAGTATTACTTATGACTATTTAATATCTATTTCTGTATACTTTATTGAACATTTTTTTTTTGTTTTTCCTATGAAAAATTTTAGAAAAACATGCAGTATACTTTCCATAAAAATAATAAAAAAGCACAAAAGTAAATTTTTTATATTTTTTCTTGATTTAAAATTGTTTTTCTATATTTCCTTTTCCATAAGTGAGTATAAGATCATAGGTCTCACTTGTACAGAATGGTATCTGTTTTTTGCTATACGACAGAATTAAAAAAAAAAAAGTTTGTAATATTCCAATGATAATGACAATATGAAGTAGCCATTGAAAGTTCTGACTGACAAGTCCTTGAATCTAGCCAAATGAAAGCATATTTTGGTGAAGGATATCTTAGTTGGACCAAGAACTTTTTAGAATCACCCCATATATAATTTAGTTTTGTAAAGTTAATTATTTAAATATTTTACAAATGTATAGTAGAAATAATCAGAACAGTCAAGAATATGGTCCTCAAAATCAAATTTACTGAATTGATCAATAAAAATAACAAGTACATTTTTTTTTCCTTAGGCCATTTCATGACTAGAAATAGGTGACACATAGAAAATGTAAGTAATCATAGAAGAGAAGATTTGGAAGTGCATTTCCAGCAGATTAAAACATCACAATGAAAAGAGACTTTATCGCCTCAAAAAGTGAAAAGGAATCTTCAAACAGCAGTGCAACTATCATTTCCTTGACTTCCAAAACTACAGATAAATTGATTCCAGTACTTGAGGAAAAGCATCATGGAACATATAAAATAAGCAGCAGGATTCCAAGATCAAAAATACAACAAAGTCAAGATCAGGTGATCTCTCAGAGAAATTTGCATCAGAAAATGGAATAGATATGTAAAGAGGAGAAAGAAAATCCTAATGCAACATTAGCTATAGTAGAGAAAGTGAAAAAATTTGAAATACTACAAATTACAAAACGGATGATTCTATGAGAATCTCATAGAATTAATCTTTTAAAATGCAAGAGATTGAAGGGTCAACTTTTGAGTATTACCATAATTCAAAAAGCATATCTTGTAATCAATGAAAGTAGAAATAGCAATTAGAATATGTGAACTACCATAATTGTTTTTCTATGAAAAAGTATAACATGATAAAAATTCATTTCAGTTGCAGATTTATAATTATAATTTTCAGAAGCATGAGCCACAATTTAAAATGATTACCAAGAAATGACTATTAAGAGCAAAATAACTGTAAACTTTGGCACAACAATTATTTTGTATAAAAATGAATCCTCCTTTAAGCATTTAAGGTTAAAGGGGGATTCATTTTTATACAAAATAATTGTTGTGCCAAAGTTTACAGTTATTTTGCTCTTAATAGTCATTTCTTGGTAATCATTTTAAATTGTGGCTCATGCTTCTGAAAATTATAATTATAAATCTGCAACTGAAATGAATTTTTATCATGTTATACTTTTTCATAGAAAAACAATTATGGTAGTTCACATATTCTAATTGCTATTTCTACTTTCATTGATTACAAGATATATTTTTTGAATTATGGTAATACTCAAATGTTACCAAGATAATTTCTATTGGATAGTGATAATAGTTTTATTGGATTTGAGATCTTAATCTTTATGAAACTCATTTCTGTAAATGCAAGACTAAAATATTTAACTGTAATTAATATATTAAACATACATTTGCAACATCTATGAAAGGTTCTTTAATTGAGTGACTCAGAAGTGTTATAAAAATTTCTGTAGATACAACAAAGTTTAAACACACACACACACATATTTATATATAATTATTGTTAAACAGTTTTTGGTCACAATTAAATTAGGCCAGTATACAGTTGTATTAAAAAATGCAATATATATATAATGTAGAGCTTTTGAATATTTTTTATTTGAAAACCAGTTATTTATGCAACCTTGATTTCAACCTTTCAGTATCTTCAGGCAATTTATAATAACTGATTTTCCAAGATTTTCAAACGTACAACAGGAATTTTAACAAAGATGTGACTGGAAGTTTAAAATAACTGTAATTTTCAAAAATTAGGGAGAGTTTTTTTTTTTTCTTAAATAAGGAAGGAGTCTTTTAAGATCTTAAACCCTTTCATTCAGGTTTGTATGATCCTAAAATATATTTTCTGGTGTGATTACATCAGGACATCCCTTTGGATCTTTCATTTAGTAATGTTTTTTGTTCTGGAAATAATATCATGGTTAATGTTCCTTCTTGGCACAGACTGCAGACATCACCACCAATGTACATTTGAAAACATTGGAAAATCAGTTATTATAAATCACCTAGATATAGAAAGGCTGAAACTAAGGTTTTGTAAATAACTGGTTTCCACATGAATCTATATATATATATATATATATATATATATATATATATACACACACATTACTGAAATATATTCATAACTGAAATAGCTTGCCAGAAAACATGGCTACACATATTTTATAACCTTTGTCAATGTAAGCTATTGTTATTGCTATAATTTTGGACATGAACTGTATGCTGTTATAGTGATAATTATATGTGTATGAAGTAAATAAAACTGAAAATAAAAAAGAAGAAAATGAAATATACATGAAACTATATCCCTCATGAGTTACATGCACTGAATAACTCTGTACTACCAAAAAACAAAATAATTATCTTGTAGCAAATAAATTTATATTATTTTGTCAGCTGTGTAATATTTTTAAAAAATATACTCATGCATCTATAAACAGATTATGTCTTCAATTCAGTCAGGTAAGTGCCATATGTGATACACACTTGGGTGATCATGTCTCAAAAGAGACATGATTGACTGAGCAGAAGATTTTCCCGCAGAAGGTTTCCATTACTTTCTGCAGTAGACTGGTTGCCAACCAAGGCTATAGAATCCAATCTGTTCTGCTATTCAATCCATACCTGGAGGGAAAAGCAACAGAAGTAATATCTTTCCCAAAATATTTGCACATAAGTGAATGCAATGAATTCAACCGGAATTCGAACCCAGCTCTCTGATTTCTCATTCCAATCTGACATCCACTGCACCACAACACATATAAAAATATTCAGCTCTTGAAAAGTAAAGGATAACTGTATTGTTCTAAGATATTGACAGATACAATGTAATAAATTCACACATAATTTTTGCCCTTATCTTTTTATCATATTCAAGAAAGTCTTTTTTTTATTATTATAATATTAAAATTCTTATTCTTTCAAACACTTCTAAAACAAATAGAATTGAACACTGCCACTTCTAAAAGGACTAATATTTATCAAATCATTTGTTTTGCATTAAAATCCACTGTCTGTTACATTAAGTTTATGACATCTTTTGGTGAGAGAGATATGATTTATAGTCAATAACTAAAAAGAAAACAGGAAATATTGTAGAACAAATATTATCATCTAGATAACAAACTTTCAAAACATGCTAAGTATTTTTATAAAAGAAACTTGGATCTTACAAATACCCAAATATACTGGAAATTCTGAAGATACATAAAATCCTAGAATTAACTATTAAACTTTCTATTTTAAACTGTTCATCATAAATAAAAACCCTTGTGAAACAAATTATAAATAATTCCATCATATAAAGAAAAAGATTTGTTAAATTTCTAAAATTCAAAAATAAATTGTCATCTCCCCTCACCAATATTACATCAAAAATTATTTTTATTGTTTTAAAAATATGACAATAAATCATTTTCATAATCCTGTTTATTCATGAAATAATTATTATCAATAACAAGAAAAGAACAGATTCAATGTTACTGAAATTAAAATATCTTGCTTCATTATATTTCATAATATAAAAATCCACATATATACAATACAATGTGTATATGTTCAGTACTTTTAGAGTGTTCAGACAAATCCAAAGTAAGTAGAGGTGACAATATATGCAAAAATAATCCTGTCATTTTTTACATGTTAGTTGTGTGTGTGTGTTTTTCCAAATAGAAAAAACTATTCTTAAACAATATTTTTATAGACACATAAAGTTACCTTGAGATAAACCCAGAAAAGAAAATCTACATCTAGTGGCTATAGAAGCTATAGCTTTTACAAATGGCACAAATGATTTATTTGGAACAGAAGATAAAACATAAAAGTATGTGTCTTGTGCAAGATCTAAATGACTGCTTCAAGCTGAAATTTTAGACAGATATATAATCAATGTGGCTTGTAAAAATAGAAAGTTTTAATATAAACATTTGGAGTAATATATCTGGTATATTAAATTTTCAGCAGTCCAAAGTAGCAGCAAAAAGAAAAATATTTTTCATATTTTGGGAATGCTTACCTGACAAGCTATATATATCAGTCAGACAGTTAAGTGCCATATGTGATACACACTTGGGAAATCATGTCTTGAAAAAGAGATGACTGACTGGGCAGAAAATTTTCCCACAGTAGGTTGCTATTATTTCTGCAGTAAAATGGTTGCCAACCAAGGCTATAGAACCCAATCTGCCCTGCTATTTAACTCATATTTGGAAGGAAAAGAAACAGATTTATAGCATTCCCAATGGTATTTGCGTGTAAGTGAATACAGCGAATTCAACTGGAATTTGAACACAGTTCTCTGATTTCTTATTCTGAGCAAATATCCACTGCACCCCAACGCACATCCCCATATATATATATATATATATATATATATATATATATAATAAAAATATGTACACAGGCACATACCAAAACTTATAGGATAAGTGCCTAATATGGTTTAGATATCCCTTTATCCTAGCAAAGTACAATGATGTAGCATCAATTCCACAAGCAGTTGGAGTATCTCTGGAAAGATGTTGAACCATGCCAGCTTCATAGCCGTTCAGAAAACCATATTTGTAAGTGTAGGGTTTTTACATGTAAACAGGTCTCTCCAGTATAGCCCATAAAGGCTTTATTAGACTCATGTCAAGTATATATGGTGGCTACACTACTTGTTGGACATCTCTAGAATACTCCACAAACCAATTCTGAGCAATATAAGCTAAAAACATTGTGCATTATCTTGCTGGTATAACCCAATGTTATTGAGGCACAGAGTCTATGAATGCATTCATTATTGCATTGTTAACAGAAGTATCTTAGTGGGTCTTCTGCTCTCATATCCCACAGAAGCTAAGCAACATAAACTGACTTACTGCATATGCACCCGATACCTCCTGCACTGCATATAGATATGACCAGAGCCAGTGTTGTCTGTTACCACAAACAATTCTAGCTGGACACCTTTGCTTACAATCATTAATGACTCATAGTCAGGCACTGAGCTGTCCCCAGCATGTGGTACTGTTTTCTATCAGGTATTCCTATTACACACAGGACGCCATAGTTCAAGGGATGCCAAATGTTCATACAATTTCAGAAATAGAATGACCCATTCATCTGGCATCCACTATTAAGATCCATTCAAATTGATAATTCATGTCACTTTGCCATGAGCAGTTTAGACAATGTTTAAATTGATTCATCATGCCAGAACATAACTGATAGAAGTTCAGGCATTTCTATTACATCAATATATGGTCGTACCATCTACCATTATCTTTATATGCTGCTATCTCATGACTTTTGGAACATCAGTGTATATAACAAGGTATAAAAACCATTACTGTACATACTCAAGCATATGTATGTGCTTGTATCCATATATAAACAAACATCAGAATATATACAAGTATACAGTAGCAGAAAGAGACAAAAAGAAAAGCACATGATTTTTCACTGAGCTATCAAATAATTCCTTGCAGACCAACAGTATAAATTAAAACTTGCAAAGCAATTACTTCAATGAAAAATCCACAGGGCATTTCAAGGCAGATCACAAACAAAATGGAGACCTTATTGGTCTTCAAATTGAAGGTTTGTGAAACTACTAGCAGCAGACAGATAATAGGAAAGCATAGGAACAAACTAAAAGAAACAACAAAGAACTCACCCAAATTCAATTTGTTCTCTCTTTTAGATGATTTTATAATTTGTATTATTTCACTAGATGGCATTATGCATTTATAGAATGATTATAAGCATAACAATAATGTGTGCATATGTTGTAAAAGTGAACCCTGTATTTGTGCTGGTTCCAATTTTCATATGACAAATATCCTGAGTAAGTGCCAATGCTAAAATCAATATGTCTGAGAAAAAGAAATCTATGGTATATTCTCTCTGTCATATATATATATATATATATATATATATATATATATATATATATATATATATATATTACACACACACACACACACAACTCACACAGGGTGCAATGTGTAAATTGTCGCCATTTTTATATTTTTTATTTAATGCAAGTACATTGTTTTTGTCTACTGCACAGTACAGTAGGGTCAGTTGGGCACCATCTGCGAGAAAAAAATCACCATGAAGTAATTCACTACACCAGAGATTTGGAAACAGCATGCTACATGGCTTAGCATTCACGCCAAAACTCCAATACAAACATTTCAGAGTGTTTGGGTATCAATCTGAGGACAGTGCAGAGGATTTGGAAAGAGATGAATGAATCTAATGGTGATTATGAAAGTATTAGGAGTGATCACTCATGATGACAACATTATGCCTCCATTCATTTTCCTACAAGGCCTCACACTGAACATGGAGGCCTACATCAAGTGCCTTGAGAAGGTAGTGTTGCCCTCAGTCAAGAGGGTGACTGCCAGAAGACCCTATGTCTGGTAACAGGTTTCTGCACTATGCCACACAAGCAGAAGAACCCAGTTATGGCTGTCAGACAATTTTTGTGATCACATCACCCTTACATCTGACCACCTAACTCCCCAGATGCAACCCCTTGACTATTATGTATGGGGCACAGCTGAGCAAGAGATCAACAAACTCCTTGTAATATTAAAGATGAACTGAAAGTAATGCTTATGGTTGCATTCACCAGCTTAAACAAGGTGATCATCCAGAAGAGTTACAGGAGATTTCAAAGTTGTCTGGAGGTCAATAGCAATTTTATTGAATAAATATACTTAGCATTTCAAAATATTTTTGTATAATTTTGGTAAATATATCTGTTAAAATGACATGTCAGTGTTATTTTAATTTTGCTTAATTTAGAAGACAATTTATCCACCTCACCATGTATATAACAGAACTTCAAGGAAAGATAAAACAAAACTCATTTACTCCAGATAGAAGTTATCTTGAAACAACTTTCTGCTTTTACAAATTTGTTGAAAAGTTTTTACCTTCAAGCTTTTCTTTGCATTCTAGCTAAAAACATTGCAGTCCATCCCACTTAATCTCTTAAGGTGTTTTATATAATCTTTATTTTAAATTCAAATTATAAATCTAATCTTTATTTTAAATTCAAATTATAAAATCACTGTTGAAATTTGGTTAGTATTTATTATTAGTTTCACAAAATTTATGTTGTAAAAACTGTTTAGACTACCTCATAAACAGTATTCCCTGTGTCTCCATTACTATTAATGAATTATTTTCTCAAGGCTCACAAATTTTATTACAATATGATTTACATCAATTCCTGTTATATATATACAAAAGTTAAGCTCTTATGAGCTATCAACTTTGATACAAACCTTAGAATACTCTCACCATTAAAAAAGTTTTTTTTTAAATTTAAAAAAAAAAACAACATTCAGATAAAACAAAACTCATTTACTCCAGATAGAAGTTATCTTGAAACAACTTTCTGCTTTTACAAATTTGTTGAAAAGTTTTTACCTTCAAGCTTTTCTTTGCATTCTAGCTAAAAACATTGCAGTCCATCCCACTTAATCTCTTAAGGTGTTTTATATAACAATATTATAGACACTCAATCTCAATGGTATATTTGATCGTATGGTATTTTGGTAGTTTGGCAAATTTACTTAGCAAAGGATTTGGGATGTGAACATACTCCTTAAGAAAATATCCCTAAGATAGTGGGAACATACTGTAGTTGATGAAACTAAAAATTCTATATTAGAGAATGTAATGCATCAGTGAAGTTCACCAATTTTTATTTGTTGAGTCATTCCAGTGAACAGTGAAGCAGGAAAATCTATTTGTTGAATGTAAGTACTCACAGAATGATTAATGCTTGTAGAAAATTTTCAGAAGTTTGGACAGGCTTATAAAATTATAAATTAAGAGGAGTTATCTTTATTTTATTGAGATAGACAATCTGGTTTTGTTTGTTTCAGAAAACATACTCAAAATTATTTGTTTTCAAGTTTTGTATGATTTCTTTGTGGGTCATGGGATATCTCAGAATCCATTGTCATCTTTTCTCAATTTTCACTGCTAAGTTTAATTCCTCTGTTGACCTTTTCTCTCCTTGACTACTCATACATGAACAGAAGCATTATAAGTAGTGATTAAACCAGCTGGTGTTTTCCCTCAATAAGCTACTTTTCAAAACTGACTCATGTTTCAAATTCCAACCTTCTCATTGGTTGAAAATAATCCAAAGTTGTTCTCTTTCAAGCCTTTTTCCTCCCAGTACATTCCTTTTTTCCAGATATAGTGCCAATTTAATTGGGCTCAGAAAAAAAATATCAAAAATGACCCATACAAACACCTCATTGGTTGGAAATTTCTTGATTTGAAATAATAAGAAGGCATAGTATATAATTTCTTTTGCATATTTGTTTTTAAGGTCAGTGCTTAATTTTACTTATAAATCTACTTTGCATACTTATCAAAACAACAAACTTTTGTGACAAAGTAAATTAATGGAGCATACATATTAGCAAATGCTATGAAAAACTGTTTGAATGCTTAACATTAGCAAACATATTAGTAAATATGTTGCATATGTCTTACTAGGAAGGAAATAAAGGTGAATAAATTAAAAAAATAAATAAAAAGATATGAACTCAGAGATTCATTATCATGTAGCTTTTAAATTCAGAGATTCATTATCATGTAGCTTTTAAATTTTATATTTCTTCCAAAAGAATATTGCTAATAAATTTTAAAAAGACAAGAGTGCCAATTAAAAATTGTACATAGTAAATCAAGATGTAAAATTACATGAAAATCAAGCCAGTGTTTATAGATATCTTAATATACCAAGAAACATTAATTTTGTATATATGATTAAAAATTCAAACAGTTCTCATTTCCATTTAATTTCTCCTAATTTTTTTAGATTCTAAATATAACTCTGAGGTACAAAATAGTTTGTGTTCATACACAAATAAGTTGTATATATGTGCACATGCATATTTTGTTTAAATAGCAAAACAAATTTCAACCCATATTTAGATCTGATGCATGCTTTTCTCCTCTTACTTCAAATATTTTAGTACATTTTAATACATAGGACAAGATTTCCTAGAAAAAGTTTAGAACCCATTAAGAGATCACAGATTTGGAATATGTATTTATTGAATCATACATACATTATTTGAACATTAAAACCATTATGACTTGAATCAAATAATTTAAACATGTTGTTGGATATTGGTTAATAGCAAGTGATTTAACACACAAGTAGATTGGTGTAGTCACTACAAATGAAAGGAAAACTTATTGAGTGATCTAATGAAGATATATATATATATATATATATATATATATAAGTGAATAGAATCCACTCATGCAAATGTGTTAGGCAGATCCTTATAGTATAAGTGCTGAATTAGATACTCTCCTATGAATGAAGTAGATTACTTCAAGGGGACAAAAAGAAGGCAGCCATGTTAAAAGGCAAGTTATTTGATTTCTATGCATAAGAATTTCATGATTTGAAAAATTCAATTATTTTTATTTCTTTAGATAACTACATTTTGTCATGTTGCATTTTTATTGCAGTAATAAACATAGATATAATATAGAAGTACAACTAATAAAGATTTATAACAGATATTGCTGCTGCTGCTGCTGTTATTATTGAGAGTAAAATACTTTGGCTCCCTTGTGGCTCTCTCTCTTACTGTAAACAAACATGATTTTAAATCTTTATTTTCCAATGAACAAGAAAAAATATAATGGGGGAAAAAGTCCAAGTTTTAAATTCCAGGGGAGGAAATTTTCAGCTAAAGGTCTACTTTATATGGTTGAACAAAAAGATAAAGATGCAGTAATACTAAGCTGATAGGCACAAATTAAGGGTCCAGTTTAACATCATACACTGCAAACTGAATCTCCTCATTGAATAATTTTGTGATTTCCAAAAACTAACATACATAAAACAGGTTGCAAAGTCCTGTTAATAATCACAGAGCATTTCATGGATAGCTTTAGTCATTCTTGAGTTATACAATAACAGACATTTGGTGAATTCTAGCAAGTACTTCATATTTAGTTATCACTAACTGTAATTAAAATACCAATGTATAGCTTTAAAATACTTTGATTTCTAAACAGTGAAATTATGGAAAGAAAAAAAAAGCAATTTAAAAATGTAAAATATGTTGAAGAACGGTTAGGAAAAAGAAGTATAGCAATAAACAATTTCAATTAATAATAATTTATTATCTTTCCCTCAGATGTATTATATATATATAAATTTTCATTTTAAAAATAAATATAATTCCGAGTGTGAATTCTGACACAAAACCAAATATTCATAGAAAGTTTCACATTCTCTTTGTTTAAAGTTAACGGCAGAGAAAATACATTTTATTGACAGAGTACAAAACTTCAAATTGATTTCAAGCATCACATGATAACCCTAATAAAATGTAATTTTGGTATCTACCCTTGGTAAATAATTAAATCAAAATGTCTTTAGTCAGGTAAGTCATTTGCTGATTCTAATATATTAGAATTCACAGAGGTCCCACATGTCTGGGGCCATACAAAATGAACTCCAACAAGATCAAGCAGAAAACTTGTCAAGTATTGATTACAAAAGGCAAAGCAAAAGCTGTTTGACAAAAGTAAATGTTTTTGTGAAATATGAAAATGCCACACACATACACAAACATATATGAGAGAGAGAGATAAACCATTAAAAAAAAAATTAACAACATATGTACATTCACTATCTCAAAACTGTATAGATAGTACTTTTAAAGCAACCCTTCTGCAAATCTGATTTATATATACATTATAACATCATCTATTCACAAAAGAACATTAATGGTTTGATAACTGATTTATCACCCAAACTTCAAAAAGATATTCCAAACCAGTCTGGCAGTATTACAGCATTCCAATAAAATAAAATAAAAATAATGAAGATTTCAGAAGAAACCTCAACTATCTTAATTTCTCAAAACTATAAAATTGTTGCTTCTTGCAAATGCTCCTGAAGAAAGTTCTTTTAAAAAGACATGGATATTGCTTAACATTTAATATAAAATCTAAAAGAAGTTTATAAGAGATACAAACAATGACTAACTAAATCTTCTAATGACCATTAAGGAACTGAATAGAATAATCTTAACTGCCATTTTCTACACAAAAGACATCAATAAATCAATTCTTACTAAAAAGAATAACTTAATTCCTTTTAGTAGCCACTTTCAAGAGCAGTCATTTACTATTTCTTGTCAAGTTCGATTTTTTTAAAAATATGCCTAAAGTAATATTCTTCCAATCTTTACAAACGTCACTTTCAAAAAGTTTGGTAGCATATGAAAAAAAAATCAATAAGTAAAAATTTTTTTACAAATGATTTCTAGATAACAAAATACTAAAATTTCAGTATTGATTTTAGCATACTTACTTGCATAGTAAGTAACAAAATATATTCCATAATGGATTTTAATTAGATTCAAGTAAAATCTTTTCCTTTTAAATCTCCCAAATATTATATTTTTTGTTCTTCACAGTACTTAACAACTTTCTAGATTCATTCTTTCAAATGAATACATTTCTTATAAGAATATTAGGAAAGTTTAAAAAAAAGAAGTAAACTTATTGATAATTGTAAAATATAAATTTATCTTGGTTTGTTTCCATAAAACAAATACAAACTGTTATATAAAACAATAGTACATTTGGTAAAGGAACATTATATGAAATATGAAAGTCTGCTCGTGGCAAATTAAGCATCTGAATATTTATTAGTTTCAATATATGCCATTTTTTTTTTAATAAATAAGCATATAATGTCAATTTTTTATGAGAGTTAAATTAAATGGCTGAAAGCCGTTTTTGTCTAAAACTACAAGAATTCAAATGAACACTGAATGCAAAATTTATCTCACTTCACTAAGTAGGATTTTACAAAAAGATGTTTTAAGAAATTATTTAAGAAAATAGTATACAAATTTTGATAAATGTATTAACTGTAGAATTAACAGGAGAAATAAAATGGAGTATATATATATATTGATATACATGGTGTGATGAGTATATTGTTGCCATTTCATATTTTTAATTTCATGCAAGCCCATTGCTTTTTTTTTGTCAACTGCACAGTATAGTAATATCAGTTGGGCATTATCTGTGAGAAAAAGAGCTATTCGCTACACCAGAAATTTGAAAACAGCATGCTATACTGCTTGGCATTTAAGCTGGAAATGTCAGTGCAAAACTGCAAACTTTGGGCATCAATCTGAGGAAAGTGCAGGGAATTTAGAAAGAGTTGGCTGAATCTAATGGTGATTACGAAAGTGTTTGGACTGATCACTAGTGATGGCAAGATTATGCCTCCATTCTTCTTTCTACAGGGCCTCAGACTCAACGTGAGGGCCTACATCAAGTGCCTTGAGGAGGTAGTGCTGTTCTGGGTCAAGAGGGTGGCTGCTAGAAGACCCATGTCTGGCAATGGGGCTCTGCACCATGCAGAAGAACTCATTCATAGCTGTCAGACAATTTCTGTGACCCCCATCACCCCATACATTTGGACACCTAACACCCTGGATAGCACTCCCTTGATTATTATGTATGGGATGCAGTTGAGCTAAAGACCAACAAAACTCTTGGCAACACCAAAGATGAACTGAGGGCAATTATTATGGTAGCATTCACCAACTTAAACAAAGAGGTTGCACAGAATATATTCTGAAGTCGTTTGGAGGCCATGCTCAAAAGCCAATAACAATTTTCTTAAATATATTGACTTTAGTATTTCAAGATATTTTTGTGTAATTTTGGTAAATATATCTGTTAAAATAAGATGTCAGTGTTATTTTTATTCTTGCTTAATTTAGATGATATAGCACTGTAATTTGGACTGTTGCACAATATTCATATATATTGTCTTTATTGATATATTCATGGCAAATGTGCAGATGAGCGACATTTCTTAGTTCCACCAGTTCAAACCTTCACAGGTAGAACTCACCATAAACGGGGTCAACTCATTCTCATTCCCTTTGTATTTCATCAATAAATATACATATACAAGTTCCACTAAGAGATATTCTTCCCAAGAAAATTGTTACTTTGTAGAACAGAACAGACTACTGAGAGGATACTTCCCTGATTACTATGATCTTAACTTCAAGTTTCCAGTCAGCTATTATCTCATATGTCCTCATAATATGCACTTCTTGTTATCTCCACTTTCACCCTTACAGCAATTTAATTCAGTAACTTTCTACCTTGAGTGGCTTTTGTGCTTTCTGTTGGGTGAATCACAGTATAATTTTTTTTTAAATTAACATTTTCAAAACAGCATTCCTATTTTTCTTATCCTATAAGTTTTGAACTCATGCCTTTACTTTTGTACTGTACCAAATATGTCCTATATTATGGCCAATTTTGAAACAAATTCTATCAACAGTAACAATTCAGTTATCAAACCAACATGTACTCAAGATATTATAATACTTATCAGTATATGTACATGTGATGTGTATTATCATATTTTGTTCAATTAAGAGAATTGTTTTAATTCTTCCACTGTATATGAAACTGAGAGAACACTGCATACAGGCAAGTATTTAAAAATACTAAGGCAAATTCATTCTTACAATATCAAATAAAAATCACCTAAAAGAATACAAATCTGTAGAGTATAAAAGGTAGAAAACATGAATGAAAAATACAACTGGTAACAAATTATCAGTTAGAAAGGCAGCTTTTATACTAAAAACTAGTACTTATAACATTAATAGTTATCAACAAAAGTGTAAGTATTCCTTTTATCAAATAAATTGAAAATGTATGCTGCCAAATAAATTTCACAGTCAAGAAACCATGTGTGACATTTTGATTTGAGAATGTAAAACCAAAAAATTGTCAGACTGATTTTGGCCAAAATACAAAATAGAGATGTTCTGATACAATCAATAGAGTAACTTGGATAGTATTTTCCAAATATTTGTCTTAACCGTTTCATTCAAAATGGCAGCTATTGTACTTAAGAAAGTTCATCAGAATACAATGTATGGATAAAAATAATTAAATTACATGTCAGGGTTAAGCAGTTTAATCTTGGATGATTTCTTGTACCCAATTTCATATTCTGGATAAACATTTCTAAAGAATTTTAACAAATAGAAGAAACATTGTGATGATAGGGTATAAACAGTCATATTTTCATAAAGAAAGAAAAGAATCAAAAAGTAAACTACAATGGCTCAAATAATGCAAACTATTTCTCATTAACTATAGGATAGAAGTTCTTATAATTGTATGATATATGAAAGAGGATCTGTTTTAGTATTAAACATTTTTAAATATTGCTTTGTTATTTAAAAATAAAAAATACGATCAACTTTGGCTGGATAATTTCAGGCAAGTATTCTTAACATGGTATTAAAAGAGTAAAAAACAAATCTGGAATATTAAAATGAAGTTTTATGCAAACACAGTTGGTGATTTAATTATATTAAAATTTACAATTCATATTTTATATTTTATGTGCATAGAAACCTAAAATTTAATAAATATATTTATATCACTGTCCTAATGCTAAGACAAGATACTACAATACTGAACATATACAATATTGCCAAATTTAGATTGAATAAGAATCAGAGCTAAAAATTATTCTATAGCAGTTTTCAATTATGATACATATTCGGGGACAGAAATAATGTCTGCAGATTGCCAAGTTTTTCTTTTTTTTTTCTTTCTGAACATGTAATACAATTTTCTTTGTTCTTCACTCAGTCTTGATGCAAGCTTCTTTTGTCAAGTACTCTTTTGCTTTATAGAATTTAAGTATATTCTTGATCCTTAACTTCTGATATCAAATTTCTTGGCATCTTTTTTTCTCTCAGTCCAAAAGTTAACACCACAGTAACAGTTTCATCCTACATTTAGCCCAAATATGTGACTCAATTCAAAAACCCACATTATTACACACACATGTATATTCAAATATATGGAAAGGATAAAGATTATAATAGTTCTATTAAGATGTAGGTTCCAAGGTATTAAAGTACCCTTCAGTGTTTTAGTTTTTAATATTTTATGTTTCTATAATTACAGTTCTTTTCTGAAGGGAATATAAAGCAACAAAAATATTTCATACAAAGAATAATTTTGACAATGTTAATTTTTTTTTTTTTTTTGCATTAAAACAAAAATCACAGTTATACATGGATTTTCTAGGAGAGGCTATTTTTAATTGTGCATCTGATTTGAATTTAATGACAGAATGCACACTTTCATGACACTGCTTGGGTAAATATACATTTACAAGTACCAGAGAGTACTATACTTGTAAAAATATTATCAAAATAAATAGAAATGAAAGAATTTCAGAGTTTTATTGATTTTCAGCACCAATAAGCAGGTTTGTCAGTTTAGATAATGAATAGGACTTCAGCACAAAGAAACATATAATTTTTAAATACATCTTAAACAACAAAAATGTATAAACTATACTAAATATTACTTATCAGTTTTAACTTTCTTTCTATGCTTTTTAGAGACATTCCTGAAATTCATCAGCATGAATATTGACATTAATAAAACTAGTACAGAAAAAAATACCAAAATGCACTGAATGTAAAGAAGTGAGAAAGACTTGTTGAAAATTGTAATACCTATTCATTGCCTTGAAGCAGCAGTGATTAAGATTACACACCAGAACATTTTTAACCAAAGGGCCACAATAAAAAAAAATGTCTGATAGTAAAGAATGATTTAAAAAAAGTTTACAAATTGTGGCGTGAATGCATCTCAGTATCTTTTAATCAACATAGTTGTATAAATCATAAATAGATGTCAAAGCCAGACAACTCATAGCTCAGGCCAATATATACATGGAGTCTAGGATAAAAAGAAAAATTAAATTCTTTAGTAACATTTAATGTTTTCATTTTGTATTTGAGAATTTTGTGGTTTCATACTGTGCATAAGTATAAAAAAAGAACAATGACAAATTCTTTAAAAGGTGCTTAAAGAATAAAATTCATTAAAATGATTTTAGGAACTTAATCAAAAATAGATTCTGTTATTTAATGTTAAATAGGAGTGATACATCATATTTTTGTGAGGTAAAATTAAAATATTCCTGGAAATCAAAATACATAAGCAAAACATTAGTATAATAATAGTGATAGTAACAAGAGAAGATATAGGTTCAACTGATATATTTTGATCTGTCTGTATTTCTTTGTTAATACACTTATCTTTATCTAAGAAGGAACCTTTGAAATTTTCACTGTAATAGTGAATAAATGTATTTGAAAAAAAAAATGAAAAAGTAATTACCCTAATAGAAATTTGCAGTCCTCAAGTGATTATTCAATCATAAAACTGATTTGCTATTAGATATGCTATCACAATGCATTTTTATTTCCAGAATGAAATTTACTAGTTCAAGAAGAAAAAATCACACACACACACACATATATATATATATATATATATATATATATATATATATAGGGAAGGAGAAAGATAATATTAAATGTACCCTGCACAATGCTAAATCCTTCAGCTAGTCCCTTACATAATTGATATTAATATTCTGATATAAATAACCAGAACAAAGCAATTAAAACAATAGTAAAATTATGTTTATTGGACTGATGAAAATATTCTAATATACATTTTCTTTTTTATAAAAGATCATATTAAATATCATGTAAAATCAAACATATCTTACTTTTGCCAAAGGGAAAATATATTGAAACCAATGATAGATGATTGTAGTGTTTTACATGTGCCAACACTAAGTTCAATTGCAAATCTGTTGTGAACAGTTCAGCAGGAAACATAGTAACAAAAACAGGGTCAGAAATCCAATTTTCCCCTCACAACAGCATAAACACAGCTCCAAAAATTAAACTCCCCCAATAAGCAAAAAGCAATGGCTTTTATTCACCGAGTGATTTTTCTGATTGACCATGCCAATCAGGGAGGAAAAAATCATAGATGCTCATAGCAGCTCTTTTTGTGCTATTAATTTTATTTAAGTTTTCTTCTTTGCAACATTTTTCATCATAAAATACATACGACATGCTGTAGCTTGGTTTGATGGGTAATTCCCCCTTTTCTTCACTACACAGTCACAATCTGAAGCAACTAAAATGATAACATTTATCAGCTGTTTTACCAAAAAGTAAATAAGGACTCACATGATATTGCTTTTTAAATGGTTTAGTTCTGAAGTCTCGACTTAAGATTTTTAAAAATAAACATTTCAAGTATGAATACCAGTTTGTAATAAAGTCTTTTCAAATAATGAAAACCTATTTTAGATATGTGTATGAAAGGTTATAAGCATACCACTGGTTTTAGTCTGAGCCAACTGATAATACAATGACTAATTTGCTTGTGCTAGAATAATAATTATTTTTATGCAAAGAATTAGGAACACAACTAAAGAAGAACCTCAAGGAAGGATTTAATAAACAGAGTGGCCCAAAACAGAGCTAAGAGCAAATAAGAATACAAAGAATACAAGCAAAAGAGAATATATATATCAGTAGCATTCTCACTTGCCTCTTTCTGGAATTCTTAGAATCTAGTCCATCCAAACGCATTATACCTAACAGCTTTACTTACCTTATGATACATAGATAACATCCTCTTATTTAACCCCCATGATATTAACCTATTAAACTTAATAATGAAACTTAATAAGGTTGAATCCACCATCCAATTCACACACACAATTATTAATACACAACAAAGTTTACTGAAAACCCACAAAAACAACCTAATCAATTTCTACTCCCACCACAACCAGAGAATAAAATCTGGACTAAACATAGGGTATTACCTTAGAGTCCTTAGAATATATAGCCCTGAATATCTAAATGAAGAGAAATATATTGAAAAACATTAAAACTTCTCCACCTATGCAATTTCATCCTCAAAACTCAAAAACAAGCTTATAAAATCTACAAAACAAAAAAACTTGATACTTCCAGCAAAAATTACATAAATCTAATAGTCCTGCCCTAAACTCGCAAACAAATTAGTCATCCCTAGCACTAGGCTCATTACCACCACCTCCAAGACTGATGGTAATATAATCAGGAATAAAAATATACCAAATACCATTTCAAAACCTGAAATTTATCAGATATCGACAGTGCACAAACATGTATGTGGTGGAGATATCACATAATCTAAAAAACCTGCATCTACAAACATAAGAGAGACTTGTGTTTGGACAGACATTTTAACTCCTGTTTTACATCGAAAAATGATGGAGGAGATAAGTGATTTCACTAATGCCAACCTAATTAAAAAAAGAACATAACCTCTTAAGAAGAAAACATAATAGCACTACTACCAACTATAAACACTTGCTTAAAACATTACTTCACCATATATATATATATATATATATATATATATATATACACACACACACACACACACACACACACACACACACACACATACATAAAGTACAGCAAAAGGTGGGTAATTCCAGAAGAGTCCTAATCAAGGGAAGTTAATGCTTATGACATTCTCCCCCCTCCATTTTATGTTTTTGATATTATAGCGATTTTCTTCAATTCCTCAAAGATCATGTTAGCATCATTGAATTATTGGGAATCAAAGTAGAATGCTGGTCCTTGGAGTCGGAGGGGACTAGCAAATGTATCAGGGTTACTCAATGGTTTAGAATGGATATCAAACTCAGATTTCTCCACTTCTGTAGTGCTCTTTTCCACAAGAGTATCTGATTCTCTATGATTGTATTTATTTCCAACTGGAACCAAATCAGGCACAGATACAATAGATTGATGTCCATCATTAAATCTTACATGAGCACATTGAGAATTGGCTTTTAACCTCATTGATTAAAGGTGATGTGGAAAACATTCTAATCTTCACTCACAAAAACTTAAAAACTTAACAATGGAGATTTAAAATTGTTGGTAGTTTATGATGAATAGAAGATGTACTTAAAAGTCACTGAACCAAAGGTATCCAATTTGTTTAATAGGTTTGAAAATACTTTATTTCAAAGTTTTAAATTTGACACACAACATAAAAAGATTTTATGATGTTGAATTAGCATACTTCAATAACATAGAATTTTTCTTTGTTTTTCTTGAGATGTGCACATACAACATAACTTCTTTAGGTATAGATATTCCTGCTTGATAAATGATGCTGTTATTAAGCAGATGCCAGTGGATATTATAGAAAAAAAAATCACAAGATTCAAATGCATAATTACTTTATAAGAAGATGATCTTCAGAAGCTGTGCTTTTATAAATATTTTGTGTAAACAAAAGTTGTTCTGTCTATTGATACTTTACAAGAGCAGATATAGAATTATACCATCAACAGTGTCTCCAACTTCATTGCAACATCTGCTCAAGAACCACTAGAATTGCTTATGCATCTTAGTAAAACTGACATGCTAATTTCTTTTATCTACTTTCTTTTATCCTTAAGAGTTTCAACAGCTGTTATCACAACATTTTTCTCAAGTAAACACTAAGTAACAGTAGAGAAATGTCAATAAGC
This sequence comes from Ascarosepion bandense, assembly GCA_037127315.1. Classification (NCBI taxonomy): domain Eukaryota; kingdom Metazoa; phylum Mollusca; class Cephalopoda; order Sepiida; family Sepiidae; genus Ascarosepion; species Ascarosepion bandense. The sequence continues at coordinate 95,897 of JBBBDQ010028463.1, forward strand.
AGAGAACATTGTAATATATAGAAAAGCATCAAAATTGGTTGGAAAGTAACAATATCTTATTCATTTTAATAATCAGAACTAATTACGTACATATAAAAAAAGTTTTTAGTCATTGAAAACAGCAGATAAATTTTTAAAATAAATCTCTCTTAATCTCAGTTCTGCCAAACATTTACCTACTTGCCTTCAGTATGTCTTGTAAGTTTCAAATTCTCAAAACCCTCTTTCTTTATTATGTGCCCTAGAAATTTCAATTAACTCTTTCTGATTCTCAGTATAAGTGTCCTTTTTGTTTCTATTACTCCTAAAATTTCATCTTTCCATACATGTTCAGTCCATCATATTCACAGCAACATTTTTGTAGAATTACAATTCTGTTGCCTGAAGTCTCTTCTTCGTCTATGAGAAAACTGTCCAATATTCACTGCCTTATAGAAGTAATATTACAGTAATTCAGTACTCTTTTCTTTATTTAAAATAAACTTGTTTCTTAATGCTTTGTTTAGCTTTTGGAAAGCATCTTTTTCTATCCCAATATAACTTCAAATTTTGGTGTTGTTTCTCTGCTAAAACACTTCCTAGATATTTAAATTTTTGTACTTGTTTGATTTTGATATCTTTAATTCACATCTTGTATCTGATACATTTTATCTTCTTACAATTGATGTTTAGTCCTTTCTTCCTTCTGTTAGAATTTCTGTAGTTGCCTTTCTGCATTTGCTATCAACAGTGTCATCTGCATAACTTATGTTGTTACGATTGTAGCTGCCAATATTAAATTCTGGTAGGATTTCTAATTTACTCAGGATAATCTCACTGTAAAGGAAAACCTAATTCAGTGAGAAGACACTACCTTGTCTTATGGCCCACACTTAGGCTGTAATATGTTACAGCCAGCTACTGTAGTAATAATTTTTTAACCTTGTACTTTCCTATCAAATCCAGTTACAGGTTAAGAGAGAATCAGTCTGGTAATTTGTCAAATTGTGTGTGCACACACAAAGGGTTACTAATCAAGAATGAAATTAGAAATAGAAAATGTAAGAAGTTTTTATAAAATTACATTTTTTATTATTGTTCCTATAAAGAACTTGAAGATAATATATTTTTCTAAAATAATTATGGTAAGTTATTATTCCTAAAAGAACAACTCATAGACACTAATCAATACACTTTATTTCCACTTCCAGCTGCATCTTTACTTTGACCAAAGTGAAAGTATAAAATATACACTGACCCTCAATTTAAAATGAGTGCTGCCTGTTGATGATCACTTTATATGCAAATCTATCCTGCTTAAACCCAGAATTAATATAATAAATACTGAAAGTTCTCAAACATCTACTGTTTAACTTGAATAATGAGAACAGACTTACAGGTGATAAAAACCAATATATAGTTTAACACATAACAACCATTTTAAAATGAAGGATTGTTGAATTGGTGCCATGTCATTCTGTTGAATGTGAGAAGAAGTTTACCCTTAATTTGGTGTTGAATGCATGAGATATTTTCACATGAAGTGATAAAGACATGTTTTCCAAATGTTTCTGAAGTTCTGAGCTAAAATATTTCCATTATTTCATATATTTTTGGGATTATTGCTTTTAGGTTTATATTTTGTCTTTCCTCAATTTCCATTTAGTTTTTAGAAGTTACAAAGTGCTTACTTTTTTTCTTTTCATCTCACTTACAGAACTGAGAATAAGACCTTAAAACTTCATGTGACTCAACCAGATAGTAGAATTCTAGCTGAGAAAAAGAAACAAAAAAATACTAAAATCATTCTTTTATCTTTACAAATGTACATTACAAATGAAAGATATATAATTGAGCAAGCTGTGATCAAAGTTTTCCTGTGACAATACAATTATCTTTGCCTACTATTTATTATTCTTTATTCTGATGCTATTACTAGAATCCAAAAGTCATTGCTAATTAGATATTTTCTTGCAATAAACAATTGATTAACTGCCAAGTTAACAGAATCCAGTAATTGAAACAGACATGGCATTGAGATAATTATTTTAAAAACTCTGTATTTAACAGCTTTGTCAACTGCAAACAAAGGTAACTCAATATCAACTGCCATGCTGTTTACCTTACTTTTATGATTGCTAAACAGGACAAGTGAATTAGAATTACTTTGCTTTGTTTTTCCAAGATCTGGACTTAAGAGGCAACAGGTGTTAAAAACAACTAAGTAAATATTTTCTAGAAATTCTTTTTCTTAATTTTTAAGTGTAAAATTTCACTCCTTTTTATACTCATCCATTTATTAACAGCAGTTAATATCAACCAACAAAACTTTTTATGCTATATATATTTGCATGTTCAATCTAAAACAGCAAAAGAGTACTTAAAAGTTTTCAAGTTGAGCTTAAAGTTTTTTTGTTTGTTGTTAATCACTTCCACAACAAGCAACCTCCCTGACCTTTGGCTGATTCCACTGCCCACACTGTGTTGCTGATCTCAGATTACCACTTGATGAGGCTAATCTAGACATGCGAGGGATTGGTATATGATGAAAACCAGATTTAAAACCCGCAATGACACAGCGTAGATTTATATATATTTACACTCTCACTCTCTGATTGAGCACTCTGAAAGAATAGTAGACTTTGAAAAAACAGTAGCTACTCTAGCATCTATGCATCGCTCATTCAGTAATGAATTAGAGCACTCTGGCCACTGGCATATGATACATATGCTAAAAGTCTGCCTCCTTCTACCAAGCGCTCATAGCTCAGAGGTAGAATCGCCGACTGATACCAATTCAGTCAGGTTTCAACCCTGGGTTAAAAGCAATCGGATGTCTAACCATACTGATGAGCTGTGATACAGCGAAACAGATCTGTCTGCGGATGACTAATTTATATATATTTATATACATTGAATAATTACAAGAATACAAGCAAGTCAAAATAAGTAATGGAAAAGAAAAATCAGTAGGTGGTATTTCAGTAGCATGATAATATTCGTGGTATAGGATTTTTAGGAGGATAGAAGATAGCAATCAGCATTACATTAAAAGTTTTGATAATTGCGGGTAACAGGGAAACAAGAAATTGGTAGGGAGTTACACTGGTGAAAAGTACAAAAAAGTGACTATTAGAATAGAACATACCTTAGAAATAAAATGACCTTCAATTGGAGATTCATTCTAAATTCTTTTAATGTTCAGTCTATTTTAAAAGCTGTATGACTAAGTAGCAAAAACATTAACAGGTTCTACCTTATTCAAGGAGACCTTTTAAAAAGGTTATTTGAGCCATACTTTCATTTTAAAATTAAAATCATTTCAGTCAACCTTTGTGATCAGAATGTAATTTAGTTGATACTGCGGAGTACATTTACAGCCATAAAATATGTGTAACCACCTGAGATTAGAAGGATACCAGAGTTGGGTACAAGCCTCCCCCCACCACTCTCATTTAATAAGGGGAAAAGATTGTTGGATATTACTGATCAATAATTCGTATTTAGCCCAGCTTAAAACATTTTTTTTTGTACATTTATTGCAAATTTATGAAATTCTAACAGTTTGTAGTGGGGGGGGGAGCTCTTAGTTTCTGCCATCAAATATTGTAAATTGAAATGTCATGAAGTCTTGATTTTCAATGCTTTAAAGATTTTATATATCAAAATTTAATTTGTTTTCAAATGTTTTATTTACGCTGCAAATTATTTAAGTAGGCATAAATGAAAAAAGTAATCTTAAAAGTGAATGATCACTGTATAACAAACATGTAATAAACACTAGTTATATATTTTCAAACAAACAATCAACTTTGTTACTGACTAGGAAGTTAATGAGTTAAACTTTTTTTTTTTTTTTTACACACACTGAAACAATGTCAACTATTTTTTTTTAGTATCCTCTGTGCATTATTCAATATTTTCACAACTATTTTTTTCTGTTTTTCAAAATTATAGTCCATGAAAAATATAAACAAACATTAATGGTAAATGCTTTTAGCAACAATAAAATCATAAGTGACCTATAAAGAAAATAAATTTAAACTTTTTAAATAAAGTAATAAGCTACTTTTTTTCTGTAAATTAAAAGCACTTTTCCTCTATGTTTCAAATGTAAAGAGGACAACTTTTTGCTCTCAAGAATTGCCACTCTTTGGAACAGACACCTATGTGAGTGCTTTCCTAAATAGTACAATTTTAGCCTATCCAGGGGAATCAATATCTATCTTCTTTACCCTCATAATGACTTTCTTTTCCATTCCTATTGCACACTCCATTCATCATGACCATTTCAATTGTAACCCTCTATATTGAGTGGCTCTCAAACCTTGTATTGGATGATATTTAGTATTTTAAAAAATGCAAATTATTATTCATTTAATGAAAACTAATAATTTAATCATAGCATAGATGTATCAATCTCTCAGACTTATCTCTACAAGAGTTTAGTTTAAAATCCTAAAGTTAGAAATTTCTTAGAGAGTTTCAGAAATTGAACTAGAACTAAAACAAACCTTTCAGCTGAAAGCCTAATGTTCTGAGGATTAATAACAAATTCAAATAAATTAAAAATTTATTACTTTTTTTTATCTGTTAAGTGAGAAATTCTCAAAATCTTATAATTTTGTTAATATTTTTAAAGATTTAAGTAAAAACAACAAATCAAAATCATAAGTAACTAATACACTTGAAACTGTCCATTATTTTTTAAAACCTGACTATTAACTGAATGCTACTTTTATAGACATTTTAGAACATAATCAAGTTTGAACTAAAATCAACTAATATAGCACCTTACAAGAACTGTATCAACCACTTCTCAAAAGCACACAATGAAAAAAATTTAAATAGAAAACTTCATAGTGGTTTCTCATTAGCATATCAGATTTTAGAATAGACAAGGCTTGAAAAAAAGAAAATGGGCACTCAGAGAAAATATTTCTTCAATTTGTTTTTCATTGTGCAATCAATACGAAATAGGATCAGTGTATATTTTGCTGAATAGTTCACAAAATAAAAATTAAGAAAATAATATTGACATTTGTTATGTAGAATGAATGTGTTGATACTGACACATTTGGTCAAATACCAATCTCCAGACAACAAACATAACTTTTGAATGAATTGTGCTACCGGATAAATATTTAGTATATAAAGCACTCAGACAGAAGTTTGAGTGTGTTTTGTATTTTGCATCATTGAAGAGATTGTTCTGCATGAATTACTTGGGAGAATTCTTGTGTATTATTCAAAGGAGTCATTTAGAATGTTGACTTTACGCAAAAATACCAAAATATTAACTCGTTAATAGCGAATTACCAAAAGTTCCCTTCAGAATAATGTTACAGAAACTAACATTATAAAAGTAGCGACGAAGATCTCATTCTGAACTTTCACAAGGACTACAGAAAAAAAACATATCCTACATGTACTAATTGAAATATTCAGTGGAATACAAGGACAATGAATGAATTGAAATCAATTATGCTTCAAATGTTGGCAAGAACTACAGTTACAAAAAAAAAAAAAACAAATTTTTTTCAAACTGTTGTTTAAGAAAACAACAGAGAAAAAAACATCTGACTCATTCACTCCAGATGCTATTGTGAATTCCATTAGCGAGTTTGTATACAATCTGGACAAAGGAATAACTTTTCAAACGTATTACAGTAGATATGAAGGGATCTTCAAAGAGGATTTTTCACATTGGAATGACGAAAAGAAAAGTTTGACTACTATTGAAAAAATTGTCCCTTGCTGAACATGAAAAATACATAAATTTTATTTTGCTGAAACAACCAGGCAAGATAAATTTTGAGGAAATTGTAGGGGATATCAAATATATTTGGAGATAGAACCTCATTTAATGCACCATGGAATTGTCTAAATCTAGTAAAGTGTGACAATGACGATTTTGTTGCCTATGCAAAAGTTGTCAATCAAGAATGTGAGAAGTTAAATGAGTTAACTTCCAATTCATTTAAATGTCTGATATTCATTCAGGGTTTAACTTCAAATAACGACACAGAAATAAGATCTAGGATTCTGATTAAACTTGAAATGAATTAAAAATTAAATCTCAAAAAAATAGCGTATGGTAAATTTAAAACTTAATACCACAAGGATTGAGGAGAGAGAGATATTTCACAAATACATAGCATTCAACCATCTAAGGAAAAAAAAACAAAAACATTTTTGAACTCCTAAGAGAAAAAGTAAAAAAAAAATAGAATAAAGCCCACCTCAATACCTAATACATGCCATAGTTTTGGAGGTGAACATTTTAAAAGTGATTGTTTCTTTAAAATTAAAAAAATGCTATCCCTGTGGAAGATTAGGGCATAAGAGTACTTGTTGCAAATACAAAAAATGGAAAAGAAACAAAAAGTATGCCAACAATATAAATATGTTTTGTAAAGTCAACAAGCAGAAAGAAAAAATTAGCAAGACTTCCAAAGAGAAAATTTGTTTTTGTCATGATTAACAATATGAAAATAAATTAACAATTGGATACCAGGTCTGATATTACTACAATTAATGAAAAGACTTGAAGAAAACTGGGTAAACCTAGTTTATTGACTTCGGGAAAAGTTGCTTGTAGTGTTTCAGGGAAGAAATTAAATTCTTAGCCGAGTTTACCTGTAACATTACTTTCATTGGAAAAAATAAAAAAGCAGTGATATTTGTGTCAAAAAAAAAAAATACAAGAAATTTATTGGGAACGAATGACACTGCCTTGTTTAATTTTTGGGACATGCCAATCAATTTGTTCTGCAACCAAGTAAATATTGTCACCACAAGTATTATTACCACAATGGAAAAATTAAAAACTGAATTAAAAAGAAAGTTCCCAGAAGTTTTTTCTGAGGAGTCTTGGCACATGCACAAAAGCAAAGACAAATTTTGAAGATGAAGAAAATGCAACACCAATGTTTAGATCAAAATGAAGTGTACCTTTTGCAGCATTAGATCCCATCAATAAGGAATTGGAAAGGTTAGAAGAATTAGGAGGTCATTTTCAAATTAGACTACTCTGAATGGGCATCGCCAACTGTTTATGTGAAGAAAAATAATAATAAAATCCGTGCATGTGCTGATTTTTCAATGCAGCTTAATGAAAGCTTACAAAATTATAATTATCCATTACTAAGTTCAGAAAAAAATTTCACCAAACTAAATGAAGGAAAATTTTTTTCTATGTTGGACTTGTTTGACACCTACCTACAAATACTGGTAGAAGAAAAGTGTTCAAAATTACTATCAACACTCATAAAAGCCTATATAAATTCAACCAACTTCCTTTGAGGATAAAGGTAGGTCTGGGCATTTTTAAACAAATTATGGATACAATACTTGCTCAGTTAGATTGCACACAAGCATATCTGGATGACATACTGATTAAAAATGAAACCAAACACCAACATGCGAACAATGTAAAAATTATATTGAAAAGGATCAAAGAATATGGGTTCAAAATTCGTGAAACAAAATGTGTGCTATTTATGTCCAGAATAAAATATCTGGGACAAATTATGGACGAAAAGGTTTTGCTACCAGATCCTACCTGATCAAGCACAATTAAAGACATACTCACCCAAACTAATTTAGTGAGTGAAATTACAAGCATTTTTAGAGTTTGCAAACTACTACCATGTGTATATATCAAATATACATGAGTTAACAGCACCTTTAAATGCTTTATTAAAGAAAGGCACTAAACGGATTTGAATAGAGAAATGCCAAAGTGCATTTGAAAAAAATCAAAAAAGTCCTAACATCTGACTAATTACTTATGCATTTTGATTCCAAATTAAACATTGTTGTTGCATCAGATGCAAGTGATTAGAGAACTGGAGTAGTAATATTCCATAAATATGAAAATGGAACAACTAAGCCAATAGCACATGCTTCGAAGTCATTAATATCTGCCAGAAAACACTACAGCCAGATTGAGAAAGAAGCTTTGGCTATAGTTTTTTTCCATGACAAAAATTCCATAAATTCCTACATGAATGAGAATTTCTCTTACAAACTGACCATCATCTGTTAGTGTCTATAAATAGTTAAAAAAAAGAAAAAAAAGGGTGTTTCTCATCACATACAGCAAAGAGACTGCAGTGCTGGGGAAGTATACTACTGAATTACAACAATAAAATGGAATTTTTACCATTGAAGAAATTAAGTAATGCTGATGGAATGTTTCATTTAATCCCAAAATTCAGTGAACCACTTGAAGATACAGTAATTGCAGTAATAATGGCTGAAAACAAAAATAAAAATGTCTTACATTTACATAATACCATAAGAGAGTTGCCTATAACTCTGGAAGAAATAAAACTTAAGTCACAGAATGATAACTTCATATTAAAAACGAAAGATCAAGTTGCATGTAAAGTCAAAAATAAAAAGGTAAATGAAAATAACACATTTTCAATGTGATGGTGTACTGATGTACACTCATAGAATTGTAATTCCAATATCATTGTGAAAACATATGTTAAAAGAATTCCACGTTGGTCATCCGGAAATTTCTAGAATGAAATCCCTAATGAGATGCTATACTTACTGGCCAAAAATGGATGAAAACATACAAAACAAATGCTGAGGTTGTGCTCTGGCAGCAAATTTCAACCTTGGCTAGAAACAGACATTCAATGATCCTGTTTATATCTAGATTTCACTTGACCATTGAATAGAGCATATTATTTGGTTGACAGTTATAGCCAAGTGTCCTGAAATCTTGAAATGCAGAATACCAACTACCATGGTTGCAATAAATTTCTTGCACAAAATCTTTGCAATGTTTGGCGTACCTGATACCATTGTGTCAGACAATGGGGTGCAATTCACATCTAGTGAATTCAAGATATTTTGCAAGTTCTTATAAACACAACATATCACAACACTCCTGTATCATTCAAGATTGAATGGACAAGTGAAACACTTTGTTGATATGTTCAAAAAATCCAGAGGAGTTGAATGAGAAAATGCTTCAGCAATTTCTGAGCATTTTGAGAATTATACTAAATCCTAACACTAGATCTAGAATGTCACTAGTGAAATTGATGTCCACCTGAAAAATTAAGTCTGTGTTCAATAAAATAGTACCTGAACAGAAGGTGAAAACTGTTAGGGCGCCGCTCCTATTTGACTACAAATGGACTGTTCCCATTGCTATATATAGCAATGGTGGATTCTCTACAAGGGAGTCGTAGAGAGTCACTAGAGAGTCACTTGAGAGTCTCTAATGAGTTACTGAAGAGTCAGTGCGAGTCAGTGAAGAGTTAGTCACACTTCTTGTGGCGTACCGGAAGTAATCACGTATACACACATCTTACAACGGATTGGACTCTTGTATCTTTCTATTGTAAATATTACTAATCACTTCTGTACATACTAACCATCTTTCCGCAGAATACAACTTATATTCTGATTCTGTTGTTGAGTTATTCATTTATACTTGGCGACATAACAAAAACATTAAGGGATATCCCTGTAAATAATGACCAAATAGCAACCAAATGTTTGTAAAATTATCTTTTGCAAATTTCAAGTTCCTATATCCAAAATAGATGAACATATACAATAGGTGGGATACATAGTTATCTTCAGTTGATTCATTAGTATAGAGATAAAAAAAAACATGAATCATTTGTCAACACTATTCAGTAGACTGAAGAGTTAACAATAAGGTTTATTGTATTCAACTTAAAACTATCTGTTAATCTAATGAAGCCACACTTCAAAAGTTAAAATATCATTTATCTATTGTTATACTGATATACAGGTGATGGCAAAAACAAAAATGTTGTTTCTCAATGCAGTTAAGAGAAAATTCTCAACCAACTTCCAAATATACAATGAATTTGTAAATGCTTATACTGTTAATTCTAATTTCATAGGACATGAGCAAAGAAAGATATGAATTTGTTATATAGAGTTAATTTTGTAATATTTTAAAAATGTGTTGTCACAGAGCAAATCCATGATAAAATATTTTTCTGCCCATTAAGCTTATAATGCAAAGCTGTATATCATTTATGATGGGCAAAACAAAAAATGATCTTATAAATGAGAAAAGACATTAAATACATAAATATGAATATTTACAATTGCATTCTTATAAACATATGCTATGTTAGACTATTTTAGATGAATAATTATTATTATATTCATTTTTACTCTGACCAGCATGCTCATCTTGATTGTTATATAGTGTATCAGTTATTTTACTTTCCAGCCTTCTTCAGATGTGTCATACTTTGGTAATCTAATTTTAAATCAAACCTTTTATTCAATCTATGGGGGTTCTAATTCCATTTTCCATACCTTAAGCTAGTTAATTGTTGCCAGTCTATTTGCTTTGTGTCATTTTTTTATTAAATGACACTGGATAACAAGATCACTGAAATAATTAGGTTAGGTTCAGATAACCTTCTCAGTAGACCTATCAGAGCAGTATACACCATTTGGGAACCACTTAAGAAGGAAAGGACACTCAAAATTTCCACCACCTTTAAGACTCCTAATACACCACTGAATTGACATAGTCTAGTAGATTAAAATACTGGTTAAAGCATATTTACTTTCCTGGTAGTTGTAAATCTAATCTCCAGAAAGTCATATAGTCTCATTCGATGAAAGAAATAGACAAATAAAATAGAAGTGAAGAAATTAGAGAAAATTAATTTATCCCTTAAGCATGGCAATAGAATTAGAACAATCTAATAATCTAACAATCTGGATATAATAAAGGGTTCAGTATTTAATAATTTCAAGTATGACAGATACTGAAAAGAGGCTGGAGGTTACAATGGCCAAAATGTTATAACAACCAAGTACATGCTTATCTGAATAGAAAGACATAATAATTACAAATGTAAACAAATATTTAAATCTTTATGGTTATACACACACACACATCAGATTTATTCATACACTAGCCAAGCTTATTGCTGCTTATTCATGGTAATTGTGCAAGCAATAATACATTCTTCATAATTATTTTCTTTCCATAAAAGAAAATAGTTTACTGATTCTAATTAATTTTATGCATGTTTTAAAAAGCATAAGACTGCTTGTAAGCAAGTGTTCAATCTTTATTTTTTACAATTATTTTCAATGCCACGTCCAAATCTGTTTTATATAAAACAGACTTTTCATAACTTACACAGATCAAATTTTTTTATTTCAAACAAAGAAACACTTTGCCCTCAGAAAATGTAATGATTAATCTTTTGTTTAAAACAAATATAGTAATGACTTTTGTTTAATAATGTTTTTTTTTCCTTTTTTTCATATTTCTTTTTAATGCCTTTCAAATATTTTGATCAACAATTTTGTACAGACTTCAATGCTCCATGTTTTAATCAATATATCAAGATCTTAAGTTCACATTATCTGCATGAATTAATTTTTTTTAACAATTACATAAAAATGAAAGTTAGCAAACTATTAAATTGAAATTGTACAAATGTGGAAGAAACTAAATTTTCTCAAAAGGAAATTTAATTCTTTCAAGTGGCATCCTGAGATTGAAAAGAGAAATTCAGATTTTAAGTATGTTCTGTTAATTCATGTTCACAAATTCATGAAAACCAAAGGCAACATTACAAATGTAACTTCAACTTTAAATTATTCATTTTTATAACCAAATTTAGTTTGAAATTATTTAATTTCTATTTATGTTTTAAAATTAACTTTTCTATTCTTGTTTGCACAATGAAATAAAGCTGTATTGTTTAAAAGTACTTCTGCAGAAGTGATCATAGTGATCATGACAATGGTATTCATAAGTCTTTAATGTTCATTTTTAATGTCCAAAAGATGTATGATGTGACAAAAGACACTTTAAACTAACTAATGGCAATTTGAAACAGTTAAAGTTTAGTAGTTAAGGAAACCTTTCACATGAAGCATCAGACAAAAAATTTACACATTTATTCATGAAAATGCTGGAACTGAAAAAAAAAAACAAAAAAAAAACATTCCCCTTCCTTGTTTTAAATATTTCAAGAAAAGACATTAGTCAGGATCAACATAAAATACAAAACAAACCTTGTAGTTACAAATCTAGGAATTACACATGGATTTTGAGTTCCAAGCAATGGCATTATATAAAGATATATAATCTTTAGATTATAGCTGAACCCATTCTACAAGATATTTTTGTATTAGTGGGTTTCTAAATGCTATGTTTCTATTTTTAAAGTTGGAATCATAGTCTAGCTTTGTATTTTCTGATGAACAGAGGGTATGATGATGTTATGTTGTAGTTTTATGAGAAGACTAAAACTATTTCTGAAAATATGAACCTAAAGGATTAACAGTGTTATTTGGTTAAAACAAGTTATCAATTTGTTTTCTGAAAAATAATTTCTATTTGGCTAACAGGTAGAGAAAACTTTATATAATGAAGCAGATCATAGCCATTTATTGGGGATGAAAACTGACAAAAATCACATTAATGAAACATTACGAAAACTAATAGTAGTTTCAAATACAATTTAAATGTAGCTGGTAAGAAAAAGAAAATTTTAAACAAAATCAGATGAAAACATTTTTATAGATTTACCTCTTAAAAGACATTAGCAAACTATAAAATTTTATGATTCCAAATAGTTTGCACACTTGTCCACATTACTTTAATTTTTTTTTTAAATTAGATTATATAAGAGTTATAAAATGATTTATTTATGTTTTAAGAAAATAGTTGTACTTTGATCATAAAATCATCAAAAAGCTGAGTAATTTTGACTGAATTCAAATAGTTTCCAAACAAATGAATATAATAATACAAACATGATGCTGAAATTTAGCATATTATATTAACAATATTTATGCAATTATTATATGAGGGGATATGGAAAATTTCTCGACCTGGAACCATTTCCCAAAAATCTGACATAATGACTAAACATTAGAAATTTTTAGTCAGGGCAAATATTTATATAACAAAGTAAAAAAAAAATCCATAGCTTTATTCCAAGTATAGAATCATTGCTTCTTAAACCAATGATTCCATACTATTGAAAAGCTTATGAATCACACAAGAATCTCTCAGTTATTTTGTTATGATACTGCTACAAAAGTCATTTTAGAGCAAAAACAGACAAAAAATACATTACAATAACCAACTTTTGTTTCATGATATTGGATATTCAGTTTTAAGATAAAAACATTCCAAATTTTGCTTAGGTGGTGCAGTCAGATAGCTAAGGTTTTTAAAAGAAAAACAATATATTTAGACAGCAATATTTTAATGAACAGAATAAAAAAAATGGTAATCATTTTGTTGAGTTTCTCCTGATGTTGAATAAAATTGAATATTGGATAGAAAATTTGTAAACAAATTTTCAAAATTTTTATGTAATGTTTTAAGTACTTCCAAGCATCATGAGTCATTTTCAAGAAAAGAAGGTAGATGCTAATCTTTTGATTCTTACCCATTTCCAAAATGTCTTTGCCATGATTGTACAAAGACAAATGGAGCTCATATTACTAGATATATTCTTAAGGTGCTTTGGTCTAGTGAAGCCAAACTGATTTACTTAAGTATATAAGAAGATGCTGAAGAGTCCTTGATCTAATCAAGATACTCTTTAAAAAAATTCTAATGTTTGATCTTATTTTTAGAAAATGAGTTAGGTTGTAAACTTTTGAACACATCCTTATAGTGTTTGTTTATTGATATGAAACATGAAAATTAACATTAAACCTTTCTCTGATATAAAATAATTTTTCTAAAATTATTTTTCAATTTCACTTTGTAGCAGTTATTAAGTCATACTGGCTTTTTTACAAACTGAAACAGTGGAAAATGTTACCTACCCAATTCAGCTTGCAAACTCGAGACAAAAATAATATTCTTACCTGCAAATAAAAAAAAGGAAATTAGTACAAATATAAGGAAATGAAGGAAATCAATATTCATTAAATATATAAAGTAGACTGAATGAGTATATAGGCCAAGATATTGTAGAATCAAAGGAAATTACTGTTTTTATTCTGTATTAATGTCTTTGGAAAAGGCATGGTCCTATTCTACCTTCAAAACTATGCAAAAATAATTCTACAGTTTTATTAAATTTCATATAATCTTCCAAAAAGAAGTTTCTATAGTTTGAATGTGGACAAGAGATGAATTCATGCCTTTCCCAAATTATCACAACAGGAATGTGAACTCTGCTTACTGATTTTATTTTCTACAATGTAAAACATTACTTTATCTACCCTTCCCCAAAAAATCAAGTACCATATGCTTATTTTATTATCAAATGTAATGTTTTCTTAAAATATTCTAAGAGCCTCAATGAAAGCAACAGATAAAAATTCAACTATAGTCAACTCTGCTTAGAACTAGCTTTTCTTACTGCTGTTCTAGAGACTAGCATATAACATGCTAACCAAGTTCCAGAACCATAAAGGCATATTTGTTGATCGGGGAGGATATTTCCATGGCTGTAGTAAAACCAGTTTTTCAATAATATGTGTGTGTGTGTGTGTGTGTGTGTGTGTGTGTGTGTGTACATAAGTTTCAGCTACAACTTGTTTGTATTAAAAGAAATCTTTGATAAATGCATACATGAATTTTTTTCGTGAAAATCTGGATCTTTTCTAGAGTGCATTTGATGGAAGAAAAACATTTAAGATTACAAAAAAATACTGAAATAAGCTATAAATGAAGTCTTACATCCTTTCTACAAAATAATATTGTATGCAATATGTAAAAGTTAACCCCAAGGACATTTATATGAAAAAAATTGCACATCAAATTTAAGCTGGTAAATGTTTTAACATGAGAACAATTATTTTCCTTTAATTAAAACCAGATAGTATTATATATGATTACTTGCATACAGTCACTACACCAAGACAAGTTTATCAAACTGCTAAATGTAAAAAAAATTTTTTTAAATTATACAAAAAATTTTAAAAAGATATTTACTTTTGCTATAGTACTTTATTTTATTTAATTTGTTTCTGGAAGAAATATAGAAAATAGTATGTAATAGTATTCCTATTGAGAATTAATTTCCTAATTGTTGTGTAACTTTTGTTTTCATAAATACATTTATGTCATCAAATGAAATAATGTGAAAAGGTTATCTGCAAATAATTAAACTGAGAACCTGTGATTTTGGAAACTGGTTAGCATGTTATATGACATTCTCTTGAACAACAGTTAGACAAGTGAGTTCTAAAATCATGTATAAAGTCAAATGAGCCTGTACACATATACTCTTTAAGAAATTTGTAAAAATAGAATAATTTTCTTGTATTTTGATGAAAATCATGGATTAATATAAAAATACACATTCAACATTGTTCCAAGTTAAACATAAAAAACAAAGTAAAGTACAAGCTAGATGGTAGATCTTTGAATCATGAAGTAGGTGCAAGCACATATCAAGAAAAATCACCCTAGAAGTTCTCAAAATTTGAAAATTGATAAATTAGAGAAACATTTGAATAAAGATGTAGCACAGACAGCATCAGAAGCTGCAGAAATGTTTGAATAACAGGTTGAAATGGAAAATAACTTTTTCCAGGCAAGAAAGTCAACCAATAATTTTGCTAACAAAACCTGTTCTCATGTTGCAAATGCAATGCAGCAAATGATCATGGAACTGAAATTGGGAGTATTTCTTTTCATCATATATGACACATTCTTCAAACTTGTCATCTTTAGACTATCATTTATAGCTTCATGCAACACTCAGTGAAAAGTTTATCTGAAAATTTATCAACTCAAGACCAAAGTTATTTCATGATGAAATGAACTACCTATCTGGTAAACTGTGTAAAATCACAGATAGCAAAGGAAAATTAATTTCATGACTGAATAACAATGCTATGAATTTATCAAAAAGATATTGTTAAAAAAAGTTTAAAAAAAAAAAAAAAAGTGCATCAAACTATCTGAATAATGACTATTGTATTTTGACTTTTTTCATTATTTGATAAAGTTCATAAATAGAAACTCTGAAACAAACTTCTTTGTATGCTTCTTATCAGGATAACTGTTTAATTAAAATTTGAAGGTTATCAATCTGTGTAGCTTTATCAATAGTAACAACAGATACAACTTTTATCTATATAAAATCTGGAATATCACTAATATTTTGCTTAGCCTCCTTCCTCTAGTTCATTTGTACTTAGTATAAACAAGGTCATCTCTTTGGGAAGATTACAGTAAACAGTGCAAATTATAGGACATATTAGTAAATACAAAATGCACACATATTAAACTCATTAATTGCAATGCTACCAAATATTTTCAACAACTCCAAATAGCCAAGATCTTCCACAATGCTCTTAAAATTCAGGAATCTTAATGGATTAAGCTTAACAATTTACGATAAACTTGTTTGCAAACTTAAAGTTTAAAAGATTCTCTATAGTAAAACAGCATTTGAAAGTCTTTAATTTAAAGAGAAAATGTGTACCAATTTTAAGATGTTGTCAAAATTTGAAAATACATCAACATTTAACTTTTGAGAAAAAAAGTATGTTATGGTCAAAAGCATTTATTTTATAAAATTCAACTTAATATTTTTAAACAACTTTTATCTTAAATTTACAAGTGTAATCTCTTAAACTCATTCTATAATATTTCGAGGATTATAAAAGTTGTAATTCCTCCATTATCAGCTAGTAAGCTTCATTTATCAAATTTTTCTTACTAGATTTTGACAAAGCAACCTCAGTAATCTAGACCAAAAACCAAACCAAAAAGCTTATAACTTACAATCTTATCCCACTGCATTATATCAGCAAATAACTTCTTTGATTATCCTTAATGAGCATTTTCTTATATAGCTCTCCAGGATTTACAAATCAATTCAAAACTTCAGTGTGTATGGCTGAAAACTATCAAACTAACAATCTATTTTTTGTTTACATTACAGAACAAAGTTCCTAGCCTGGGACTTTAAACAAGTTTTAGGTAGCCTTAAAATGCATTCTAAAGTGCTGCTCCTTGTTATTTTTTTTACTTTCTCTTTGATCCAATATAATAAAATTTTACAAAATTCTTCACATATTTTAAAGTAAACAAGTTTAACTCACTTGAAAACTGTGCAGATATTCACATTGGTAACAAATTCAGAAGCAACAAGCATGTTGAGTTTTCTATTTAATTTCTTTATAGGAAATAAAATAAAGAAGTTTTCATCTTTTGATATGCTTCAGCAGGCAATGACATTTAGAATAGAAATCATCAGTCAATTTGATGCCTAAACAAGCATCACAAATGTGAACCAACACAAATAAGAAAAACATTTTACTTTCATTTTATAAAAAGTTATTTTCATCTTAATTGATCATTATCATGTGTCACAAGTCAAAATTAAACAAATGAACAAGCCTGACAATAAAATTACTACTAATACTATCAAATTTTACCTAATTATATGTATAATTTTTTATAATTACTAATCTGTATAAAGAATTCTAAAAATAATCCAAATATCTGTTCATAAAAGCCCAAGATTATAGTATACTCATCAAATAATTCAACGTGAATCAATTTTATAACAAAATATCTTTTTAAATATAAAATATATAGATTTATCTGTATTTGTTAGGTCTGCAAGTGAAAAGAAATTTTTAATTTTTTGCTACCTAAAATGGAAAAAAATAAGAATTTCTGTAGAACATCTTTTTCAGAATAGAAATTACTCCAATGCTTAAACTAACCAACCTAAGTAAATATGATACAGAAACCAAAAAATAAGTACAGTAAATAACTTATATAAATCAAGATTTAAATTATGTTTAATGTAAAATGAGCACATCATATTCAATATTTCAAGTTTAGTATAACAAATGATTAATAATATATTATAGATGTAGTAATAGGTTTTTTTCAACCAAACAAGTCAGATAATCTCTCATATCTTCACCAACATATGAATATAAATTTTAAATAAATGAGCAGTTGCATGTGTATAAACAAACAATTCAATGTGTATGTAATTGTAAGTTATGACATTTAAAAATAATAAATGTGTATTTTCAGAAAAAATCTGTATGTAACTGGTTTTCTTATAAATTCTACTGAACATAGTGGAGGATTTTTGAAAAACCAGTTGTGAACTATTTTAAGTGTTCTGGATATAGAATTAAAATAAATTTAATAAGATCAAAATTTTTCTGTAATTTTTAAATGCATATAACATAACTGCTGTACATGACAGACAAAACATTGTAGCGCACAATTCCTCATGGTAAGTAATGAAACAATTTTTCAAAAGTTATCTCTCTTACTTGATGATAGAAGTAATTTAAAAAAATTTAATCAGCCTGCTATAATTAATTAAATTTCATTTATGCATCAAAGTAAAAAATACTAATTGAACTGCATACTTTGTAACATTTACAAATAATAAATAGAAATGGTTAAAGTAAAACCAACTTACATATATCAAAAGATATATCTTTCATATCTTCTACAATTACATTCAAGTATAAAATATAAACTTCTTGTATTTTTAGCTGTAATTGCATTGGCCTTATTAGAATTATTGGCATATTTATCCCTGACAAAAGCCTGCAGTTATAAATAAATTCCTGATTGCAGATATCCCTTCAGACAAGCATATTTTATATCAACGCTTACTCATGTTCCCTATATGTAGATGATATAAATTATTAACTACAAAAACATTCCCCTTCATGTTTTCTAAGAAACAATGAAGACCAATTTTTCTTACATTCACAGGGCTTACAGCACAACTTGAATGAAGAAGGCTAAAAATATTTGGTACATAATTGACCTCAATGTAAGAGCAATCTACATCATTAAGTTAAAATGAATTTCTCCAGGTCACAATTCTAATCAACAAAAGCCAACATAATTTATATATGTATGAGTACTAATAGTAAAGAGAAAAATAAGTCAAACAAGAAAAAATAATAAGACTAATTGTACAGGTATTTACTAAGTTTAGCTAAAAGCCACAATCAATAGGCCTTCTATGTGAATTAACCTCACTAGCAATGAGTATTGTCATTTTCCCATGAAGACAAAATGCAGCACAGGGTTTGTTACACTTTTCAAAACAGGCTACAAAGTCCTCTTTTGGCATCACCATCAGCTGTTTCATTGAATTCTCTTTAATTCCATCCAGTGTTTCAATGGCAATTTTAACTTTTTGGAAAAATTATAAGGAACTACATATCACTGTGATGTGATATTTTATCAAAACCCTTGCATGAGATTTGAAGAATCTATTTGCTTAGTAACTGTGGTTGTGACAGTCACACACTGCACAAAATTATTGAATGAAGTCTCACTGTCAAATGTAGTCATATAGGCACAGCAAGGTTCTCTCTAACTGGCTGCTAAGTTACATTGAGGCTATGCAGCTGATTCTCAGGATATTAAAAATGGCTGAATACTTTTCAGACAGATCTTATATATTATAGGAACAACTTGTAAAGATGCTAATTTGTTTCAGGTAATCATGCAAAATCAGTTGACCTTTCCTAAAATTGTAAACTTTTACCAGCATTGCAAAAATATATTACTCTTTTTTTGTCAATAGTGATGAAACAATTCATGTTCATCACATTCTGATGTTTTAATATGCACAATAAAAGGATTTTAAAAAAATACTCAAATAGAATGTAATTATTTTTTTATTAGTAAACAAATATTTTTTCTTGTTGTAAAAAAATCACACTGATGACAACTACTTCTGAATTTAATTGTTCTTTCAATAATAAGTATTTTTACTAAACTCTACAAAGTAAAAAATGAAAATCAACAAACTTCTTTTTATAGGGAAAGGTAAAATGAATTTTTATACTCAATGAAGAACTTAGTTTTTCTACTTTTCATGATATCAACTGAACAATACATGAACAGGACTTGTTTCATTACTTTTGAGCTTGGAGATTCTCTTCTACTATTTTAATTATTAGTTCCAACTCTAGTTCAACAAATGACCCAATTTTGGTTGAAATCGAACCAAGGGTTTCAGAGAAGTAGAGTTTGTTAGAATGGAGACACAGAAATACACACAAAGACAAACATATCCATTTACACACACACACACACACACATATATATATAGTTAAAAAAAGTACAAATTCTTTTTTGATGTTATTGCAGTAAAACAATCAATTTTCAGATATCAAACTTCAAAACTAGTTTGGAATCAAGTTGTTTTTATATAATCTATCCAAAAATTGTAATTACTTTTCATCCTTAAATATATTTAGAGGATGAATTCACCTTGTTTATATAGTAGTGATCCTAAGAATTTTTTCTTTTCCTTTAATAACCAACATTTTAATAAAGAACTGGTTTAATCAAATAATTCTTTTACTATTAAAATCTTTAAGCACTTGAAACATTTGTTAATTATCTGGTCTGTTCAAAATTTATTATTTTACAATTGTTATACTTGCACAGTTTTTATCTTTTGAAAACAAGAGTAAGTCAAAGATACTAATTATTTTTTAATAAAAATATGAAAGCACAGGTATTAAATCCAACAACATCCAACAAAAATGCTAATCTTAATTAATATCCAAAATGACAGCCATTTTTTATATAAAACAGCAAAACAATATTTGATGATGTTGTTTCTTAAGTAGCACAGATAATGTAGAAGATGTTGCTAATATTGTAAGTCAGTTTCTTGAGAAATTATATGAATTAAGAACTAAATCATTTCAAATTAAAACAAACATAATACAATTCATTGATCATTTGGAAATTGTTATAATCAAATGTGCTCAAGGTATGAATAGTATGTAACCAAATTCAGTTTTAATATAACATTAAGGTATTTTCAGAAAACAAAAAACTGAATGTAATTTGTCTTATAAGTATTGTATAGAGACAGGGTCAAATTTAAAACTAAAACCATTCACTGACCATATTATGTAGGTATGGTTAATTGTGTAAGACTAAAAAATTTTTTTTAACTTATTTAAGAGTAGGGAGTCATGATAAACAATTTTGTTTTGTTTTTTTAGTTTTTTTTTTTTTTTTTTTTTTGCACACAAGAACTTCTAGCCTTTTAGCTCTTGATACTTTACTTTTTGACGGGAGAATATAGGTAAGCATAAAATAGACAAATAATAACTACAATAGGCATTATATAAAGCAAAGTAACAAGTATCACCTTAAACAAAGCCTATAAAATGAATTTCTTATTATAGAGAGTACAAGCAAGTATTCTATCTCAGCTTTGCGCAAATATCAATAAATTGATATTCAATATCTAAGGTCTCATCTATCAAAAGAACATTTAACTACTGTTGCTGTACCAGTAAGTCTATTGATGTTTCCTTGTTAACCAATTGTATTTATCATCACTAATACAAAGGATTAGAGAAAGAAAAAAAAGAATAAAAAGTATTCAGTTTATATATATATATATATACACACACACACACACACACACACATATAAATAATGTGAATAGAAAATATTTCATGTATTTTTAGAAATATTTACCTTGCTATCATTTTGCTCATATTCTTTTAACTGAATAAACAAAGAACAGCTAATATTAAATGACTCAGAACATTCCTAAGACAAGAAAAATTTAAGTAATTCTTATATACATGCAATTTTGTTTTCCCAAACAAAAATACATTATATATATAAGAACAAAAACAGCTGATTGAATTAAGGTATGTTTCAACATTTTCAGAAGGTTACTAAATGTGATGATGACCCAAGAGAACTTTGGGCAAAGTATTGTAACAAAAAAAAAAAAACTAGTCTGAGTCAATTGATATGTCATAAGAAAAAGTTCATTTTGAAAGTCTGAAGGACAAAGCAATTATTAGATATCACATTATCAATTATTATCATTTTTAATGAGTGATGCAAGTTCAAGTCTTGCCAAAAACTTTCTTTAATTTACAATTCATGATGTTTATTAACATTCTATGACAGCATGACTAGTTGCAAGAGAAAGCAACCAATACTAATATGAATAAAATACTACTTGAAAATAAATAATAAAGAAACTCAGCCTTCAGATTCTATAAGCAGACACTTTAGGGAAAACAAAACAGGCATAATAAATGAAGCATAAAATGCACCAACAAAAACCTAATATAAAAATAATGAAGATACAAATTCTTTCAGCATACTACTATATCTAAAGACTGATATGAAAATTAACTTCCTTTCTATTTACATATTCAAACATCTACACAATCTTTAATTATTTTTTTAAATTTTCAGATGAAAAATATCCTTTGACTGGCATCATTTTGCTAGTATTAAATAAAAAGTTTGAAACTAAGTATTATTGTAAATTTAATAAATAATAAAATTCCATCTAGTGATCTGTGCAAAATAACAAACAGATACTAGAACATAAAACAAAAGCAAAATACAACATTCTTTTTATTTTATAAAGAACAAAACAATGCAGTAGTGAAGATTGTGTGCATGCATGAGAAGAACATTAAATACAAAAGATGAATTCACATGCATTTGATTTCTTCAGTAAGCAGAGATTGTCAAATTAGGTATAATAACCAGGTGAGACAGCAATGCATGCTGGAATGATTGCTATAACATCAATCAGAATATTCAGTTCTCTATTCTATCAATCCCATGTTGTAAAGAACTTCTAAGTTTTCCAAAAGGAGAAAAGGAAAGGAAAGTGCAAAGATTGAGAGAAAGGAGTGCATTAAATAGAGAGATAAAAATACAATTGGAGCAATAGAATTCAGAGAAAAATTATTTAATCATTTGGTGCTTCTGCTTTTAGTGAATGTCTCCACAGTAATCTCTTTTTGCCTACTTAGAACCATCTTTTTCTACATGGAGATATTTTTTAAAGTGTAAAAATATGTAGTGCAAAAAAAAGCATATCTAGCTAACAGCACTTATATACCATGCATGCATGTAGAGAGAAAAAAAACTTAAATTATATGTATAACTATTCCATGAGCATTAATTTAGATTAAAATTTCTTTAATCTTAATTTCTATTGCTTTCCATTACAACTACTCATACTGCCATTCTACAGTCATTAACAGTGCAGATCTGAAATAAAAATTACCTTTTAGGTCAGACTCAAACTATCATCTCTTAGAAAGCCTGTTAATGTTCAATAAATGCTTTCCCATTTGAGTATAAGAGCTAAAAGTTGCAAAAAGATCAAATTCAACCATCTTAACTTATTACTTATCCTCCCTTCTCCAAACAATTTATCCTACCATATAGAAAAAAATAAATCTAGATGGTTAGATTTGACCTTGCAACCATTACTTCTTGTATTTCAAAGGAAAAAAGTAACTATTGTACACAAACAAGCTTCTTAAGGTAAAAGGGATGGGAGTTTGAGTATTACCTCTAGCTTAATTTTTATTTATGTTAATGGGTGTAGAATGGTACACTGAAAAGTTGCAGTAAAAATCTAAGATGGAAAGAAATAGTGTCAAAAAATAAATAATGATTGACAATACTTCAGCTTATGAAAGAAAAAATTGGAAAAATATTGCGACTCAACAAATAGTTTGCAAACTGCCATCATTTTATGGATGTACAGAGAGATTTAATTGAACCATTTTGAAAACCTTCAAAAAATTTTTTTTTTTTACAAAATCATAACGGAATAAATAAATATTAACTGAATGATTACTAAAGAAAACAAGAAATAAGAAATTTTTAAATCTTACTGAAAGGTCATTTTTATTAAATTATTATCTTTTTTAACTCAAAAACAATTGATAAAGATTAAATGGCTTCTATATATGGTGCTGGTACTTCTATTATATGTTTAGAGATCCTGGATAAAATCCAAAGAATCTGTAATGTCTATGGTCCTAACCTTGCATCTTGGCTTCAGTTACTTTTCCAACACTGTAATGTAGCTTCCTTGTGCCTTTTCTATAAATACTTTCATGGTAATTGTTTAGATGAACTTTCCTCTACAGTACCTAGACTTAATGAATTCAAGCACAGTCTAGACGTGCAACAAGAGTATCATTTTACAGTTGAAATGAATAGATGTAACTGTAAGTTCTATGCTAAAAACAGTTTCTTTTCTTGCACTTATCACTTGTGGAACTCTCTTCTGGCTTCTTGTTTTCTAGTAAAGTTTGATCTTCAAAATTTAAATGCAATGTTAATCATTAGCTTTTATCTTAATTTCTGCTCTTTTATTGTTATCATCCCTTAATGTTTTCCCTTTTCTTATAACCTTTAAAAATTGGTACCTCCCTGCATCTTATTGGCTTTATTACTTTGCTGGGGCAAAAATGATAAAAAAATGTATTTTTTATTACTCTCCAAAAGTATTATAAAAAAAGGAAGATCTTGAGCAAGTGGCAATACAGATATGTTATTTTATTATTGTGGCAAGTGTCAAAAAGCAGTTATATTTTCTTTACTGTAGCAACCATATTATGTTTAAACAAAAATTTTGGTGATACAGCAAAAAAAAAAAATTTATTTTTAAAATTCAATCTTAAAAAAAATACAAAATCTATTGCACACAAAGTCCATTGCTTGTTAATGGATCTTGAAAATATTTGTTCTATGCCACTAACATTTTTAATTTGGAATTGAAGCTTGGTATTTAGGAACTAGGTTTTTTGCTGAGAGAACTAGAATAACCACAGTTCAAAATCTATTATGTAGAAACTATGAACCAAGTAGGTTTATTAAAATAACTAATTGTTTACTGAAAACTAGATTTTTATGAAACTAAAGTGAAAATGAAAATAAATATAAAAAGTTAAATTCACAATCATAAATGAAGATGAGCATCTGCAATAACATTTTTATAATAGTACAGAGACATTCTGATATCTTAAAAAAAATAGAAATACTCCATTTGTCTTACATACACTATCAGATTTTATTATAAAAATCAATGTTTTCCCAATAAAATTATAATTAACCAAACAATATTGATAAAATTTTCAGTATACATATTTAAATGAGATGCAAATTTCAGCTGTTTTTATTAGAAAGTTTTACAACAACTTATTTGATGTTCTGACAATCTTACTATGGAACTTAAGAATTGTTCATTATACTTTAAGTAAGTTTATATCTCACATACAAAATTATGGAGAAAGCAATCTTAAACTACAAAAATGTTGACCAAAAAACAATAAAAAATAAATTGAAAACATTAGCAAGAAGAAAAAAAACTTTAAAAATGTCACAGAGATTTGAGAAAAATTAAGATTAATAAACAAGGATGATAGAAAACAGCAATTAAGTATGGACAGGAGAATTGAGTTTAAATTCCATCCTCATCTGTTGTCTTCATTTTCACACTTATGTCCTTGAATTTGTTGATAAATCAAATTTTATATTGCACTTTGCATAATAAAACTTGACATCGCCAAATCAAATTAAAAATATTTTTAATAAGAATAGATATTATAAACTGAAACTCACATGATATATGGTCCATATAAATTTATCTTGAAAATTTTACTATCAGTTGGTTAATATCAATTGTGAAAACATTAGTTTACATAATATCTGACTAGGAAAATTGGAGGCATCTATAAGATTATGACTGATTTTATCAAAATACTAGATACCTAATATTACTTGCAGTTAACTTAATATTTCCATTAAACTTATTGATTTTCTTAAGCTTAATGAATATTTAACAGAATACTTCTTTCTTAGAAAAGAGACAACAGAAGAAATATGATAATGGGTAAATGAGAGAGAGATTAAGGAGGAAAAAATGTTTTTTAAATAGGAAAATAAGAAAGAGATTGTTGAAAAAAGAGAAAATAGATAAGAAACAGGGAAAATGAAAACTATTCTTATAATGTTTCTGCTGTAAGTGAAAATTACTCAAAATACCACATGTAGATTAGATACTTAGTGAATAATTCATTCAAAGAATTACTGATAAATTGTAAATAACATACTCAAAAAATAATCGAAATAAAAAACAGCAAAGCTTTTATATAAGTAAAGTAGCATAAATACCTATTTTATTCTCCTGTAAGAGCTTGTATTTTGTTTTCCCATTTAATATTTTATTATAGACCAAATACATAAATAAAAAGATAAGCCAAACATGGGTGGGTTATATCTTGATCAAGCGATCTCACTAAAGTCTAAAATTCACTGTTAAGGTTTTTAACCCTGACCCTGTACTCACTCATGAATTGGAAAATTACTGATTATCTACTTATGTTCAGCTATCTCTGGTTCTTGATCACATTTATTAATAGACATTTTCTTTTGCATTTTGAGGAAACCCAACAGATTGTATATTAATGAATCATGAACTCCCTTAATTTTCAGCAATGAATCTCAAATAAAATCCAAAAAGGAGGTTATTAAAGTTTAAATGGTTAAGTTTTAAGCTCTAGGTTTGACTAACTCTTTCTCAAACCAATAAGATATCACATTTCATTCTGATAAAACATTGAGAATGTTTTTTTTTTATTCTTAGACTTTTGAGGTACTCAACATACATTTAGCATCAATTACCAAAACATTATGCTTGAGAGAGAGAGAAAGAGAAACTGGCTTATGGCCCTATCACATTGAAACACTAAAGTTAAGCCATATTGAGCTTGGACAGTACCTAGATGGGTGACTGCTTGGAAATGAGAATAATTAGAGAGCTGGTGATGAACCTTAAAAAGGACTTTGCAGACTGTTTTAAAAAGTAGAAGAGACACTGGTAAAAGTCCCAAAGATAATACATAGATGAAGACTAAAGTGCCATTGCCTGAAGTAGACAATATATTAATTTATTAATATAAAATGGCTGGATACTTTTCATACATTCATTAACCCTAACAAAACTAAACAGAACACTTTTTTTCAATAAAGTATAAAGAGCTTATTTATCATTCTCCACTTTACTATTAGCAAGATGTGAGAGATTATATATTAAAATTATTTTAGATTTAAACCAAAGGAAACTGAAACAGTTCTAGAATGTATTTTTCAAAATATGATAACAGTAAAAGTAAGAAAAATAAGCATAATAATTTGAACATCTCTCAAAATGTAGAACAATAGCAATGTCCACAAGAATAAAATCCCTGGTTGAAATTTCTACTGAATTCTACAATGAATCACATTGTGATATTCAGTGATAATTTCAACCAGAGATGTAGGTGGTATTGACCAGTCAGGCAATTTTGGCTTAGAGATACAATCCATTTTGATTTATGCATTGTCAAATGTTTCATTATAGAAGGTTGACTAGAGCAATTGTATTGAAATGCCTGGTGATTTAACATTGAAATAACAACAAGATAGATAGATAGATAGATAGATAGATAGATAGATAGATAGATAGATAGATAGATAGATAACCAGCTTATAATCTCAAAGAATAAATAGATTTGTTATGGTTCAACAAAAGAATGAAAATATACAGGCACAAAGGATTTTCACAATACTAACTTGGAAAATTATCACACTTAATATTACCATATCTTCAAACATGATTGTTCTGATATTTTACAAATAGATTTTATAACAAATAATATTTATACTGCAGTGCTATTTAAAGGATATGTTGCAAATTTATTGCTTATTTTAAAAAACAAAGCTGAGTTCCATGTTCAATGATGGAAACAGTAATGGTAGTATGAAATATCTTTGTAATATCACTATCATGTATACAACTATATGACTAAGGTAATATAACAAGCAATTTGAAAATGGTAAATTAATAGTCATACTTTAAGTTTTTATAATATAAGATCTTAGAAATAAATTGTGTAAATGAGGGGGATGAAAACATTCTCAGCCTGACCAAACTTCAAGTTTTTGGTGGAGAAAAGCCAAAAACTTTTCACTATCTCCCTCATACAAACAAAATATCTATAAAACTTGAACAATTAATGCTGATTATGTTTTCTTTTAAATACTAACAAAAGACTTTCTAAAGTTTTGATTTTCTAGCGTTCACAGAAAATGATTTTATCATAACCAGGTGCAGTCTGTCTTTCATAAATATTGGAACTACCTCTGTACCTTATATTTAGCTAATCTGAATCTCATAGTTACTTTACTTACTAAATCCAGATGTTTATTATTTTTAAAAATGAATTTAGTAAATTTATGTATTGTTTACTAATACATTAATATCTAACATATGTCATTCTCTGCCATATACATTGAATCAGACCTGGTAGCTGGCTATCACAAAGCATCTATCACATATTTTCTCACTACAGAACTTATCAGCTATGGAAACTACCAGAAAATGCCATTTAAAGCAATAGAAACCTATTGTATTTATAAGATTAACATTACCAGTCTTAAAATTAAATTCAAAAGAAGTTTGTATAAGCTTTTTGAAATGAAAACAAGTCTCTTTGTTGATTTGTCTTCATAGATTTAAATGTCATTATATAACACCTCATAATAATGGGAAATATATATCAAGATACCTAATATCTACCATGTTATGTATGCTTTTTCATAAAAATGATGAATTGTATATACAAAATATCAAAGTAGAAAATGTATACAAATTAGGTTTTTGTGAGAAAATTATAATTATGTACAAAACAAAAAATTATTAATAACCAAATTATTAACAATTTCAAAAATAACATAAGTATATGTATAATAACTAAATAAATTTTTTTATTATAATGCTAACAAAAATAATTATTAAAATAAAATTACTTTTTCTTTAAATCATTGATTTTCCATGGGCATTATGTAAACTATAGGCATAGAAAACAATACTATATACAAGCTGAAAATTAGAATCGATAAAAAAAATTGTTTTATTAGTTTTATTTGAGAAATACAACCCTATTTTTAAAATGCATACAAAATTACTACAAGTACCAACATAATGTACATCAAACAGAAATATATATAAAAAAATGCATAATGCCAATTTAAATTGATATAAAAAATAATTAAAATAAATTATATTCTATGTACTGAAATAATTTTGTATCTTCATAAAGTCTATTTATCATTATACTAAGAGAATGAATATGCACATTACAAGTAACTAAATATGAATTTACATTTTGGCAGTTTCCACTTAGTGGTATCAGATAAAATAAAAAAAATTCTTCTGCTAGAATTTTCTAACTTGGCTGATATCCAACTATACTCAAGAGAAAAAGAAATGATCTGACTTGAAAAAAAAAAGTACAATTAAAATAATAATGTAAACTACTAGTTAAGCTCTAATGCATCACAAGTATGCATTAAAATATGATTCTTAGAAAATTTAAGCATACTATATATCACTAAATAAGGAGTGTTTTTGCTTTAAAGTTACACTCCAGCAGTTAGATACTTTAATCTTTTTGAAAGACAAGGTAGTAGTTAGCAAGCAATTTATGTCAATACAAGCTTAGCATTGCATGGCTGAGTGACTGTTAACAAAATATCAATGAGTAGTTTTCAAACATCTTACTATATAATATAACAAGTGTTTCATTTTTTGTAAAGCCTGCAATGTTTTGCTGTAAAAGAATTTTTTTTTTACATACATTTTTCTTTGTTTTATTTGTTTCAATCTTTTTACCTACAGCTGAAAAGTGATTTTCATCTGTTCATAATGTAACCTGACATCTTTATTTTTGCTGATATGGTTTGATATTTAAATACATTTTTTGTGAGACTTATGACTATTTGATTCTTTTCTTTGAAAAAGAATTTTAAAAATACAATATTTTTTTTTAATTAGAGATATAATTTAAATATTGACCATGCATGTACAGCTACACACACAATTTATTTAATGATTATTATACAAAAATCATTAAGCATTAATATATCATTATCATCAGCTGGTAGCTTTATTTTGACAAAATAACATTCAATGACAAAAAAGAAAATACACATGTACAGCAGATAACTGTTTTCTTTTTAATCTTGATAAATCCTCTTTCCTTCCATTTATACTACAACTAAAATAGAATATCAACTCAATTATATGTAGCTAAGAGATAGACAATACTGTTTGCAATCAACAAATATTTGCATCCAATCATCATTACTAAGATTACTAACATGCATTAAATAGAAAGTTTACAATAAATTTTAAACCTAATCACTTCAACTTCACACCTATTTTCTTTTTTGTTGGCAAGTCTTATCCAGTTGCTTACCACCAACTTCCACTTGTTCGTCATTTTCTATTAATAGTCAAAACATTAAACCCTTCTTATGGCATATATTAGAAATAACTAAAGGTATTTTCTCATTTAGCTCCCATAATGAAATAAACATCACAAGTCAAGCATGAAATGAATTAACTATAAACAAGAGAAACTTTTCAATTAATAGTGGAAAGTGTTTTGCATCACCAAATTACAAATATTTATAAACCATGTGATATCAAACATTCTATCATAACTTTCCTTTATAAAAATACAGAGAATTATACAAATTCAAAATAATCCTTTTTGTGTACACAAGGTTGGATCATAGAAGATCTAAATGCCAAAGTAAGGAATGAACGAAATGGTGAAATATCTGGCAAATTCAGACTAGAAACTCATAATGAACACAGACAAATCAGTCCAATGTTTCATGACAAACAAACAGGTAGTAACCAATGCCTAGTTTGAAGAACACCCAAGATGTATATGGACAAAAAGAAACTGAGAGGTAGAATAGTAGAGTCAAATTGACTACATAATGAGCAATAAGAGATTCAGGAAAGCAGCTTTACTCTATTAAAAAATACCCAGTGATATGTAATCTTAGAGTGAAACTATAGAAATTGAAGGTAATCAAGGCTGTACTCAAATTGCAATACAACAAACTCCTCAATAGCCCAAATTTGAAGAAGTATATCAACAGTGTAAAAAGCAGATACAATGAATTGAATGAGAAAGGAAATTCAAAGTTGGACACATTAAGAGAAACTTTTGGTAACATCAGCAAATGTGATCATTCCAAAGAAAACTAGACAAGGAAAAAAGTAATGTATGACAGATGAAATTCTCAACATGAAACAATGCCAAAGTATGGCACAAATAGGACATTACACAAAAAAAATATAAAAAAATGCAGACATACAAAAGAGGAATACAAAATGTTTGCAAAAAGTATTACAGATAAAACAGATATGCATAAAAGAATAAGGGAGCTAAGAGGACAAAATATTTACTCATCAACCGTGTCAAGTCAACAGTAAGGCCCCTTGTGTGCTCTTCAGCAAAAAGGGACAAGGAAACTGAAAATGGAAACCCATGGAAAAGGGATTACCATTGTACTAGTGAGATGAATAAATATATTCTCCTGGTAAACTGATCGACTGTGTTCACTTATTTGGATATTTTCATTGGTAGCAGAGCATAGTTCTTTCTTTCATGTCATTTGAGGAAGATATTATATTTTGCTCATCACAAGAATTGTCTTTGTCTATACTTCTGAGATGAAGTAGGATTTTTGTTGTCTTCATCTTTATTGCCATGTTTATTGCCTTCTTCAGGCACTACAAATTTTAAACCATACCCTTTATTTCAATCACTGGGTTATATCATTTGCATTCTATTTAGTTATCTCCCTTTAACTTAACTCACTAAGTTACTTGCGAACCTGGTATTGAACTCACAACTCTTTGGGTTAAGTCACTGGAACTAACCAACATATATCCACTGGGCCTTAAGTCCTTAAGGATATCAGTGTAGAAATTTCTGAGACTTATAAGCCTAATGTCTCAGTAGCAATTTTTTACCATAGCTCATATTGCAATCTTTGATGATAATAATTTTCTCTAGCACTCTGTATTACTGATTCCCATATTATATTTATTTCTATGCTTGGTCAGCTTAGAAAATTTTTGTAGCCTGGCATATGCGCTGATTCCATAAGTTTACATAGTTTCCAATGGCGTTCTCTTTCAATTATATCAACTTCCTCCCATTGAAGGCGGTGATCCCCTTTCTCCCTCCATATGTGGTCAGCTATGCCTGATTTTTCTATCTCCCCTTGTGTTATGGCCATGTGATGTTCTTGCAGTCTAACCTTTCTCCCTTATATTTCTTATTGTTATGAACCTGTTTAGGTCAGCAACACATAAAATACAATTTAGTTGGAATAATGCTGAAGGGAGTGAATTAAACTATAACACAAAATGATTTTATACAAATATGAAATCTATTTTAACACACAAAAATATTTAGCAAAAACACAGATATAAGGTGACAGACCTATATAATAATGGACACTAGAACAGGTTCAACTTTGGACTAGTTTTACATAATATTCAATGGAAAATAAGAGGTGGGTCTAATGAGGAAGATATTTGGAGGAAGTTTAGGCGGAATGGAAAGTGGTCATTTAGCTCGGCTAAAGAATATACATATATATTCAGACAGCTAGGGTTTGGTCAGAATGATTGACGAAACAATCTTTACCTTTCATGGCAGCAATGGGGTGTATTCACTGGATGTTGAGGAAAGTTTTCACATGGAGAATTTCAGCTGGTAGCTTTATGAAAAGTTCTTTCGACGTCTTGAACGAATTGCCAGAGAGGGGTCTATGTCTGGCCTGTAGCACCTACAACTCTGGGATTTTCTACTATTTCTTCCCTTTTTATATAGAAACAGGGGCCTATATTCATTGGCCCTCTCTTTCTCTGGTCTTTTCCTTCTTTTCCCTGTAACCATAGTTACCAGACGAGTTAATCTCTTTTTAGGAAGGAAAGAACCGGACCAACTGACCCAAATCCTACTACTCTCCTTTTTGGGGTGATAGAACCTTAACTGCATGACCAGTTACTACTACTTTTTTGGGGGATTGGTGAAAACCTGACCAAATAACCTAGTTACTACTATTCTTTTGTTAAGGTGACTATTTTTAGTCATGACCCAAGGCCTTTGTGGCGAGAAAATGCTTCTAACTTCCTCGTTAGACTTATATTGGCCATTTTGAGAGAAATGGTAGATAGGAAAGAAACTGCAGACTTCTCTTGGTTGGATACCACCTAACAAAATGCAAACTCCTTAACAAAAAAGGGAGTACCATCACTTAAAACTCTTGGCTTTATATCAGAGCCCAAGGAAGGTACTGTTTAATGAACTTACACTCTTCAATATTCTTTTCCAGAAGATTATTTTATACTAAACAAAAGAAAAGAAAAAAATGGGGAAGAATTTAAAGTCACCAGTTAAACCCCTTGAGTTCTCTTCAGCAAGAAGGGACAAGGAGGCTGCAAGTTGGAACCCATGGAAGAAAGGGATTACCACATGCTGCACGAGTGAGACAAATAAATATATTCTCCTGGTATTGTCTGTGTTTGCTTATTTCGATATTTACAAACAGGATGCATAAATCCAAAGATAGAACATTGATAAGAAAGAAAGAAAAAATACTTCAGAGAGGGAATGAATACATTGAAAAACTCTTCCATAATGAAAGAGGACACGCTGCAATATACAGAAATATCAAAGGACCAGAAATATTAAAATCTCAAGTGAAATCAGCACTGTGCAAGCTGAACAGAAACAAAGCAGGATCAGATAGAATTGTAAGATGCTAGCAGTTTTTTGATGATTTCAGCATTGACAAAATTACAGATATAGCCAACTGAAATATACAGCAATGGTGATAAGCCCTAAGTCCTAAGAAGCCAGATGCAAATGAATGCAAACTCTATTGGACAATCAGCCTAATGAGCTACATAACAAAACTTATCCAAATTCTTATGAATGGAGCAGGAAGCAGAATTAGACCTAAAACAGAACAAGATCAGTGTGGTTTTGTTAAAAACAGTGAGACAAAGAATATGATAACCTAGTTACTACTATAGAACATGCTTAGAATAATATCAGAAAGAACAATGCAAATGCTAATGGATATATACGTGCATTTTATGGATTATGAAAAAAATGCTTGATAAAGTATATTACAAAGAACTGTTAGAAATGCTAGGTAATCTTGATTAATTTAGTAAGTATATTAAAATTATCCAGAACTTATACTGGGGGCAAACTGCCTATATATATATAGAAAATGGATTCAGTAAATATACAAAATAGAAAGAGGCATAAGGCAAGTGTCTATCTTCTCACCAGACTTACAGTGAAGCAATCCTGAGAGAATTCAAAGTCCTACCAGGATTCATTATTGGCAACTACAATCTTAAAAACATAAGATGCAGATGACTGACACATAGCAGGCATAAAAAGAAAAATACAGGAACTCCAACAGAAAGTAGTAAAAGAAAGCAGGGAGAAAGGGGATCACCATCCCTATAGGATGAAGTTGAAATAATAACTAGAGAATGCCACTGGAAACTATGCACACTTAAGGAATCAGCATATATGCCAGGCTACAAAAATCTCCTACACTGACTAAGCATAGAGATGAATACAATATGGGAATCAGTAATACAGAGTGCCAGAGAAAAATAATTAGTGTCAAATTGCAATATGAGTTCTGATAAAAAATGCTAGAGAAAGGACACATGGCCCAGTGGATATAAATAATAGTTAATTCCTGTGACTTGACCCAAAGAGTTGTGAGTTCAATACCAGGCTATAGCAATGGTGAACAACTAACTAAGAGGGTTAGAGGAAGATAACTCATGACTACCAAAAGAGGCTATACGCAAGGAATGAGGAGGATATACCTCAATGATTGTAATAAAGTGTTCGGTTCAAAATTCCAAGCACCTGAAGAAGGCCAAATCAAACAATGGCTGAAATGTTGTACAAATGAAGACAATAGTCCGAATAATGTAGTGTAAGAAGAAAGGACTAAACATTAACTGTAAGAAGTTAGACTGGTTCTAAGCAAACGAAACAGTCCAACATGCAAATTACAAATTAGTGTTATGTAATATCAGTCCTAAATGGAATGCTAGACAACCTCCTCACAACTAAGAAAAGACGTGAAGCAATAAAAATAGGGTTCTACAGAAAGATGCTAAGAATACCATGGACTGTAGATGTAAGCAATGACAAAATTTTAGAGAAAATGAAAGAGGAAAGCAGTGTATAACCTTCCTAAAAAGCTTGTTTAACTGGTTGACAGAACAAAGATGAGGAAAGATAACAAACAAAATAAAATTTACTAAGAAAAAAAAAACAATAGATTGTGGAGCCATATTTTGAATTGATTCAGTAAATAGAACAGCTTAACATAAATTTGTATGCTTTTGTATATAGTGGTATTTTTTTTTACATAATATAATTTCTATTGGGCCATTAAGAAAAGTGTTAATTCCTTATTTTTAAGGTCAGAATATTACACAATAAGCACACAAGTTACTTGATATCCTTTGCATCTGCTGAACAAAGGCTTGTTTTAAATAAATGAAATGCATACTATAAACATGCACAGAAAAACTTAATACATTAAAATTTTAAATACTGCTCATTATAAAACTATTTCTCAATGAAAAAATTCAGATATATTTAAATGAGTTTTCTTAGAAAAGAAACAATAAAACTTGCTAAAATTAGGATTATTTAATATACAATTTTGTCTTTAACTTTAAGATCTCTGTTATGGTGGCACTGTGGATTTTCTTAAGACTTAGCTGATAAACCAGGCTATAAAGTATTACTCAACAGTGATGTTATGAACAGAGAAACAAAGAGAAATAGTCACTTTTCATTATATAGATAAATCATGAAGAAAGTATATTATTTAAACAAAAGATATTTGAGAGCATCAGGTACCAAATGCTAAAATGTTTATTATTCAAATTAATTAGTTTAAAATTAGGAAGAAGCAAAGAACAAATGAAAATATAGTGTTTATATAAATCACTATTTCAGATTATCCTCAAAAAAGAATATAATCAGCTAAGCTACAAGACAAACAAAAATTTCTTTTCATTTATCAGAGAATACCAACCAATATTTGAGCCATTTGCAAGTTACACACAAGGAACAAATATGCTTCCAGATCATAAAAACTGATTCTACATTTGGACTTGACTATTAAAAGGACCCTTCAAAAGATGAAAACAGCAAGATATTCCATTTCCTTACATACAACACATCACTGCATATCACAGGAAGAAAAGTTGAACACACAACTGTGAGTGGAATTGATATGGTCTAGTGTATTGATTTTACATAGAACAGGCACAAAAAAAGAAATTACAGAGATTACAATATATTATGTAATACTAAGAAAGATTCAAGAAAGGAGACATTAAGGCTTTCTACCAAGGAGAAAAAAAATGATTATTATTCAAATCAAAACAAATTTAATTAAAAAAAAAAATCAGAGGTACAAGCAGGACTAGCAATATTATAAAATCAAAAATAATTTTTTTGTTCATATAATAAAATCTTTCAAGTTATTGGAAAAACATTTCTTTGGTAATTGTGGCAGGTTATCAAAATGAAAAGTACTAAATATGTAAAGCAAAAATAGGAAGATATCCAATTAAATATAGTAGGGTTTTAATTCATTAATTTTTTATTGCTGTACAAAAAGTTTATCCAGATCTCTTAATTTTATTTCCATAGATATGTTGTCACATCCTGCTATGGCAACAGAAAACAACTGAGTGAAATTAACAATAAGGTTACTGTAATAGAGAAGCCTTGAAAAAGAATGTAGTGAAAAGGGAAATAATATTAATAATGCAGAGTGCTATAGATTATAGAAAAAGAATGTTAAAAAATAACTTGCAGAAATTTAATATAGAAACTGAAGAGTAAATAAAGTCTGATTCAAGACCGTTCATATAGTTATGTTTATGTGCCAAAATAATTTTTAATGCGATACTCCTTAAGAGTGTAGGTGATCATGGCTCTCCAAAGTTTCCTTTTCTTTATAATCTGGGAAAGAGTTTTCTGTTGTATATCCATGGTTATTGTTATGTACATACCTACGGACAGTAACGAGTATGTCCCAATCCATATACAATACACTGAATTCTAGAGAGAGTGGTGTGTTCTTACTGACCAGCAGTTCTCTACTAGCAGTGATTATTTTCTTCAGACAGCTTGTGAGTCTTGTATTTGATGATGATATAAATATTGCTATTTATTTCCAACCTTAGTCTGGGTTATTACTCATGAAGCAACCTTTTAGGTTACAACAGTTATGAATTCAGACTTATTTCTTTTAGAGAGGTTGACACTCAAGGCTAGAAAGCCCAGTCTGTTCTGCTATTTAACCCATAGATGGAGGGAACTGAATCCATGGCTTTTTAAAGGCATTAATACGAAATTAAATGTGACAGATTAGGCCAGAATTGGAACTCAGTTTGCTGATTTCACTTTACACACATATCTGTTATACTACCTGCTTATCCTTGTATCTTGAGTAAAAAAATATTATAGAAGAAAATAAAACATTAATAAAGCAGTGCAAAAACAGTTTTCTACCTCTTGCCTAATATAAAGCATATACAAGTTAAATTTCAGCTATAATTCTGCAAATTAAATGCTTTCATGAAATTATCAATTACATTTTAATATTATCTTAATTACAAAGAATAACAGTTATTTCTGGTCTTTAATATTTTGTACTCAAA
Source organism: Ascarosepion bandense (assembly GCA_037127315.1). Classification (NCBI taxonomy): domain Eukaryota; kingdom Metazoa; phylum Mollusca; class Cephalopoda; order Sepiida; family Sepiidae; genus Ascarosepion; species Ascarosepion bandense. Next base: position 133,300 of record JBBBDQ010028463.1, read on the forward strand.
ACAAAAGGTCAACAATTGTGAATGTTATTAAAACAGATAACACGAAATAAAGCTAGAATTCAGTATTTTTTATCAATATTTTAGGAAAACTATTTTGTTTGAATGAAAATATAACTTTTATTTTACAATCAGGTAGTTAGGCGCATGTTGCTGACAGATTCTTGCAGTGCATTTCATAGACTAAACTGAGAATTGAAATTACAACAAAATGAGTCTAATTACTTTAATTACTTGGCAGAGATATAAATTAGACAGTCAGAAAAGAAACACCAACTCTTACATTGATGTAGAGAGAAAACTAAAGAATATAACATCTTAGGAGCCTTTAACAGATGAAGCTGTGTTAGTTGGATACAAAGAAGCAGGTATGACAATGTTCTAAGGAAAGAGAAATCTTATTTTGACTAAATGTTCATTTTAAAAAGCAACACTCTTCAAATTTAATTAAAATGAAAAATCTAAAGCTTCATCATTTCCCAACTAAGTGCATTTAATGAAGCAATTTGTGGAAAAAAATCTTCAAGTTAGCATATTTTAAAATTTAAAGTTTAATTCACAAAATCCTAAGATGTTAAATCTTTTACCAAGTGAAATTTTTTGAAAAAAGTAAAAAGTTACTATTAAACAAAATAAAAAAGAAATAATTCTCTCACACACATTTCTCAAAACTTTTATGTTCAATACCAACTGTTGAAAATTTGACATAATTCCAAATAATGTTTTATTTTCTGACAATTTAAGATCATATTAAATTTTCTGACATCAGTAAAATGAACATAACACAATTAAAAAATTATTTTGTGCTAAAATAATTATGAGTACTAAATGTTTAAAATTAGATTTATAGACTACAGTGTAAAAAGATCAAGAGATTCAGTGATACTGACCAAAATATTTACATATGTGATTTTTAAACTCAGAAAACATCTTATAACAAGAATTCTAACTGAATAAATCAAAACATTTTAAGTTATAAGCAATGTTTCAACGAAGCGTGTATATAAAATTAAACACATCCAATACACAGTATACTTAAGCACGTAAATGAAAGAATTAAAAAATGTCATCTGAAAATTTTATACTAATATATACTCTTATTCAAACTTATTAGAACACAGTCTAGCATTTTCTAATGCTCCTCTATTCTAGAAAATATTACTTTCAAAATTTACATTTCACATTGACCAGTGAATAATCTGATATCAAGGTTTGGAACAGATTTCCAGTCAATATATTGAAATCAGATATTTTAAACAGCAATATCAACACACAAAAAAAAAAAAAAACATTTTGAAAAATAGCCATTATGAAAAACCCTAAAATCCTTACAACAAAGAGAATTCTCATTTATAAGAGAACAAACACACCAATTATATTGATAGCATTAGAAATCAGTGCTGATTTGATGCTGAGTAAAATTGCCTTTCATCTGGTATCTATACTAAGAACTGTCTGTTATAAATTAGTCACAATGAGGAATATAAAATCCATTAAGTGATACTTTTTATTGCTTTATCAAGATTGAACAAGACACTGTCACTAAGTAAAAACAAAACAACTACAAAAAGAATCTCTTAATGTTCAGTTCTGCTTACTGAAAACAATGTAATGTTAAAGCAAATTAAATCAAAGCAAATAAAATTGTAAAATATAAAACAAGAAATGAATCTTGTGCTATGATAAAACAAAAAATAGACATAGTTAAATATATTGGCCTTGACTATGCCCTATTAGAAATTTGCTTAATAAATGGTTTTCTAACAAAATTGAATATTGTTACCATTAACAAACTTTTGAATAATAATATTTATCAAATATTAACAATCATGTAATGTAAAATAAGTAAATCAATCAACAATAATAAGGTCTAAAACCATTTAGAATTTTTTGGTATCAAAAACAAAATGAGTTGTTACTTACTCTATTCAGTTATCATGGCTTTTCTACATATCCAACTGCTTATTCCTGGTTATAAAATAATTTACCACATTGTTGCAGTACAGAATAAAACTTCTAACCTTCCATTCACACCAGAGGCACCAATACAAACATTTCACTGTGTTTGGGTATCAATTTGAGGACAGTGCAGAAGATTCAGAAAGAGTTGGATGAATCTAATGGTTATTATGAAGGTATGGCAGTTCAGAAAACTCTCACTAATTGCTCTGAGGAAAAAAGAACTGCTGAATTTAAGCCTTAGACCCAACATAGAAGCCTACATCAAGTAGTTTGAGGTGGTAGTGCTGCCTTAGGTCAAGAGGGTGGCTGCTGAAAGTCCCTATGTCTGGTAACAGGCTACACAAGCAGGAGAACCCATTATTGGGTATCAGACAATTTCCACAATCACATCACCTCTTACATCTGGCCACTTAACTCCCCAGACTGCAACTCCTTTATTATGTATGGGACATAGTTGAGGAAGAGATAACCCCTTTGTAGCACCAAAGATGAATTGAAGACAAGGATTATGGCAGCATTCATCAAAAACATGGAGACTGGAAGAGTTGCAGGAGATTCCAAAATTGATAAATATGTGTTAAAATGAGATGTCAGTGTTATTTTCATTTTTTTTTTTAGACAACAATTCATCCAACACACCATGTATGCCTGGAGAATTACTGGTACACTGTATCAACTTCATTACTACCATAAAGATATTCATATAACAAATAAGTATTACAGGAAGTCAAAACAGCACAAATGAATGGTTATTAAATCCTTCAGAGTGACACCAATATAATCCTGCATTCAACATATACAAGCAGGTCAATAGACAAATTTAAATATTAAGTGAGCCTAATTGAAGACAGTAAATTTTGCAGAGCGAAGAAGTATTCAGTACCTAAAATAGAAAGGATGATAATGCAGAATTACAAAAAGATCTTAATATTTGTTAAAATGAAATGGTGCTTGACCTAATAACCAAGTTTTAATCTTTTTAATTTTTTATTTAAAATCCAAAGTACAAAATATTGCAAAGTTTAACAAAAGATGAGTAAATTCATATAAAGTATATTCCTTTATGATGCCTCATTTCATGAAAAGTAGTATATAATTATGATAGATGTGTAATGAAATAATAAAAAAAACTGCCTTTATTCTCATTGTCATTAATTTTATACAGCTTTTAATCATCTATATGCACCCTGTCTCTTCAGGACATGAGCAGTCATGAATCTCTGCAATTTCTTGTCTTTTGTAGCTTTTAATAATTTTTTTTTTTTTTTTGCTGTCTCTCCCAAACCTTGCTTTGCTATCCATTCACTCAAACTTACCAGTTAGTTTATGCATTTTTCCCTCTTATCTTGATGTTAAGTATAAGTGTTCTTCTTCATTTTCTCTAGAACTTTGTCATTACTCACATGTTCAGTTCAAGGTATTCTTAGCATCCTTCTGTAGAATCACATTTTTGTTGCTTTAAGTCTCTTCTTAACTAGTGAGAAGATTATCTAGCATTCAGTTTTAATGTAATTTTATCAAAAGATCCCCTAATGATTGGAGGACAAAGATTTATTTAATGAAGAAACGAAATTTCAAAAATTGGAAATCAAATTAAAAAAAATTATAATGTAAAATCATATTTTGAAATATAACTTTTTAATAGTGTACAAAAGCTTTAAAATGTTTTAATTAAGAACCTATTTAATATTATAGTTCAAATGAAAAGATTGGAGTGGATAGACTGAACTTAATTGGAGTAGATAGACTGAACTATCGCCCGGTTCACACTCCACCCACGTCTCTTGAACAGGTGTAGAGGCTCATCCCTTGTTCCCTGTTTAGGATGTGGTTTCCGGCTTTCTCTTTTCCAATCTTTCCACTTTTCTCTTTTGTTATTTTTTTTTTCTTTCAATTGGAGTAGATAGACTGAACTATAGCCCGGTTCACACTCCACCCACGTCTATTGAACAGGTGTAGAGGCTCATCCCTTGTTCCCTGCTTAGGATGTGGTTTCTGGCTTTTTCTTTTCCAATCTATTCACTCTTACGTAGCTCCCTGCACACCAGTGGCCTTACCGCCTTGCTTGGGGTGATGTGATTAAAAAAAAAAAAAGAACAGAGATCAGTCAGTCAGTTAAGTGCTGTATGTGATACACGCTTGGGCGATCATGTCTCAAAAGAGACATGACTGACTGGGCAAAAGATTATCCCACAGTAGGTTGTCATCGCTTTCTGTGGTAGACTGGTTGCCAGCTATAGAACCCAATCTGTCCTGTTATTTAACTCATACCTGGAGGAAAGTGACAGATTAATACCTTTCTCAACTGGAATTTGAACTCGGCTCCCTGACTTCTCGTTCTGAGCCAACATCCACTGCACCACAATGCACATCCAACAGAGATCACTTATCCAGAAATGTGTATAGACAACTAACCGAATTTTACCAAGTTACCATAAATGTATATTTTTTCCAAATCCACAAGAGTTTTCCATGAAAGCTCATTGTCACTTGCCAAGATTCAGCATGCAACTAATTGAATTGATTTTTGGGAGAAAGGTTCAGTTCATTGTCAGGCAAATTTCCATTCTATGTGCAGACCTTAACTTACATTGTGAAGATAAATAAAAACCCAGTTCTAGAAGCAGCAAGCCTACATGCAGATGGAGAAAGAAGATAACAAACTGGTCTTCCTTGAGATGCTGATAATTTGTACAGATCATGAGTTCAAGATATCTACAATTGACATTTTAAAGAGATGGATCATCCACAGCCTACAGCATCAATTAAAACTCATATGACAAACTAGGCACTTAACAAAAGCTGGGATTCTAAAAAAAAATAACTGATGTGCATTATCCATCTGCAGATCTCTACATCTAAAAGACAAGTATAAAAACAGTAACAGCAGTGGTGAGATTAAAATTTTTAGTAATGGACTCTTTCTTTTACATCTCAACTTTTTTATGCATGAAATTAGGAACCAGTTCTTTTTCTTTTTTTACATCCCTAAAGATTCACTCATCAAGTAATATCTTATCTATTAACCATTACCTCAATGTGAAATGATTAGTGAATAAGGCAAACGAGTAGGAAGAAAAACAAAAAGAAAGTCAGTGCAATACAATATGTGTGTGTGTGTGTGTGTGTGTATCACATATATATAAAAATATTGTACGGAGTGCTGGTGCTAATAAAATAGTGCTTGATGTATGAAAATAGAGCGATACACCCCACCAGGAAGACAACTCTGAGTTTCATGCACAATGCAACTGTCAGGGGGTGATTGAAAACAGTTTTCAATCAGCACCTGATGGTTGCATTATGTATGAAACAGAGTTGTGCTCCTGGTGAAAAGAAAATGTGTATTCATTATATATATATATATATATATATATATATATATATATATATATATGGGGGGGGGATGTATGAAAGTTGGTATAAAAAAACAATTCAAATTCTGGTACCTAGTAGTCTGTATTGTTAGTTTATAGAAATTGTTTACCTTTCTCTTGGCCATGATAACTGAGTGACATTTTTGTATTGTCAAATGGGAGTTGATTTATTCTTTGTCTTTTTTTGTTTATTCATTAAATGCACTGAGTCCTGATCATGAATATCAAAATTCTTTTTTCCTGCATTCAGTCTCTGAACTTAGCATTGCGAAAGTAAATTTGCTCATTAGAGAAGCAGCACAGAAATATTAAAAAAATATTGATAGTTATATTTAGAAAAATCTCTTGGACAGGCAACAGATGTGAAAGAAAGCAACAGGTGATAACATATTGGAAAAACTAAAAAGTTCCATTCAAAATTCTCTGGTGGTTGCTAAATTTTGTGCTATTGTTTTCAAAGTTTGTAAAGACCTAAAAACTTTAAATAAAAAATAAACAAGACAACAAAAGTTTTGCTACAGAAATGTTTTTTTGTTTAATTCAACTGTGCTGATTCCAAATCTGTATACAGAATTGTTCTTCCAAGTCAAGGGTTTCTGTTATGTTCAAGCACATGATCATGGAAACTTAACAACAGCAAATTGTCAGACAAATAATGTTTAGACTAAATAATGTATCCTAATTCCAGATCTATCTCAGAATAATCCAAATATATCAGGTTTATGTTTTAAAATAAAGCAAGTTGACATTGGGAAGCATCACACACCTTTATAGGTTCCACCTTTATTTTTTGATGATATTGAGCCATCTTTGGGGCACACAGGTCATCTTGTCTTACTACTTTTGGTTTGATATAACCAGCACTATGTTGACAGACAACTTGTATTCTTGTATCAGTTCCTTCATTGTGCTCAATGTTTGTCACATCAGCATCTCACTCGCTGTTTTGATATCTACCCTAGCTTTGCCCATTAAAATATCAGACAGCCAGTGGTACCTACACAAAAAATCAATTCATAAACTTTTTGTTTATCACTAGAGGGTCAAATTGAGACCTTTGATTACAGCATCCAGCTCAGCCAAGTTGATATGTTGGACATTGTTTGTTGGCCAAAGCTAGCATACATCCTTCAATGTTGCTCCATCTTTTTACAGCACCCCTTTTGTCACTAGGGAGTTTGAATTTGAGTTTGAGTGTTGTTTAATGGTATGTGGGTTATTTAATACCAAAAAAAATGGGGGTTTAAGGTATTTTTTTAATGTTCGGTTATAGTGAGAAGGTTGATTTCGTCAGATTTCAATTAAAATTTTCTGTTTTTATTCTTTTATTATTTTAGAAAACTGAAAATGTCTAGTTTTGTATTCAAAAAATGTTTTGCCGAGAATAATTTTTTTCCTTCAAAAATGTATCATGGTAATTTTTTCTTCAAAAACGTATTGTTGGTAATATTTTTCCTTCAAAAATGTATATTTTTCTATAAAAGTATTTTATGAATATATTTCTATAAAAGAGTATTTTTATACTTTCATAGTGTTTTAACCCCAGTTTGGTGGTTAACTATTTGCCCATAGCTGGGACTCTAACAGGTGCTACCACTCTGAGTCAGAGTGAACCTGGGAACAACAGCAATTAAGAAGTGGTTCCATGCTCCTCATAACCTCCCAATTAGAAGCCTTGCTGCCGAAGACAGTTTACCGTCATGCCCAGAACCACTAGGGAGCTTGAATTGACCCATACATTAATTTCAAATCTGTTGACACATGCAGTTATCCATGCACAGGAAGATGTTCCACCAGCTTCCCACACAGTGAGAAGACATTCTGCCAACTCATGACATATGGGAATGTACTTCTATCGTATCCATCACAGAGTATTATGCACCCTTTAAACTTCCAGTCTGAGCACATGAGCCCCACTCTTCAAACATTCTGGGTCTTCACACATACTCAGTCAATTTTGCCTTGACATGTTCGGCAGACATGATGCCCTCCTTGACATACAAATCCATCAATGTACACCAATGTCACTCTCCCAGCTGACTCCTGATGTGACTGCACAGTGTCAATAATGGATTTCATGACTATAGGTGCCATGTTGAGGCCAAATTTCATTTGCGCTATGATCACTGTGACTGATGGACATATACTTGAAGATACACTTTTAATAAGTATGGCCACATTCACCCCTTGTTTGTGCCACTCTCACATTTTGGCCATACAAATGTTTGCATTTGCAGTGAATGTATCAATGTGTTTGTTGAGTTCATAATAGGCCATCACTGGGTACACCTTTCTTTTGTTGTGCTGCATGACGGTCATTAATAGCACTAAGACCTTAGGTATCCCGAGTCTTTTTTCAGAGTATGGTATTAGCCAACCATTGATGAACCATGTTTGGAGTTCTTGTTCATAAGCATCCCTAACATCCTTAGATACGGGCTACTTCGACACAGTTTTGTAACTGGACACACCTGCTGTCCACTTCCATTTTACAGTCCAAATCTTTTGCTGGTGGTTGAATTCCAAAGAAAACTTACGTTGGTCAATATGGATCACTGCACATGTCGGAGTTGCTTTGCTGCAGAACTATACAGCTCAAGTCTACATGATATTGATGCCACCCAATGCTGTTATTGGTGTCAATTCTGTCAAATAAGTCAAATCCTTGTGGTGTGTCTTGCACCATGAGGACTTCAACCTAGGCTCAGTTGCAACTATGTGCAGATATTAACTGAACCAACACCACAGCGCATCCACATTCTACGACTGATTTTCTTCAGATCCACATGCTTCCAGTCCATGACTGGCATCACTCTACACAAACGGATCGATTGAAAGCAGCCAGAATCAATGAGAGCTGAAAAACATTCCCCATCAACCAATATGTTAACTACAGGAGATGCTGCTTACATCAGAACGGGGAATGAAAGTGACACTGATGTCTGCTTCTCCAACCAATTTCCAGGTCATTTCTGCAATATATGGCCCAATTTGTCAAGGTGATAGCAACATGTGCATTGTGGTGCAGTGGATATTAGCTCAGAATGAGAAGTCGGGGAGCAGAGTTTGAATTCCAGTTGAATTCCTTGCATTCACTTATGTACAAATACCCTTGGGAAAGGTATTAATCCATCTCTTCTTTCCAGTTATAGGTTAAATAACAGGACAGATTAGATTCTATAGCCTTGGCTGGCAACCAGTTTACCGTAGAAAATAATGGCAACCTACTGCGAGATAATCTTCTGCCCAGTCAGTCACTCATGTCTCTTTTGAAACATGATCTCCCAAGTGTGTATCACATATGGCACTTAACTGACTGAAAGCAACATACAGCTTTGTCTCCTTGATGACTCCCTCTTTGCCTAGTTGGTTGATTCAAACAATTTTTAGCCAAAAGTTTAGCACCACCACAACTGTGGTAGTCAAGATAGCTCTGTAGAACATTGATGGAAGTAGAGTCTATACCCTATTGCTGCCACAATCATCCTTCAGTATGACTCTGGCTCACTTTAACAGCTGGTTGATGTCCAGTGCATTCATTTCAGAGGTAGTACAAAACAACTGCCTGACATGATCAGGCAACCTTGCTACAATTGCACAGACAAGTCTATGGTCACTGTACAAGGTTGAATGTCTGCAGAGGTTTGCCAAGTAGACATCTGCAGATTCAAGCATCCCTGATATGTCCTACATGCTTCCTTGCTGGGTTATTTTAACAGAGAAAATATGTCTCCCATCAATCAGAGTAGCAGAACACTAGCAATGTTCTCCATGCTACACAGACCAGTCCAGACTTTAAGCCATTCAATGATAGACCCTGGTCTAAACCATCAAATTTGGTGATTAGCCTCACATTGAATGTCCTGTTCAACATGAGTGCCAAAACAGGTTGTTGTAAAATAAGCTGGGGTATGTTGAGATTGGGAGAAACACTTAACAACCAATTGTTCTCTTAAGAATTATTGGGTAACAGACAGAGAAGGGAAAGATATGGAAGAAAACAAAATAAAACTGAGTAATGACTCAGAAACCACATTACAGCAGATGGCACATAACTTCTGTGAAGGTAACATCTTCACAAGACACCAAGTCTCACCAACTTCCCACTGCTGATTTTCCCATTGTTTTTATTGATGTAAGAGTTAGTTAATAAAAACCTGGATCTGAACAGGTTGCAGAAAAGACTGCTACCAGAATGTGACCAGCTTTGACAGACATGTCAACACACAATTTGAAACCTCTTTTGCATCTGTACTGACACACATTCCCTACAGTTTTTGACATGTGAGCATCATATATCCAAAGTAAATATTAACAATATATTAACATTTAAGAGCAAATAGTATATTAGTAAATAGTACATTTTATGTAAAAAAAAAAATTAAATTATTGACATTCAAACTAATTTAACTTCAGATGATTGGGAATGGCAAAATTAACATAAAATATTCCAATTCTGATAGCTTTAAAAATGTTTAAAACTTCCTCTTGTACACTGAGTTGGTCTCCTAAACCATTAATAGTCATATATCATATTTAAACTGAACCAGCCTTGTTAACTATTCCACCATAGTTATGTTCTAGTATAACCTTTCACCATACTTATTATTTAGGGTACCCAGATCCATTTTTGGGGAGTGTATAAAAAAAAAGAGATCTGACATCCAATTCTTTAATATGCTGCAAGTTTATTAAATCAGCATATTTTTCAGTTCCATGAAGCCTAAAAAAGTTCTGTACAAATAGCATTAATTAATTGCATAATGCTGTCTCAAATAATACTATTATTACTTTTAACATAAATATTTTAGGCATTTACCACAAAAACATAATGTACTAGGACAATTTTGGGTATGTATTCCGTATAAGTGTACTTAATGCTGTAGACTCACAGGCAAACATTTGGCATTTTTTAAAACATTTCCCAAGTGATATATGTTAAATCTAGTTTGAAAGTAAGCAGTCTCAAGAGTTCAGAACTGGTTTAATTTTGTCGTAATTCCAAGTATTTGTCAAGTTATTTAATTTTTCAGTGATCAGTTCTTGATAGTTGCTTTTTCTGCCTCATTTTGCTAGGAATGTCATTGGAATCTTGATGAAATAATTATTATAAGTGACTAACAAGTTTAACCTGACAGTCTTAAAAAATAATCTATCAAGTGGATTTTGCAGCCATGCTACACAAAACTCAATTTTTTTGCCATATTTTGCCTACTTTTTTTCTCTCTGACCCTACCCAATTTTGAATAACACTAACAACAATGCTCAAGATGACATTTTTCCTCCTTTTATTGTAAGTTCCCAAATCTTAAAACAATTTAAATCTACAAAATATAATTCTCAGAAAGATATTTAAAACATAACTGGTTCTTTCAGATGTTAAACTGATCATTATGACCTTTTGGCACCAAATACTATTTTTCAACATGCTTGTATTTATCATAAAAATCACAATCTAAAGTCTAAATGGGTTAAATATAAAATTTTACCTCTTCACTGCAGACCAGGGTTTTTAGACCTAAACCTCTATTTTTCAATGGAAAAATGAAAGTTTTGTTTAAACTTTCCTCTCAAGTACAAATAACATTAATCCAGTTCTGTAATTGAACAAAATCATTTAAGGGGATTCAAAAATCACAAATGTTTACTTGTTTTTATTGTGCAATCCCACAGCACTTCATTCAATCAAGTACAGCATTTTATAAAATGTTTGAAAAGGAAAAAATTGAAATATTCTCTAATAAAAATTTGAATATCAATAACAGAAAATAGTTCAAATAAATTGAATATTAATTTTTCTTTTCTTTTAACCAATGAATTCATCAGTCTGATTATTTTACAACAATAATTTTCAAGACAAAACAAAATAAGTACTGCCAGAAGTATGCCTTTATGCAACCATGTTGGTACTTGTAGATTACGTCTTTTTCTTATAGTAATAATCAATGTAAAAAGAAATCAACTATCACATTTTTTGTGTGGAGAGGAAGGAAAATGTATATGAATAGGAAATAAAAAATTGTCAACGTAAATTAATCCAGTCAAAACAGAGTTACTTTTGTCAAAATGAACTTATCATGCCTTGTCAGTAGAAGAAATAAATGAAACCAAAATCAACATCTGTCAGTGATGCATACTTAACTTGTACCTTTTATTTTCATTTGTTTCAGGGCATTATAATAATTTTACATTCATTTTTAGCAGTCATTCACATGAATAAATAATTTATAAAATCATCAAAAAATAATATTAATAGTGGATAGTTGAGCAGAGTTTCCCTATTTATGAAGATGAAGAGTTACTAATGATAAAGAGTTATTTGGTGCAATAAAAACATTTATTAAAGACAAACTTAATCTACTGTATGATATTGCAATATTTAAAGCCATATGTAACACAAGCACTGCAATTTTTTATTTTTATTTCTATTTTTTAAATGGTAGGGATTCAAAATAAACATCAACCATCTTAAATTTACTGTAGATCTTTCATTTTATTGTTATCAAACTATGTATGTGTGTAATTATATGATTAATATCAATTGGATAGCAACTTGGAACTGGATATTTTAGTTGAACAGACTTCAACTTCAAGAGAACTGATGAAAGACAAGACCATTTTGTCAAAAATTGGTCAAAGTGTAAAAATATTGTTTTTGATACTCTCATTAATGAACTGAATAATTATGATTCTGGAAACTTAAACTAATGCCAATTTAAATTACATTATTTCCTTTAATATTTTTTACATTTTTTCTTTATTTTTTCTGTCATTTATTTGAGCCATTGCAAGAAAATATCAGTATTTTTCTATTAGAGATATTTTTCAGGCTATAAGCCTTTCACTACTTTACATTTCGACTTATATTTAGCACAGTTGTAACAGTAATGGGCCAAAATGTGTTAATGAGATTTGCTTTAAGAAACTAAAGAAAAAAACATCTTAAAAAAGCAAAATCTTATTTTGTTAAATATACAATCTTAAATCCAAGAATTAGAGTCAATTTAAAGGAAATGTTTTTCCAGGACAGCACTAGTAAATTAAATATTTCATATAATATATATATTTACCCTTGTGTATATTCATCATATCAAGTGAAAATCAGTGCTTAAATGTTAAAGAAAAAGATCTTGGACAGAAAAATTGCTACAGAGCCATGTACTGACTGCAGTATTCTCCATGTAGACTCATAGCAAATCAAGATCCAACACATTATTGATTACAAAATCAGAAATAGCTGCTCATCTATGACCATAATAAGGAACATGGCAATGAATATTACTGAACAAAGCAACTATTATTACAAAGCAAACATCATCTAAATTAACAATGAACCAAGCAATTATTTTCCCAAAGAAAATTGTCTTATTTTTGGAAACCACAAGAATAACAAAGAAATATAGTAAGTGTAAAGCTGTAACTCAGATTATAAATATGATTTGTGAATATTATGTTGACAGACGCAAGTAAGAAAAGAAGTAGTCATGTACATAAATATAAATGATTTGTAAGATGATGATTATTGCTAGAAAAGATAGATAGAATATGACATTTAAAGTAGTATCCATATAATTAAATTAACAAAAACTAAACTGTAAAAACAATGTAGCAAATGGACAGAGATAAACATGCAATTTTATTTCATTTTATTTTAAAACATGCCATCTACCTTGAAATTACACTAAGTTAGTTTTGTTTCATTCCTAGGTCTTAAGCTTCTCCTGATCTTCATCAATGATCTTCTTGATGTAATCAGTTCCCAAATAGACATCTAAAGCAGATGACACCACCATTTACTCCCATTTCAATAAGAAATCTGTCAAAGTAAACTTCACTGCTGCTCTTAGAAGAACCTCCAATCTGAGTTGTAATAGAGTAGGAAATGGTTAATAAATTTTAATGCTTCCAAAACAAAGCTCCTCTCCTTTAACTACCATAGAGAAACTTTTCTACCTACCATCAGTATGGATGACACTGATCTCCTAGAAAGCAACACACTGCGCCTCCTTGGCCTCTCTCTCTCAACTGACCTCAAGTGGAATGACTACATTGAATTTATGGCTGCATCTACCATTAAGAAGGTTGGGTTACTGTCAGGTCAGGAAGTTTTTCTCATTAGAATCCATCTGGCACATTTATAAATCTATCATTCCTCCATGCAATGAATACTGTTGCCATATCTGGTTGGGTGCTCCTACTATTCATTGCAAAGTTCTTGAAAATCCAAAAGGAGGATCTGCAACATAATTGATCCTGATTAAGCAGCTTGACTTCAGTCACTTTCTCACCAAAGGGATGTGCCCAACCATATGAATTTACTCGTGCTACTAGATTGACATCTAGGTCTCACCCTTTTACCATTAAAATAGTCAAATGTAACTACCACTTCTACTCCATCAGTTTCTTTTCTCACACTTCTCCCCAGTGGAACTCCCTTCCATACACTTGCTTCCCTGTTAGCTACAATCTCCTAAAGTTTAAATGCAATGTCAATTGCCATCTTTTACCTCCCTAAATCCCATCCACCTCTTATCCTTTTTGAGGCATCTCTTGTACCCTGTTTTTTCTCTCATTGTAACCCCATGCACACCAGTGGTAGTCCTGCCTTAATCAGAGTGAAATAATTGAAAAAAAAAGCTAAGAAGCTTTAATAAAAGTTTCTTATTAAGACAAAGGGAAACAACTCTGTAATTAGCAGTTAACATGCCCAGAAATATCTCTTATAGACATTTTTTAGTTTATATTTGATTAAAAATATTTGGAAAATGGTGATCCAACTGGAAACTGCTTTATTATTGAAGTTGATATTTTCATGGAATTGTACTTAAAATTGTTATGCTAAACACAAACTAAAATTAGATCATGATTATATAAATGCCTGTTCCTAGTTATATAAAAATAAAATTATATTTATGGGAAGAGCATTAAACATAAATCACTCATAAATTATTAGATATGAATATTCATAGTTCAATACCTTTTACTGAAATTTACTTTGATTTCAATGAATGAGAAGAATTTTTTTTAATATCAACAGCTCACTCTCTAAGAAGAAATCATTACAACAATACACATTTAATTTGCTAAAGAGTGCAAAAAAAAGGGGAGGAAGTGGGTATATGATCCTTGAGAGGCTGGAAAATGTCCCTGACAATACATTATGACCCGAATTCAGTTAACACACTGAATCTTATGTTGGTTTAAGGTTTCCAGATTTTCAGAATATTACCAAAATAAAAAATAACAAAAATTATATTGTTCATGAAGTAAAAAGGGATTTCAACAGTTTTAAGTTCAGTGAAGTCATTTAATAGCAACCAAATAAACTATGTGCAATGTCCCTTCAGGATGTGGGTAATTATGGTTCTTCATGCCTTTTAGCAATACAATACTTTTACAATTCCTGCTTAGTTTTTTGACATTTGTTCTTTTTTTTTTTTTTCAATTTCTTTGCTCAAACTTGTCGAGTAGATTATCCACTGCTTTCCTGTGTCTTTTGCCTTTAATACACCCTGTGAGTGTCAACTTTTCTGAGTCTTTTCTTTACATGTCAACTAAATTTAAAATTGTTTTTGTAGTTGTTACTTTGCTTAAAACTTTCTCATTTATCACAAGCTCTGTCAATTTTTAACATTCATAAATAAAACCACTAGTACATTAAAAACATTCTCATTGTAAGTTTTGTGATTGGATTTTAAGACAAAGAGACTATGCACACTGATCATGCTTATTTTAAACTTGAAAGCAGATACCTAACCTACATAGATTAAAAGAAGTAATAAACAAATACAAATAAGATAATAGTTGAACAAAAAAAAACATAATAGCTGGCTTGAGCAAGCCAGTTATTAAAAACCAATGCATGTTTTTAAATTAAATGATTTTATTCGCTGTAAAGGACAAGAAAGAAACCCTATCTTAATTTCTAAAATATTCTTACCTGATTTAAATATTCTATTAAAAAAATATTTTCTTCATTATAGCACAAAGTAATGCAAGACAGATTTTTTCTAATATAGCTAGAGAGAAAAATCATTGGCTTCACTTTTTCAAGTTGCCTGATAATTATTTAACAAAGTTAACAGCAGACTTTTCTTTAACTAAAACAGAAACTGTGTGTGTGTGTGTGTATATATATATATATATATATATATATATATATATATACACACTTTACTCTATTTATTGTGGAAAGAGTTCACAAGAAGGTGAGTGTAGATATAAATGGTGTACACATTGAAATCAACATTGTATGTTGCCAAGCAGGTTTATGCATTAAGCAATCATTAAATTATAGTTTAGATAGATATAAAAGGATAATTCATATAAGTATATAAATGTTTAGCTTTATCATTTATTCATTCAAATTCATCTTAATTATTTGTTTTACTCTGAAACTACAAATAGTAAACAAATCCAACAAGATTTAACCTCTTTCCTCTAGCTCAAGAATAGTTTGCTGCCAGTATGTAAAATTCTTAAAGGATTACTCATTCTAATACCAAAGAGATTCTTTTTTTTAAACCTTGGGATCATGTAGAAGAATATCAAGTCACCTCTTCAAGCACAAGTCTTGTTCATCATAGCAAACTTTAGTCAAATATTGTACTACTCTAGTTAAAAACTTTAGGGAATTTGCACAGATGAAATATTTAATTTGTTCAATGTAGTGATTAAAAAGTAATTAAAAGAAAAAAATATATATATATCCGTGACAAATACTAATGCAATTAGTACTGCATTTGATTTATTTTGTCTAACAGCATATCAACCTCAATAAGTAATTTAATGCCAATAAGATTTTTAGATATTTTCGTATGAAGAGAATACTTATTCTTTGCAAGAAATCAGTTTGTAGATCAGGTTTCATTGATATATTTTTGTAAAGAGGGTTTTTTGTAGATAGTCAAATGTATTGCTTGTAATATATATATATATAGAGAGAGAGAGTAAAGCTGAACTGAGAACAACAGTAAAAGTACAAGCTAAAATAAAAACTTAGCTACAAATGAAACTAGAAACCTGTTAGTTAAATAAGTTTGGCAATGTCTATTCTCATACAGTATGTGCATAGAACACTACTACATCCTTTGCTACTAGGAAAATATAGAATTACCATCTGTAACAATCTGTATTTTTTTTTTTTGTTCATTCAGATCTTAACTGTTCAACTTCAGCAACATCTTCATTAGGCATTGTGCACTCTTCATGTATAGGGACAACTGGGGTACTCCTATCTGGTTCCATTGTGGAAGACTCTAGTTTTAACTTCGTTTCAGGGCAGG
The DNA here is from genome assembly GCA_037127315.1 of Ascarosepion bandense. Classification (NCBI taxonomy): domain Eukaryota; kingdom Metazoa; phylum Mollusca; class Cephalopoda; order Sepiida; family Sepiidae; genus Ascarosepion; species Ascarosepion bandense. The sequence continues at coordinate 149,921 of JBBBDQ010028463.1, forward strand.
GAGCTAAATCAACAACAAATACAGTAGACTTTCTTTCATTTGGATACTTTATGTTAGCATAAGTCGGATTACTATTTAGAAGTTTGACTTAGTTCACATAATGGTCAGTTTTGTTATTTCTTACAAAATTTAATAATATTGAACCTGTTGATATTAGTTAGGATGGGAGAGAACTACCATGTGATGAATGGTGTGGGAAAGAAAAAAAACGTTTGTGTGGGGTGGTATCATAGCAATGATCTTACAGTGTGTAACACTTCTGGAAGCACCAATTCCCAGTACTTTTTAGTTAAGTTTTGTGATCTAACAACTAACTAATCATCTTCCATATAGTGTCATTAAATCGTTCAACCTGTGCATTGCCAATTGAGTGATATGGTGTGGTTTTACTTGTTGGCGTGAGCCCTTTTTGGACAAGGTAGTCTCTCAATTCTTTAGACATGAAAGACTCACCTCTGTCAGAATGTATGTAGCAGGGCATCCCAGTTAAACTGAACAAACAATCTGAGGACTTTATTACTGTAGTAATATTTGAACATGGAAGACAAATGGAAACAAGTAATCATCAATTATTACTAGTAAATATGTATTGTGTGTAACAGAAGGTACGGGTCCCTTGAAGTCAATACTTATTCGTTCCATGGGTCTGGTCACCTTGATAAGAGGGTTTTCTAGCAGGTTATAGAAACAAGGTTTAATCTCAGCACAGATTCTGCAAGAAGAATGCACCTTCTACCTCCTCCATAGAAAAAAGGAGGTTTTTTGCTCTAACAAAGTTTAAGAGTTTAGTAATTCCTGGGTGGCATAGTCCATAACTGAGCAAGTATAAGTTCGGTTAAGTGTGTCAGAAACTACATTTTTCTTGTCAGGGCAGTATTGTGCAGTAAAAGGTTAAGAGCTCTAAATGTCACTCTTGAATCTTTGTATTCTTAATTTTTGAATGCTTTTTAATGGAAAACATGAAAGTTACTGATCATTGAGTAGTAATCAGAATAAAATATTATGATAGTGATGCCACTTCCAAACTGCCTCAATAATTGCCATGGCCTCCTTCCTTATGTGATACTTCAATTCGCTTTCTTGTAGTGTTTTTGGCATGAACACTGCTGGACATCCGCCTTGGCTAAAGGCAGCAGAAATGGCTACATCTGACATCACTTTCCACCTCAAATGATAGACTTTCATCAGTGGTTTTAGTGCGGCCACCATCAATTTTTGTTTTATTTGATTAAATAATTCAAGTGCTTTTTTTCAAGTGGGAATTTTGTATTTTCTACTATAGGTTGAATTGTTTTAGAAAAGTTATGTATTCATTTCATGTAATATGCAAACATGCCCAGTGCTCTTTTGACTGACTTTGAGTTTTCCAGGGCAAGGTAGATTTTTTAGGGAACAGGTTGGGCTTAATAATTCCACCACTGATATAGTATTCTAAAATAGTGATGGACCAAACTGAAGTTGCAAAGTTCAATTTGTTGAGGATAATCCTGGCCTTCACAATAGCCTCTAGGAGTCTTTTCATATTGTGGTCATGTTCTGTGTGCATCCTGCAATGTCATCAATATAAGGGAAAATACAGCACAGTTTTTCTTTCTTTACTATTTTGTCTAGCTTTCTGGAACAAACCAGCTTCATTGTTGACTCTAAGCAGAATTCTACAGAATTAAAACAAACAACCATTCGCCTCAAAAGTGGTGTATTTTCTATCTGATACTTTAAGCGGCATCTGGTGGTAAGCACTTTTGAGGTCGAATGAAGAAAAATATGTATTTAGCAAGGTCGTTGATCACTTTATCGATTCTTGGTGGAGGTAAACATCTAATTCTGTATATAGGTGTATTGTTTGTGAGTAATCTATGCATATTCTTTTTTCTTTTTTACATTTAGTAGAGTTCTTTACCACTACTAGCTGAGCTTGCCATGGAGAAACACTTTCTTCGATTATACCTTCAAAAAGCAATTTTTAAGTTTCTTTATGAAGGATTGATCTACCGTGTTAAGGTGCCTTGACTTGACAGTAATAGGTTTACAGTTCAGTAATAAATTAGTGAATAGTGAAGGTTCCTCTATATCTGCTGTGTTTAATACACAAAATTGAGAGTAATATCTACAGTTAATTTGGGTAATGGCTCACCTTATGTAAATGTTATTTTCTGATACTGACATAGAAAATCCCAGGGAAAAGTATCACATCAGAACACAAATCCTTCAGGAAACCAAGACAGGTAGCAACACATGACTGGCTGCCAAGGCAAAGAAGTAGATTTACAACTAATGTAATTAATCACATGAGCTGAATAAGATCAGCTTCCTGCATTCTTGTATAGGGGAGACTATATTCTCCACTCTTCACATATTTAAACAACCATTACATCTCCTGGAAATATGGGCACCTTGATGTGGTGTAATGGTTAGCAATGGTTCCCCTTGAGTTAGTGTTTCAAGTTTTCTGGGCCATGTTAATACATTTACGAGAGGGTTGAATTTTCAAAGTTAGTTCTCATGTTACTCTGTCACTGATATAGCTATCAGTACTGCAGGAATCAAATAGAGCACTTAATTTATTTTTGTTAACCATTACATGCATTGTAACAGGGTAGAGTTCTCATGGCACATTAGCAAATGTGGTCAACATATGAGGATCTGCCATTGATGCTAACAAAGTTTTGAACAAACATGCACAAGCATAATGTTCTTTATTTGAGCATTTTTTTACAAGTAGCCTCATGAGTGGGACAACGAATTTGTAAATGATAGGGAAACCCACAAAAAAAAAGCATTTATATTTGGCCTGATAAGCCACAGCGACTGCTGGTTCTTTAGGTTTGACTAATGCTACCATTAGAGCTTCTAGAGTAGTATACAACTTATTTTGTTGTGCTATAGCCAGAGTAGAAGCTTGTGTGTAAGCTGCTTGTAAATCTAAGGTCTTATTTTCTAATAGTCCCTGTCGTATGGAATGTGAACTTAGGCCAGAAATTAAGGCATTGTGCATAGCTTCATTACCGCATTCCTCAGCAGTATGGTCTCTGAAATTAGTTTTTTTTTTTCTTCAGTTTTTCTAATTCTCTGAAAAATTCATCCAGTGACTCTTTCACCCTATGTTGTCTCATAGACAACAAATGTTTTGCAAACACCTCATTAGGTGCTTTAATAAATATGGCATCCAGTTTTTTTATGGCCATGTCAAAGTCTGTACATCCTGTAATCTATCTGAATACTCTGGAACTTATACAACTTAAGAGGGCCTGGTATTTGTTTGGTATCCTGTCCTGGAAATCATTTATGTATTTAAGTAGAATGGTTCACCAATGGTGGTAGTCTCTGGCAACTGTTGGAGAACAAGGTTCGATGTCTAAGCATTTTGGTTTCTATGCTGTTTCCATGCTAAAAGTTGTCTATGTATTATAGTTGAATAAATTGTAATATATATATATATATATATATATATATATAGAGAGAGAGAGAGAGAGAGAGAGAGAATCTGAACATAAGTACTAAGCTTTATTCAACTAAAATAAAATTCAGATACAAATGAAAATAGAAAGTGCCAGTTAAATAATAAGTTTAGCAGAGTCTATTCTCATATAGTGGAGGTGTTGAACACTACTACATTGCTGGTAATATATTTTTTTTCAAAAATGTATTGCTGATATTTTTACTATAAAAATATACTTTCATAGCGTTTTGAACCCAGCTTGAGAGTTAACTATAGCTGGCACCCTAACAGGTACTATCACTCTGTCTAAGCCTGTATTATCCAGTACAAGGAGTGAACTTTACAACAGGACACATTAGGGTATAGAATATTTGAACTGGGATATTAGTTGTTCATTGGGAATAACATGCATTGAGATATAAATAGAAATAAAAATTTAAACCAAATATTAATGAAGATTTTGAAACAAACATTAATAATCAATCAACAAGAATTAACACAGCAGACAAATACCATTAATAACAGGCAAGCATTTAGTCAAAAGACAAATTCATCCACCATCGAAATATAGTAATTGTATAAAACTAAATTTACATTCTGAAAATTAATGAAAAGAAAGAAGAAATGAAGTTCACTAGAGACTCTTATCTTTGTATTGAGAATATATTATCATCATAAGGAAATGGATGCAAAAACATTGACAACATACAGATAAAGGCTTCCAAGATTTAATGTCTAAAAATATGAATATATTTCTAGACAGACTAAGAGTTATATGGGTCATATGAAGACCAATTCTCATTATTTTTCAATAATTTAAAAATTTTAATAAACATTTCACAAAAATACTGTTTTTTGTCACTTTTTATAAAACTTTAGGTAAGTTAAAAAAAAGTCAGAGAGATAAAAAATATTTTCCCAGTTCACAGTTTAAAGACAAGATAGAAGAAATTTGACAGAAATTTATTTAGTTTTACTCTAGCAAGGTAATCTACTTCCAGGAAATAAAGGTATACTATAAATATATTGAAATAGTGGCAATAATAGCATCAATAGTTAAAAGCTTTAAAAAAGTGCTAAAAGGTTAGCATTTTAATTACTTCATTTTTATTTAGATGAATTTATCTCTGTAGTTTTAATAATTGGATCAAGTTTTATAGACACCCATTTGATTTTCTAGCATGATATACCTGAAAATTTACCTAAATATGCAGAAATACTAATAAAGTTAAATGATACTTAAGCTAAAATCACTTTCAAAATCAACATGGATATTTTACTAAGGTACTTTTAATATAGTTGAATATAACAAATATAGAAACAAAAACAAAAAATTAAAAAATATTTTTATATATCAACACAAAATCCCCTTGATTTTTAGCAAAGATGAAAACAACAGCAGTTAACTAAACCAGCTACAATTTCATTACTTTGGAAAAACAAAAAATTCTTTTTTTAAATTTAAAAAAAAAAAAAAATCAGGAGTTAGGGGTTCAATACCTTTTTAATGCTTCAGTATATCAGCATATTAAATGTAATGAAAAACATTTTAATAGTTCAATTATTTTCAACCTAACAGTTAACCACCCAACAACATTGAATGAACAAGTATTTGGAAGAATAAAAAATTCAACAAAGAAAGAGAACAAGGAAATGGTTTCAAGAGATTATTAAAGTCTGAGAGCAAAGAACAGAGCCAGAATTACAATTACTAGTTTGATGGTAATATTTACAAAGTTAATGCTAATGCATTCTATGTTATTGCATAGTTGTGAAAAGGTCCAATGAAACAGACATGTGCACAACCCATGCATCATTCAAGAGCATTCAAGTGTTCACACCTATTCACATGTACAATATAAACAGCAAGTGATGTGTACTCATTAACAGATATATTCAAGTCACATGCAATAGAGTTCAAAGAGTAAATTTACTTAATATCATTTGGGATTTACCAAGCAGAAATTCATTTGGTGTAACCTATTTAGGTAACCAAATGAACCAGCCTTTGTATGAGCAGGTGCTCTGTGTAGAACTGCACTTGCATTCCAGTTCTTGTATTTTCTTTTCTAAAATAATCAATTTACCAAAAATATGCCTGTATTCTAGAGAAAGACATTTGCTTAAGTTTAATATCAGTAACATCTATATTATGATCCAATTTGTTTCTGGATTTATTATTGTAACACCACAAAAATGGTACATTGTTGTAATGATGGCTTTATTAGCACAATACAGTTACAATGCAATTAAAGAATAAAGCAGTTTCCAGTCTATTGTGCAACTTAATACTAACAGGATAGGGTTGATATTTGTGCTGATCCAAACTGATAACATTTCTCAAGGGAGATCACTCCAAGTATATTAAGTGCTATTTAAGAGTAGTTTCGTTTATTGACAAAGTGACTTAGCATTGAGATAAATAATGATTGTCAATGGCTTTAAGTGAGTCTTGTAATAAAGAATAATTTATCTTTAATATGAATACGGTATTCTATCACAGTCAGATTAATATATATAACCAATTTTTATGATGTATAATAATTCAGAACTGATCTTTGATATTACTTTTCGCAAACAAAAAAATAGACAAAATTGTTTTTTCAAGTTTTTATTGAATATTGACATCTATGGTAGATTATATAGCAGTAAAAAAAATTTTGTTGTATTAAGTATATCTGAAATAATTTTCTCTTTATAGCAAGAATATTTAAATTAACTATGGTTCACATTTTCATTTCAGCCTAACCATTTACATTAGCTATTCTAAATTCTAGCAGATTTATTGCATTATGGTAATCAACCATTTTTATACTTAACTTGGCTATATTCACATGTGACATTGGCAAACAACTCACAAGATAAATTTTTTTTCTTATTAATTGCAACTCTAAAAATTTCAAGTAGCAAAAATTTCATAATCTTCTTAAATGTAAAAGTGTCCCTAAGTTTTAGTAAATCTACTTGAGCATGTGATTAAATTGTACAGTTTTCAATATCTGTAAACTTACGGGTAACTGAAATTGTCAATATCATCAAAATTTTAAATTTAGAGTATGCAATCATTTTACCAGAATATTAAATATCTGAAAAGATGTTTTGTTTTGTTTTTGTTTTTATCAGGGAAAGAAAAGTATTAACTTATACATATTTTGATATACTTCTTCAGCAATAAAACAATCTTCAGTATGTGCAAAGAGAGTAACAATTAATTAAAAAATTCACCCCCCCCCCACGTCATCATTTAGCAAAAGACTGATTTCAAACATCATGTCTAATAATTTGAAAAGAGGATACCAGGTCAATGGTAAGTCTTGTTTCTTTTTTTATTTTATTTTTTTAGTCAAGCAAATTGACAATATATTTTTTTATAATACATCACTGAATAAATCCCGAGCCCGGCATATAGGTGGTGCCATTAATAAAAAATCCATATGATTTTTATGAAATACTAAGCTTCAAATGACACGTAACAAAATTTGGGCCCAACTGGATAATTAGTTTACAAATTATAGTTATTTAAGTGAAGCTACTGTTGCAAATTTTCAAAATGGAAAAATCTGAATTTCATGTGTTGATACAGCATTGCTTTCTGATGGAAAAAAAATACTGTTAAAGCAAAGCAATGGTTTGATAAGTTATTTGGTCTCTGCTTCATCAGAAACAATGATTAAGAGGTAGTATGCTGACTTTAAATGTGGCTGTACAGACACAAATGATGCTGAACACTCAGGTCGCCCAAAATCAGCAGTTGTCCTGGAAAACACCAAAAAAATTCACAAACTCATTTTGGCCAATTGTAAATTGAAGTTGCATAAGATAGCAGAAGAGTTGAACATATTAAAAGGCAGTGTATTCACCATTTTACATGAACATTTGTCAATGAGAAAGCTGTGTTCAAAGTAGGTGCCATGTTTGCTCACAGTAGATCAAAAACAACAACGCATTGATGATTCAGAGCGTTGTTTGCAACTGTTTAAATGCAACAAGGAGTTTTTGCATAAATATGTGACAATAGATGGAACTTGGATCCACCACTTCACTCCGGAGTCAAATCGGCAGTCAGCTGAGTGGACAGCAGCAGGTGAAAACCGTCTAAAACGACCAAAGATGCAAACATCAGCAGGTAAGGTTTTAGCCTCTGTATTTTGGGATGCACAAGGTATTTTGTTCCATCAATAGTGAATTCTTGGTGTGTTGGAAGGAAGAAATCACAATAAAATGGTCACAAATTAAGAAAAAGTAATCTTTCCCTAAGACAATGCACCATGTCACAAGTCAATTGCAACAGGGTCAAAACTACATGAATTGCACTTCAAATTGCTTTTGCATCTACTCTATTCTCCAGATCTGGCCTCCAGCGACTACTGGCTATCTCAAAAGAATGCTCCAAAGAAAGAGATTTGGCTCTAAAGAAGTGATATTGGAAACTGAGGCATATTTTGAGGCCAAAGACAAATCATTTTCCAAAAAAGGCATCGAATTGTTAGAGAAGCATTAGAATCAGTGTATCACCCTAGAAGGAGACTATATTGATGAATAAAGTTGAATTTTGTCTAAAAGTTTTTGTTTTATTAGTTAGGCCCAGGATTATTGAGTGTTAAAAGAAATTAATTAGAAGATTCAAATGTACAAATAATCACAGCCTACAACTGATGTAGTCACTTCTTCAGTTATCAGTATCTGAGCAATAAATAGTGACAACTTATTTTGCACTTAGTAGCAACCATAAGCACTTAATTAGAGAGTACAACAGTGAATGAGTATTCATGATAATAATGGTCCTGATATGCAAAGATTAACCTATAAGAACATAACTATCCAAATCCTATCTGAAAATTTGGTTGAAGCTTCTTTGATAACAAAAGACTCATCTAGCATTTCAATTTATCTTGATGTTAGTCAAGTTAAAGAATGAAACTAAAGACAATATGCTCAGCCTTGAGTAACTGGAGTTCTTTAATCACAATAGCAAGACAGAAGAAACCAGTTCCATGTTAGCAAAGAATAATCCTCATGTAAGAGGTGATAAGAGTAATTGTTGCTATAGTTTATGCTATGATGAATAGAAAACCTAAGGTTCAATCTAATGCTTTAGTTATCCTCATATCTACATAATGTAAAAAGTGCAAAATTGTTAACATTCATCTGGTAGATATACACCTATTATTCTAATCACTAATCAGATGACTGAGTGCAAATAACATTAACAAATCATTAGAGATAACCTCCTTCAGCAAAAATGATTTAATGTGATTTTATCAGTCGCATCCATTTTTAGGTCAATCGTCTACAATCATACACCCATTAATATTATTTTGTTCTTCATACACATCAATTCTAACTCTCCAGTGATCAAGGACAGATAACATCTAATATAGAGATTTCATTCTAGTTCTTTCTACAAATATCTGGGCACTGCTAAGCTTTTACAAAATCAAACATTGCTGTGTCAATTCCAGTTTCTATTTTCTATGTGTCATTTATTCTTCTGTTATCAAGAGATCTTGACACTGGAATCTATCTTTTAGCCTGATGCTTCAATTTCATTGTAAATGGCTTTACTGTTGATTGGGTTTCTAAATACCTTTGAGCACAACTATTTCATTTCAGTTCAGAGTTATTCATTGCTGTTTATGGTTCTGTTTGGTGATCTTTGAATACCTCATCTAAATTGCTTTCTTTGACTACATTTTTCTTTCCAACACACTTTTTCTGAACACAAATAAAAACAAATGTGATCATCAAAATATATTCAACATATTAAATGAAAAAATTTGCTCTAAATGGTCAATCTCTTTTAGTTTAAATTAACCATTTTACCAACAAAGTGAAAGACATTTGTCTATATGTCTGAGATTAGGTATGACAGTTATTTACAATATTTACATTATTCAGACTGTTGTCTGCATCCTTATTGCCATATTCACATTGTTTCAGCCATTGTACACATTCACCTACTTCAGATGATTGGAATTTTTAACCAAATCATTTATTTTGTTCACTAAAGTAGACTGTTCTAGTTCCATGTGTCACACACCTTCTAGACATCTCAGTATCAGTTATTTCCCCTTAACTCTTTTTGTTCACCTCTGCTGTAGCTAGGTATTGAACTCTCAACTCTGAGTTATATCGCTGGATCCAACCAATGCTTTTATCTACTGAGACATGTGTCAAATAGAAAAATCTCACCGGAAGCTGGCACAAATGTTAAACCATCTAACATTCCTACACCAATGCAGAGACTTATGACTCATCCCTTCAGGTTTGGCACCAGGTTTTGTCAATTCAAAGAGAGCCTGTCTGATCACAGAAGAAGCAGGACATGCCCTTGTCTGCGAAAGAATCTAGTACAGTCATTAGATAAAACAAAAATAGCAATCCAATATCTCCCAGAGGTTCAAGGTCTCCCTCAACAGAATTACTGACAAAGACCAAAACAGGATCCAGTGAAACCTGGATAAACCCTTCAAATAACAATTCGATGCAGTCAACATCCGCTAAGCACACCAATTGAACAGATTAAAAGATCACAAAGTAATACATGAAGTCCATCACTCTCCAGCAAAGGCAGTAATCAACATTAGTCAACATGAGCTGAGTGCCGCTACCCTTCTATGAGGAATGAGCTCTTCCTCTTGCTATATATAAATTACGTGCGTGACTTCTAGAGAGCAGTTAATCAAGTTAACGACAACTACTAGCCAAGCAGCATAATAATACTTTCAGACTTACTTATTTTTATATTACTTATTATTAACACTTCTTTTGAACCTACCCTCTTGCTCCGCATCTCACTTCCGGCACTAACCAGTCACTACAACTTTGCGGTGAAATCTTGCCACAACTACAAAACAAATTGGCGACGAAGATCCACAACAGCTTGAATCAAGGAAATTGCCTTGAACATTCCTCAGGTTTGGGTGTATAAGATGGAAAGTGAGACAGACACTGGAGAAAGCTAAGCCACCTAAATCAAACATCACAAAACTGGAGAGGTTGGCAATCAAAACCCTACAGAGGAATGACATAATACCAGTTGACAAAGGCAATGCAACTATAGTGATGAACAAAGAATATACAGAAAAAAAAGACCTCATTAGAATGATAGCTATAGAAAAGATCCAATGCTGAAAACAGATTAACAACTGTCGCAAACCCTAATCAATAACAAAGACCACTTCCCACCTAAGATATACAGGCAGTTGTCTCAATATAACAGCAAGCTTACCTCACACATATGGTCTCCCCAAAATTCACAAAGACGGTATCCAGCTCAGACCAATTGTGAACTACAAAGGTCTATGTGCTACCCTTCAAGTCCCTGCCTTGTGATATAATTGACCCATTAATAGGAAAGTCACCATCATATGTCTGAAACTCTTCTCACTTTGTGGAATTAATAAAAAATACTTCCATAACTGAGATAGAAGGGTGCAAAAGGATAACAATACTCAGAAAACAGCCTCAGTCTGCCTGCCCTATATGAAGGGATTATCATAAAAAATACAAAAGATCTGTAGTCCATATAACATCAAGATGACCTTCAAAAGTAATTCAGCATTTTGCAGACACCTCTTCTGAGTAAGACCTCCTATAGAGAACATAACTAAAGACTGTGTATGCCATCCCATGCAGTTGCAGAAAAAAATATAAAGGAGGAATAGGCTACTCACTTAAAAGATTGCAAGAATACTGCAAGGTCATATAACACAAGCGGAAATAGAAAAATCAGGCATAAATGACCATATATGGAGGGAAAAGGGAGATCACCGCTCCCTGTGAGATGAAGTTGAAATAATAGACAGAAACACCACTGAAAAATACAAAAACTTAAAAATTCAGCACATACAATGGGCCACAAAAATCTAAGTCAGCCAAGTATAGAAATGAATACAATATAGGAAGCAGTAATACGGAGTGCTAGAGAAAAACAGTTACAAACAACAAAATTTATAAAAAATTGAAAAAAATGTAAGCCTATAAATTGAGTTCAGTGTTAGAGCAGCTAAGTGCAGAGAGTCCTGTCATTTTTTGCAAATATCTAATTGATGAAGCCCCTTACCACTACTACAAACTAACTTACTTCAGAGAAGGAAAAAAAAAAGATTTCAAAACAAAGAAAAAAGTCTCTTCTATACCAGAAAGTATTTTCCTAATTAGCTCAAATATGTCAAAAATTTATTTCAAGTAAAATATAAGAATATACAAGAATAAACTTTCATGGTAGTATAACCAATATTTAGGGGTTTCATAATGAACAAAAAAACGTAACTAGTCAAAGACAGTTTGAGGTCACCTTAAACTAAATGCAGCAACAGCTTGTAAGATTTATAACCAAATTGTCAAATATCAGCACAATGGCAAAATACACTGAACTATCAGGTTCAAATCCTTTAAATAAGCTAGAAAAATTATTTCTATAATATTCTTATCTAATAAATGTACATCTGCAGACAATGAAAGAACAAAAATGTTCAAAATATTAATATATCCTAGATATTAAAGATATGAATACAACTATTCTAACAATTTTGATCATCACATAGCAAAGAAGAAAATTTGAGAAATTTACAGAACACAAGCTAATATTTATAGCTTTTTTTTCATTTTAATCAAATTCAGAATAAAAGAAAAAAAGCAAAGAAACCTTAGAATAATAAAATAAAAAAGGAAAATATACTCTTATCAGAAAATAACCAAATTAATAGAAGCTAATTATTTCCCAAAAGGCATTCCTAAAATTACAAATACTAACATAAGTGTCCCTATAGGTTGTTCAGGCTAACCTGGATCAAATATCAAAACTGAAATTCAGAGATATTTATCAGCTCTTACTACAGAAATTAAATCAAGGTAATTTTTCTTTCCTTCAAAAGTGCCAACATTTCTCATTCCAATCTCAACAAATTGATTCACAAAACATTCAGAAGTATCTACCAAGGTTTTGACACAATTTGATTTGTTTAAACTTACTCTTAACTCATTAAAAGCTGATGAGGGGAAATTCTTCCATTACTGTTTTGGATAAAGAAAAGTTCTAAAAGCATTTATGGTTGATAATAATTTTTTTACATTTCTGAAGGTAGTTCACTAAAAAACTGTTTCTATTTTTCAAAAAATACTAGTATGAAAAGTGTGAGGAGATAGAAATTGAGAAAAGAAAACCAAATTGAAAATATCTTTAGTATGCAAGATTAAAGTTAAACAAAAGCAATTCCTTGAATGTTTATAGCATTTGAAATGTGCTATCATTTAAAAACATCTGATTACCATAATTTTTCATGTGTTTAATTTATGGAATGCTAACAGTTAAAAATACAAAATCATTTAAAGTAACATATAATGATGTATTTTACTTCATTCAATTAAACTGCTAAAAGTCTTATTGAGAAAAGAATACCAAGTGAACTATTTTGAATCTTGTTTCAGGCACATTTTTTTTTTTTAAAGAAATTAAATTATTTAGTTGATACAAATTTCCAGTATTTTATTTTTCAAATCTTTTATTCAAAAGTTATTCAGTTAGCAAAGTATTGAGTCAGAACAAAAGTTTATAGCATTTTATAAGTGGATTTTAAAGATAACAGATTTTGTTCAAATGTGCATTATGGTGCAATGGATATCAGCTCAGAACAAGAAATCGGGGAGCCGAGTTCGAATTCTAGTTGAATCCATTGCATTCACTTACACGCAAATACTCTTGGGAAAGGTATTAATCCGTCTCTTCCTTCCAGTTATCGGTTAAATAACAGGACAGATTGGGTTCTAAAGCCTTGGCTGGCAACCAGTCTACTGCAGAAAGCAATGGCAACCTACTGCAGGATAATCTTCTGCCCAGTCAGTCATGTCTCTTTCGAGACATGATTGCCCAAGTGTGTTTCATGTATGGCACTTAACTGACTGACATTTTGCTATCTTTAAGGCAACTTCATGATTCTATCCTATGAGAAATTAGCATCTTTTTGAACTGGTCTAAGTTTTTTATAAGCTTCCAGAGAAATGGGGTTCTTTCAATTAAAGAATTTTGTAGAGATTGAAATAAGTGATAATCTAAAGGTGCAAGCTCAGGTGAGTATAAAAGGTGTAGGAGAACATCCTTGCCAAGCTGTACCAATTTTTTGCTAAGCCTGCAAATAGGCACAAAATTTGATGTCTCAATGAGAAATGAAACCCTTCTAATTGACCAATTCTCGACACTTCATCAATTGCTGCATCTAATCAATTCAATGGGGAAACTACTTGTCAGAATTCAATGTCTTATTGTGCAGAAAGAGGTGATAAAGCACAATGTCATTCCAATCTCACCAGATACAGGGCATCATTTTCAAATGCAAATCGATTTTTGTAGTAGTCAATAGTGGAACATTCCCCCCTCCCAGTACCTTTTACACTTTACAATGTTGTAAACAACCCATTCTTCATTGTCTGTGATTGTTCATTTCAAAAGTGTGTTTTTCTTGTGTTCAAGCAGTGAATTGCAGATGGAAATGTAATCTACCAAATTCCTTTCACTCCATAGTGATTCACATATTCAAGTGTTTTCAAATGCCTCACAATGCTCATATGAGATGTGGAGTATCTCTGCAATGTCCCATATTGTGTGACCTGGATTATTTTTAATCAGTGTTTTGATTTGGTCATCAACAATTTGTACAACTCTTTCAGATTAAAATTTACAATTCTGAACCTCATAAAAAATCATTAAAAAACAGTACTCTCAGCTATGGCATCATCTCCATAAATAGAACATATCTTTTTTGCTGTTTGTACATTTTTCATTCTAAAAATGCATTTTAATTTTTTGAAATGTCACCTTTCGGAATATAGATAGATATGTCATAAATGTCAATCACCGTGAATCAAAATAATTGTTCAAACATCACCTACTGATCTATTAAAAAATAAAAATAAAAAAAATCAAGTGTTAGAAGTTGATTTTATGAGTAAATTTATTTCTCTTTTAAATGATATCAAATTTTTAACCTTCTTGCTAAGATATGGTTTTAAATTTCCAGCACCTCTAATTGATCATGTAACTGTACAGTGAAATTTGCCAAAACAATCTAGTCTTAAAGGGGTAACTATTATAACTTTTAAAAAAAGTACACCATTTCACTTTGGTAATGTAGTTTAGAAAATGAATGATTTTTGTGATGAGTAAACTGAAATATTGTAATTCAAATGTATGTTTTACCTGTTGTACAGAAAATCAATAAGTAACATTCTCAATCTCATATTTTGTTTGGTCAAATGTGTCTGTTGTTACATTTACTGCCAAAATCGTAAATATCTTTGCTATTATGGAAAGTGGTGCATTATTACAAGTTTAAAGAAGTGAATTAAATGTCATTCCAGAGAAACAAGATTTTAAAAAATGCATAAGTAATACCACCACCAAAATGGATGCATTTTTTTCCGAAATGAAAACAAAAAAAAATTACATCCCCATTTTAAAATATTCGTCAAAAAATCAAAGAATTTCTTGATTTAAACAAAATTCTCAGCAGTTATTCATTAGTAAATAATTTGTATACTGATACTGTAGAAATATTGGGAGAGTATTTCACCCTCCTTTTCAATATCACAAATTATTGGCGGTAAGGTCGTTCATCAAATTTTATAAAAACAAAAAACCTGAAAATGTTATTTCAGTAAAAAAAAAAAAAAAGATATCAAGTAGGACCATATGAAAAATTCATCTAAAACAGTAACAAAAATAATTCAATTCAATAATAAAACTCAAAAAATATTTTTTATTTTTTATGACAGTTGGCGCTTGTATAATTTAATAAAACATTTTTCTTAAGATTGGACAGAAAAACATCTCATTTTTTTAAATTACTTTTAATTTTTCAGTGCAATTTTGAAATTAATTCTCTTGCTGTTCATAAGTTGTTGTTTTTTTTTTTAATCAAGACATGTTTGAAGAATTAAAAAAAAATTTAATACAATTTTCAAGTGTGAATCTATTTTTAAAAGAATTTTAATTCTTTTTAATTTTAGCAATTCTTTTTATTTTATTTTTATGGATGTTCAAAAATTTAATAATTCTGAATTACTAATCTACTACTTTTCCCTAAGAGTAATAATTCAATGACTCTTAAATTCAGAATAAAAAATACATTGGATGCAATTAGATACCTAATAACATTTAAACAGATACAGAAAGAATAAAAACATTTGTCTCAAAAAAAGTAACTAAAAATAAAATTATTCATTAAGTTTCATAAAATTTGATAGAACATTTTTTTTAAATTTTAGAAACTAAAGAATTTATTCTTAAGCATGGATACCAATGTCTTGTTGATTATTGCATTGCTGGTGTCTTGTAGTTCTTTAATTTTTATCTTTAATTTTTCACATGCTTCTTTTTAAGTCAGGGGTATATAGTTTGTCACTTTGTAATCTTTGAGCTCACTGACTACTGTGCATAAAAATAGATATTTTCATTAAACATTACTTTTACAAAATTCAGTTAATTAATCTATAAGTTTATTAAATGACTTCAAAATCTATCGCGAGAACAAATATTGGATTTTTAAATTTGTTATTTATATTTTTTATTTATGTTGGTTCAAGAAGCCAATGAGTGACAAGTGAATCTGTCAATGTTTTAAAAATGCCAAAAAACATACATGGAAATTTTAATTCAGATTAGCTTTAGGCTATTAAATTTCAGTTTTATTTGAAAAACATGTTCAAAAGAAGGAATTTCAATTACTTAAAATATGTTTTGTTTTTTGTAACTTTGTTTTTTTTTGGTAGTGGGTCTTAGGAAATTTGTGGCAGTACCGATACACAAAATAAAATTTGACCATTAAAAAAAAAGTTTATAAATACCAAAGCATAAATATTTTTGGTAACTAAATTGAAAAATGTTTCAATAATGTTTAACAGTTTGAGTTGAGTAAATCAATACAGTTTCTCTTCATTTAAAAAATAACTCTTCTTATCTTATTCATGAAATAAAAAATATAAATAACAATTTTGGCATAATTCTTAATAAATTTGCCTTATGAGAAAAAGATCTGGTTATTATTGTTTACTTGGGTTGTGGCAAAAACATAAAATATACAGAAACGGGATTATCCTAAAAAACAGAAAATTTATATAGGATTATTATCATACGAGCTAAAAATGTTTTGTCTACTTGGTTTTTTTTAACATGTATTTTTCCAAAGAGATTAATGAAGATTAGTGATAAACCTAAAGAAGCTATTAACACGCACAAAATACGTATCTTGTAGATGGGAATTATGAATAACACTAACAGAGAAACCATGCAGAGAATCTACAAAAAAAAAAAAAATTTCAAGCACTTAATCCACGACAGTTACAAATTAAATCTCCATATATCAGTAGCAATGTCACAATGTATGTTTTGAAAACTTGGATTTTCTTATACAAGAAAAAGTTGAGTAAGAGCTCATATCAAAAGCTCACAATTGAAGTACTCAGCTTTATTTATTTATTTACACAAATCAGGTGGAAGTAAAGTTCCTGGGAAATCTTCTGTTTTAAAAACTAATAGACTCTGAATTTCAGTAATTTTCTGCCTAGTAAGTACCTCCATTTTTTCAGAAAAAAAAATAACAAATAAAACATTAAGCATGATGAAAAACTTTAATCATCAAAATGTTGCTTATGTTATTAAGAGGAAAGACCAAAGTATTTTTTGTGTCAGCATGGGACCATAGCAGACTGGGAACTTTAGCATCTGTGTTTCCTTTGAAAGACACATTAATTTGAAAATACTTGCAAAAATCAAATAGTCAGATTTTAATGAAACTTTTAAGACTTATTCACAAATGAATTTATTAATGAAATTATTATTCTAATAAAATATTGGTAAATAAATATATATTACATCAGTTATCCCCTCTCCCCAAGTTAATTTCTAGAAATGAAACTGTTAATGCAGAACTCCTTGGAGAATGTATTGTTTGTAAATGTTTGTAAATAGATGATTTAAAATCATCTATTTTTTCTCAAACAGTCACTTTTACAAATATCTGCTCCAAATAGTAAAAAAATGCAATAAAACTATGACATTTAATTAGATAAGCTTTTAATTGCTCATATTGTCCAAAGAAAAAAATATATTTGTGATTAATAATTTTTAATTGCTTTCATTTTTTTAAATTATGATTTTATAGTTTCAAGAATCAAATAAAAATCATTAAATCTTTTAAACATTCAAAAACTTTGTCCACATTAGCTTATTAAATGAAGGAAGACTACATTTACTAAGTGAAAAATTGATAAATTTACAAATCATCATGCTCTAAGATTTTTAAAATAATATTTTTTTATATGTTAAAACTAAACATGCCCATTTTGAAAGTATTGGTTACCATATGGCATACACGACTTATCAGAAAATATTTCTAACATTTGTAAGATTACTAAGTACTTAAAAAATTATATATAAAAAAGGCGGTTCTTAAATTATGTTTTAACAAATAAAATCTCCGTAGGACAGCAATGTCAGTGCTTGACAAGTGTCTGTGTTAACTACTGCTCATTTAAAATCTATTTGTTTTTTGTTTTTTTTAAGTTAAAATAATACTTGTTTCAAAAAAACAGATACTTTGAATCAGGTAATATTTTTTAAATAAATTTTCAGAAAAGTATATTTTATTTTTGGAAGATTTTTAATAATAAAAATTACATTGTGATGAAAGATAGCTAAAAAAGGGGGGTTTAATTTAATCAATAATTTCTGTTTGAAAATTACACTACCAATAAAAATAGTAAATTTAAATCCTTCAGCTGTCAATTAAAGCTAAAAAAATGAAAACTTCAAAAAGATTTTCATTCATAAAATTATTAAAATTACATTTTAAAACTTAGGTATCGCAAATAAATTTATTTTTAACGAAAAGGGGAAGTGCCAAACTAAGGTTGGCTAGCAGAATAATCACTTCTGAATTCAGAGAATTTTAAACTGCCCACAAAAATGAAGAAATAAAACTAAAAGAGAGGTAAAAACATAGTGAGTAGGTAGAGAGAGACGCAATAAAAATAAAAGGGAAAACAGCAAAAATAATTTATCTTGTTGAGTGACATTTCTACAAAATTTGAAATCATAAATAATTACGGGGATAAAAAGCTACACAACTGAAGAACAAATGCAAATATAGAAAATTAACAATCAACAGGAAGAGCAGTTATTATTTACTCATTAACTAAATGGAAAAAAATTATTTCTTATTCCATTACAAAGGGATAGCCCATAAGGACTAGAAATTATATAATTTTCATTTCAATCATTAGGATTAGAGAAGAATTGGACTTATTGACTTCAGCTGTCCATTGAGTTCCATTTTTATTAAATATTTAAAAGAAAAAAACAAACCCAGTCAGTCAGTTAAAAGTGCGATACACAGTTGGAGAATCATGACTGGAAATAGGCATGACTGACTGGGTAGAAGATTTTCCCGCAGTAGGTTGCCATTACTTTCTGTGGTAGACTGGGTTCTATACTAGATTCTATAGCTATGGCTGACAACCAATCTGTCCTGCTATTTAACCTATAGCTGGAGCGAGAAGCAACAGATTCATTAAAGGCATACCTTTCCCAAAGGTATTTGCACGTAAGTAAATGCAATGAATTCAACTGGAATTTGAACCCAGCTCCCCGATTTCTCATTCCAAGCCGATATCGATGGTACCACAATGCACATCCCACCATAACACAGACAATTAATCTCCTTTTAAAGCAGACATAAAAATTTTGTTAGAAAGATAGAAAAAGAGTACTGAATTGTTATGGGATATCTATCTTCCTATATGACAGCGAATACTGGACAATCTCCTCAACGATGAGGAAGAAATTTGAAGCAATATGTATTCTACAGAAAGATGCTGAGGATAACATAGGTCAAACATATGAGTAATGAGATATATGGAGAGAATGAAAACAAAAAGTCAATTTTTACTTAACATCAGGAAGAGGCAGTTGAGGTTTCTGGGACACGTAATGAGGAAGGAGGGCTTGGAAAACCGGATACTCTCAGGACAGATTAAGAGAAGGAGAAACAGAAAATCATCTTGCAACATACTTGATGAAATCGAGCAAATGGATAGCAGAACAGTGTTTGAGAGAAATAAAAAGACAAAACTTATTAAGATTACAAGGGACAAGAAGGTGTGGAGTGCCATGATCGCCTACGTCCTGAAGGAATTTGGCACATAAGAGAAGATGCATAAATATCTATTTAAGCAAAAACTAAGCAAATAAGTTAAGAGAACAGAATAT
The DNA here is from genome assembly GCA_037127315.1 of Ascarosepion bandense. Taxonomy (NCBI): domain Eukaryota; kingdom Metazoa; phylum Mollusca; class Cephalopoda; order Sepiida; family Sepiidae; genus Ascarosepion; species Ascarosepion bandense. The sequence goes on from JBBBDQ010028463.1 coordinate 169,624, forward strand.
TTTGAAAAGTAAATAAAAAAAAAACAAATTCATATGGTTGGTTATTCACCCCTCTCCACCACTTTTTACAAGTGAAATTTAATATCACTAAAGAACATAAGTTAGCAAAAAAAAAAAAAATGCTTGTGAATAAGTACCCATTTATTATTTTGACATTTTTATAAATTACAAAACTTAGATTTTAGAGTTACCCCTAAAGAAAATTAATTACAAATTATATACAAAGTAAAGATAAAACTTTAAGAAAAAAAAAAAATACACAACCCAACTGTTGCCATTCACTTCCAGAAAATATTCAAATTTACACAGCTGAACTTGTTTTCCGCTCTTTGCACATTCGATGTACAAAAGAGTCAGATTCTCTTAAAATTTATTTGCTTAGAAGGTGGAGTAAAGAAAAGAAAATTACAAAGTCTACACAGACTTAAAAAAATGTATAGCCACTATTTAAATATGCATAGCTAGCATATTTGTCCCAATACACATTACATCTATATTACAAGATGGGGGAAGGTTGTAAGTCAATGTTCTTGAGAGGCAAAAATGGTTATGATGTTAAAGCCAATGTTCTTGACATATTGTATTTACATATTTATTATGCAGATAAATGTACTGAATGTGAAGCCAATTCCAAAGAATGGACTTGAAATATTTGACTGACAGACAAGAAAGGTAAATATTTCAAAATTCATATCAGCATCAGAATATCATGCCAGAAAAACAAACTAATTAATAAATTTCACTTCTCTTGTCAAATATTAATCAAACATCATCGACAAAACTATTCTTTGGGATTAACTTCATCTTCTCTTGAAATGGTTTGATTTCAAGTCTAAAGTATAAACATACAATATTTATTAAAAATCAGTATATTTTCAGTTTTCCTAGTATTCTTAACTCCAAACTAGTTTGGTACTTGATGCTTGCTAAAGTTAACAGCAAGATGATCATGTTTCAAATTTAAATCTTTAGTATATTTAAAATAATACATTTATTAGAAAATATGTTCATTTTAAAAATACAGGAGTTATTAAAAAATAACTTCAATGGGCTGTCTTATATTTTTTCCCCATCATCCAACATTTGTTGCCAGAGTTAACCCTTTCAACATAGATGTCTATTTCAATTTCATTCAAACTGAGTGTGCCTGTGCTCACAATATATGCATATTTTTAATAATGCAGTGACAGATCTAAAAATATTTTTACAAAATTTAAAAAGCAGCCTTAAAATTATATTTTTTATTGCTCAACCCAGGCTAGGAGCTAACCAAACTGAGAAGGTAATGTACGATTTCAATGTTTTATTTCAAACTAGGTTGAATTGTATGAACATTAAAAATGGCACAATCACATGTAAGTCACTCATGCCCAACATGCAGGCAATGTGTGACAGAGAGTCAATTCTTTTATGAGATGATTTTACTTAGGTGTATATCAATATTTGTACGTTTCTGTTAGATAACAAGGTTCATTATAAAAGTAATAACAATAACCCAGTCAGTTTGGTCTAATTTTTAAATTACTGAAACTTAACAACTTTGTTTGATAATTCCTAAGATAATCCTTCCAACCTTGTACATAAACAAAATAATATAAATCTTCTTAAAATGTATTAATTATTTTTAACTATTTTGTCTTTCTGTGTGTTGTAACCAAGTTTTAATATTGTAGTAACAGTAGTTTCATCCTTTCAAAATGATAGAAACACACATTAGCACTTCAAAGATTACATTTTAAATATGAGAGAAAGAGAGAGTGATCTTGAATTGCATTGTTATGGCAACAAAAATGAATATTTGTACTACTCACTCAGTATTGAAACCAGGTTGTTGACAACTAATAATAGGCAAATCTTGTTGACAGAAAAGCAAGAAAGAAAAAAGATAATCAAACAGTTCCTTATGGTTTCTAAATTTACTATATAATAATCATTAGTTATAAAATCAATTAAATGGTTTTTAAACTTACCTTTGAAATAATCATCTGTGGTTTATCAAAAATGTAATTTTGCAATTTTGGCTATACTCTTTAAATCATCAACTGTGTATGTTTATCTGATGCATAAACTGCTATTTGGTTTACAGCAAATTAAGCAACAACAACAAAAAAATTTTCCAGATTTAAAATATCTTTACTAGCTTCAGTTACATCATTTTTTTGACAGAGGATATGAAAATGTCAATGTTAGAAATTTTAATACTTTCATTCAAACAATTTCTATCAGAAAATTATAAAAAGGATAATGTTTAAATGCTACAATTTTATTAAAAAAATAATAATTTTTCATATGATTCTAAATTAATTTAACACTTACAGATATTTATTTTACAGTAAATTATAAAACATAAAATAATGCAGTTTCTAAAAACAGACTAAAGCAATGTTTCCACATTAATACCAATATTGCTAAGACACTGATCTTGAAGCAACAACAAAATTTTTAGATTTCATTTTTATTAGTTTTTATTTTAGTCAATGAAAGCAATCTAGTATTTGTTTTGATATCAAAAGTCTAAAAATATCATTAACAATACTTTTTGTATGTAATAAGCTAATATTTAGACATTGATAGAAAAATACAAAAGGAATTTGCTTAATGGATTTTACATTAGGCATGTTCTAATTTCTGACAAACAGACTTTTTGAGAATTGCACAACACAGAATAACAAACAAGTGAATTTTCAGTACTAAAGTAAAATATTATCAACAAGTTACTTTTTTTATATTAAAAGGAAGTCAGTAAGTTACATCATTTTATATCCTCTGTGCTTTTTGATGATTTAATGAGTCATGTTATTGAACAAGAAAGAAAATTTAATAAAATTTACTTATATATCTTATTTGCAGGCTCAAATATCTAATGTTATTGTTATGAATTGTTTTCAAAGGGGCCATTTGGAAATATGAAATAAACTAAATATATTTTAAATTAACCAAAAAGAAGAATCATCAAATTCATTCTTTTTAAAACTTCTTGATAAGAATCTTTCAAATAGAGTTTTGGGGAAATACAAATAGTTTAAATGGATTATATGCTGCTGACAATGATAGTAGCACTGGTATAAAAGCCTAGCAATTTTTTTAAAGAAAAGAAAATGTTTTAAAAAAAAAACTCATGACAACTTCAAGTATCGAATTTGAGAAAAAAATAATTTCTTGAAGCCAACAGAAGAAAAAAAATACAGGATATACTGCATTTATTTTTGTTTTAGAGAAATATGAAGAGATCATTTTAAAAACATTTGTTATTGTTCAATCACTAAAGCAGCATTGAACCCAGTCAGTACAGAAATGGAGGACCACTTGGGAACATCAGGTATTGTAAGTAACTTTGTACAGCCCAAAGTAGGTCTAGGCTTTAAATAATCCACAAAGAGTTGATCAGCCATAAAAAAATGTAAAAGCAAATTCTGTAGACTGAGTTACAAGTTTCTGCAGATACCTTCAAAACATAAATGTTTCTTGAAATCTACATCTTCATAGCAGAAAAAAACATTCCATATCTTAACTTATTTATAAATGGAACTTTGTGTGTGTGTGTCTGTTACCTATACTCTGAAAATGGCTGAACCGATTTTCTTGACAAATTTACACAGTTGTACTATACGTGTCTGTGAGTGTTCTTAGCTAGGTTTTGTGTTGAGGTACCCCCGATGAAAATCGATAATCAAAAAAATTGGGTTCTAGAAGGAGTGGTCCGATTTTAATCAAATTTGATACACTCATAGACAAAGACATAAGAAACGATATTCAGAAGTTTCAAGATTGCAGTTCTTACAATAGTGCAGAAAATCGATACTATATATATATATATATATATATATATATATATATAAAGGCAAGATGTTTGTGTGTTTATCTGTATGTCTTTTATACAAATCCACAATTTTTATCCGATTCTCACCAAACTTCACACAAATATTCTTTAGGCTGAGTCTAAGCTCCAGGACCATTGATTAGTTTTAAAGCTTTCATTACACCTAAGCAACGCTGGGCTATACTGCTAGTTTTGATATAACCTAAAAGCTAAAAGTTTTGATCTGAAAATGACAACTGTTGACACATCTTCCTTTCACTTTTCTGTATTGTTTTATTTATTCTAATCTGTCTTCGGTATTAAAAATGGATGTGAAAAAACAAAAATCAAACATAAAATAAAAGGCCCCAAAAGCAATTTCAAATTGGAAACAAAAGAATCTTTCCAATATTTTCTTAATATTTTTCTTACTTTATGCAACTGATATTCAAATTTCTATGTAAAGAACTAGTTTTGCATTTTTCAATCCTTTCTTCTTTTTCATGATATTTTTCAGTCCAAATATATAAAACAGTGTGCATAAATGTACTAGAGACTTTTTTGCATTATGAGATTTTTCTATGTGCTGTAGGCAATCATGGCTTTCCACATCTACCTCTCTCTCTCTCTGTAGTGGCTCTTAGCACGCTTTCTCCTATCATCCCACCCAAACCTCGCTGCCATCCACTTATTCAAAACCAAGTATGTTATGCATTGCTTTTCCCTGTCTCTCTTTCCCGCTATCTGACCTGCAAGTATCAGATTTTCCAAAACATCCTTCCTCATTACATCTCCCAGAAACTTTAGTTGCCTTTTCCTGATGTTAAGTACTAAGTTTCTTTTTCATTTCCATCCTCTCCAAAACCTCATCATTGCTCACATGTTTGGTCCATGCTATCCTCAGCATCCTTCTGTAGAACCATATTTCAGTTGCTTCAAGTTTCTCCATAGGAGATGGTCCAGTATTCATTGCCATATTAGAAAACAGACATCACATCACATATCAATCCAGTACTCTCTTCTTTGATTCCAGCAAAATTTTTGATTTTTCAATACTCTACTCAGCTTCTGGAATCTATCCTTGGCTATGCCAATTTGCTTTTTGATATCAGTGCTGTACTTTCCATCTTCTACTGGACTTTAACTAAGTTAAAACTTAGCAATCCACTAACATTTTTCTTTTTTCAATTGGAGTCTCAGTAGATAGACTAAACTATCACCCGGTTCACACTCCACCCACGTCTATTGAACAGGTGAAGAGGCTCATCCCTTGTTTCCTGTTTAGGATGTGGTTTCCGGCTTTCTCTTTTCCAATCTTTTCACTCTTTTCTTTTTTTTTTATTAGTTTTTTCAATTGGAGTAGATTTAGTTACAGCCTTGCTCTTGGGGTGATATGATTAAAAAAAAAAAAACAATATAAATTTCTTTTTGAAATATACCAGAGTAATTTGCTTACTAGAAATAGTAAATTTGATCATTTAGCTTTCAATTAAAAAAAAAACACACAAAAAATGAAGGTAAATTCTCTCATGATATTGTTGTGGAAATTTCCAGTTCAAAATAAAAAAAAAGCTAGTTTCTTCCATTTTGCCGAAAACCCACATATATTGTTTTTTTTTTTTTCTTTTTAATGGAAAAATTGAGGTGCATCCTTGGGATGCAGGGATATGATTTTCTTGCATTAGGGATGCAAGATTCGTACCTATCAGCATCTCTCTATGTGTATATCACCCACTAAAATTTCTTCCTCTCTCAGCCATAGTAAGCACTTTGACTGACACTAAATCAGTCTCAGTAGAGTTTCGATCTTAGCTGGAAGTAAATGAATGTCTAGCCACACTGATGAGTTGTGATACAGCAAAACAGGCTTGTATATGGATGAATTTATTTATATACACACAAATAATAAAAACAATTTTTATTATAATAGAGTGTGTATGTGTATATATATATTTTTTCTTCACTATTCAAAAATTTAATTATAAAAAAAAATAATTAATAAGGCACTATCAAAGAGCAAATATGAGCCGAACGCTGCCTTGCTATTCTCTCTCTCTAGTGTGACAGGAGGGATATATAAATATATTAAGCTCTACTTTATACTTATAAATATATTAAACTATAATATTAAGCACTCCTTATAAAAGTAAATGCATGAGGTTTTAATCTATCTGTTACTTTCTTATATATATATATATATATATATATATATATATATATATACACACACACACACAAAAACATTTTCTCTTAAAGTTCCATTGGAAACATTAATATTGATCAACTGAAAATTATGCAATTACTTTTTTGGAAATTTTTGTCTAAAACTCATATTTTTATGCAATGATTTTTGTTGGATTATCTTCAAACCTTTTTAACAGAACATGAGACTTCTATTTTCTGACTTCATACAAAATGAAAGATGATAACTATTTCCTCACACTCTAGCAGAATTACTAAAATAAAACAAAAATATAACTTTTTCTCCAAGAAAAGAATGATAAAATTGAGATGGAAGGGAAATTGATAACTGAAATATTTGATAAGTGTAAACAACTGTCTTTTCTTTAACTAAAAACATTTGAGGAAGATGAAAAATAAATAAAAAAAGATCAAACATAAATGATTGCTACAATGTTACACAAAGATTTAAGTGATTGGTTGAAGAATCAACTTTATTGGATATAAAGTTTTGGTTGTTGGCTAAGAAAAAAAATGTAAATAAAAGTTTAGAAATAAGTAGAATGGAAGAGGCGAGATATTAAGTCAAATTGAACAATCTCTCAAACTTCAAATTATTATTCTCTTCATTCTATAACTTACATCCACATATAGCACTTTCAATCAATTTGATGCAGACTTCTAGCCTTTTTTTTAATCTTTTTCCCAATTGTTTTTAACATATTTCTTTCTTCTGAGGTTTGTCTGTATTCTAAGCTAATGTCTGAACTTGATATTTTGCAAGCAGATCAACCAGTAATAAAAAATAAGTTTTAAATCCAAGAAATTTGCTTTTTTTCATAGCTTTGAAAAAGCATCAAAATGAATCATCCTCTAGTGTCATCAATCTACAGAGATGAACAATCCTTTCTTCTTGGTTTTGAATCCAATGAACCCCATTAATATCAGATAATACTTGACTGCTAGTTTGAGGTGTTCATTGAAGAATTGCAGCAGCAGCAATAGACAAGTTGTCATTCAAAGCAATTTTTTAAAAGACGGATGGAGTCAGAAAATGGTAATATTTAAGGCTAACACTACTGCAGTTATTTTATGTAAGTCAACTATGTAACAGTAATATAAACAGGAGGATATTATTGAAATACACTAATTTCCTGTCTTGACAATTTTCAAGGTTGCAAGTAAAAAAGAGGAGAGTATTTATTGTAACTTCTATTTAGTTTGTTGTTTATTTGTAATAATGCATAAGCAATAAACTAAGTTTCATCAAATTTACGTTTTTCTATAGGTTAAAACATGAAGAGAATGTATATTGATGAATAATAAGGATATATAACTACTGAGTTGTCTGGAAAGTTCATGCTGATTTTTAATCAAAACAAAAAAAAACAAAATTATACCATTAAATATTCAACTAAATATGAACCATATGCACAACCTTACCCCATTTTTCCTTTAACTTAAAGTTTCTAGGATTTCTTGAATATAGAGATGATTTGTGTTATTTTCTTTAAATGCTCTTAAACTATATAGAGTTTTAAGTGTCATTTTAATGGCTTGTAGTTCCGCTGTACAGAAGGATGCATGATTTAGGAGCCAGATTTGTTAATGAATTTGTCTGTCTGTAGCTGCTGTGCCTATTCTATCTAGAATTTTTTATCTGTGTAGAATAGTTTATAGTCAAACTCTCCATACATACTTTTGTTCTTTTATGTTTTATATTTATGTTATGTCTATGTGAGGTTACAAGATTGTCCACAGAGCTACCTTATTTATTGAGACTAGTGTTACATTATCAGGATCTTTGTTTATTTGTTCTAGTGTTTCAAGAATTAATTTCAAGTCCAACTAAAGGGATAACTGCTGGTTTATTTCTATAGAACTGGATATGTTGAGGTTTATATATTTTTTTGGTATGCTAAGTTATTTGGATTGGGTTGCAGTTTTCATGCATATTGGAGAGATCATTATTCTTAGCTCAGAAATATAGGTGGTTCAATAGCTTCTATATAGAGACTTTGTATAAGGGAGGTCCAGAAGGCTCCAAGACTTCATCTCAGTCCTTGATTTTGTATTTGTAGTTTTTAAGATAGGATTGATATTTGGCACTGTAATACGATAGGTGTGTGATGCATTTTCATTTTGTATTTTGAATGTTTGGTTTGATAGGAAGTTTTGAATGAATATAGCCATTTTTCCTTTTATTCCCATCTTGCACACATCTTTTAGGATACCATACTTCCATGTGATGCTATAGGCTTTTTCAAGATCAAAGAATATTGATACCACATGATGACCTTGAACAAAGCCATCACAAATAAAGGATTCTAGCCATGTCAGTTGATAATTGGTTGCTTGGTTTTTCTAGAATCCATTTTGGTAGGTAGATAAAATCATTTATTTCCAGGTACCACACTACTTGAGTATTTACCATTCTCTCCATCATCTTGCAAATGCAACTTGTAGTGTACTCAGTCAGTAGTTTGTTGGATTGAAATGATCTTTGCTGGGTTTAGGAATTGGAATAACTGAAGCCACTATTTTGGAAATTTGTTTGAACACCATATATTATTGAAGATCAGGAGAAATATTAAAAAACTTTTCTGGCAAGTGTTTCAAAAATTGGTAATGAATTTCATGTGGACAAACAGTTGCAGAGTTTTTACTTTTATTTATAGTCTTTTAGTTCTATCATAGTAAAGATAATATTGTATTCTTCTTTGTTTGAAGTGAATGTAAGTTTTTCTTGTTCCATGTTTTTATATTTTTGAAATTTGGGAGTGTAATGATTTGTTGAGGAGTTTCTTTGAAATTCTGTTAGCTATTTTTCTTTTTACAGAGCATTTATCTTCATTTGTTTGGTTAAATGGACTGTTGCAGTTTGTGATTTTTTTCATTAATTTTCTTTATTTCTAATATTTTAATTATTGGGGTTTGATGTTTAGTCTGGAGATGTAGTTTTGCCAAGATTCTCTTTTGGAAATTTAACTGTACAATTTTCTTTTGTTTAATTTTGCTTCTAGTTTTGTAGGCAGATTGTGATTGGGTTGTGTAAGAATATATTTAGCATTTTTTCCTGGTTTTAACTGCTTCTCTGCATTCTGCTGTAAACCATGGTTTTGATTTGATATGTAGTTTAAAAGAACATTTGGATATTGTCTTGCTATTTGTGTTAGCATGTTTGTAAAGGAGACTATTGGTTCTGCTTCAATTAGAATTTCCAAATTGAATTTTAACCAATTAGCTTTGTGTAGTTGCCATTTTGGATTCTTTTCTTCTGATATAGGCTTGCTTATATTTAGGTGAATGGTCATTGGTTATCATGAACTTTCTATTGAAAGTCCATAAAAATTGATGAAGAGCATTTTCCCCATACCAACTTCCTTGTACATTTATTCTTACCATATCCATATCTTTGGCAGTTGAAGCAACTTAATGCATTTGGAATATATATTTCTACTTTGGAAACTGTATATCCAATTTTTATTTCTTGTGGTGGTTCTGGTGCATAAAAAGTAATGTTGTTATCTATAATTCTAACAATTTTTTTTTGTGGATATTCATTTTTATGTCCAATGTTTTGTTTTTTGATAGAATTATAGTTCTTAATTTCCTCTAGTGCAGACAATGAGAGTTCAGTGCTTCTCACTATGCCTTTGGAAGAATTTAAAAATGGGTGTGGGTAGACTCTTAACTTTATATCATGAAATTTGGTTATCCTTAGTAGAGTTTCAGTGTCAGGTTTTCTTTTGACTTCTATCAATAACATTAGTTTTTTTTCAGTTTTTGGAGTTATCTGTGATGCTTAGGTTTTTTTTTTCTATGATAAAGATGAGGACTTTATTATTAGTTTGTCTTCTATTGGTTCTATTACTATGAATTTCAATTTTTTTTCCTTTGATTATCTGTGTCCCTTTCTGTAGTCTCTTGTTTTTGTTTAATGCTCATACTTTATTATTATTATCATTCGTTAGCCATGCTCTCCACCCACCTCAAAAGCCCTATATAGGGCAGATGATAAAGGGAGGAATCTCATTCACCTCATTCCTCCAAGGATACAGAACTGATATACACAACATGGGGAGAGTTTAAAGCACCTGTTATATCTAAGATCGTCTACTCAAGTATGGGCTTTCCTCAGAAGTTGAAACAGCCATGTTAGATTCTTTTGTTCTTGGTCTAATTGACCACTGCTTACTAAGTCAGTGTAATGGTTTGATATGGTAAATGTGAGCAAATTTTGTTTACTAGGGGCTTGACATGACCAACTGATTGATTGGATTGGGCCTCTCCAATCACCCAGCTCAAGTAGGGGCCAAAGTGGTGTGTTGGAGTTTAAGTATAGGCAAACTCCTAAAACCCTCAACCACCAGTATCCCATCCTCAAGCATCATGGGTTGCCACCCACAGCAAACAGGTGGACCCCTTGGGGGAGTTTTACCCTCCTGCAGAGATGCAGTTAGCATATTCTGAAGTTCCACCAACAGGGCAAGAAGATTATAGAAGAAATAATATTACTTGTAACAATTAGATTAAAAAGAAAATTATCTCTTAACGATCAGTGCTACAAATTATTTGAGAGACATACACATAAAAACCTTAAATACAAAGACAGACTATTATTAAAGCTGAACTCATTCTTTTCAGTAAAATATTGAGCCTAGAAGCTGAGTTATTATGACTCATCCTGTAAATGCAGAAAAGTTCTCAGCACAAAGAATCCCCTCTTTACAAATTCTGGCATTTGGTCAGATTTTGTAAAGTGAGTGAGGTCAAGAACTTTTCAGAATCCCCTAGCACAAAAATATACTCATGAAAAGTTCATAATAAGACTTTATGTATGCTCAATATTGTATTAATAACCTAAAATCATGCAAAAATGTATTATATTTTAGTAAAACTAAAGTTAAATGTGCTTGTCTCATAAGTTCCACATTACCTCCCCCCCCCACACACACAAGCTACTTTTCAATTTTAAAAAATAAGCAATAAAATAAATTTTCAGTCATAGACTATTATCTTCTTACATCTATTGAACTAATTACATTTCTAACCAAAGACTTTTTGTAAACTAAAGTAATAGTTAATAAAAGTTAATAAATCATTCAATTCATAACGTCCAAATAACATTTAAAAAATGAGAGACTTCTTTTGGTTATTAGTTTGTCACAATGTTTAAACTAGAAAAAAGAATTTACTCTGAAACTGGACTGATTAAAAATCAACTTGAGAACAATTTACAATTACCAGTTTCTCTAAAGCAATGAATTTAATTAATAAAATTTTTAAAAATTACTGCTTTTATATATATTACACACAAAGTGCATTCAAGAAGTATGAAAAAAAGCATGGAAAAACAAAAAAAGGAAAAGAATTTTGTACATTTTTACAAATTTAATTTAATTACTTTCAAAATACTCCCCCTTGGGAGTACACAAACTTCTCCCAGCAGTTCTGCTACTACTGGTAACAGTTCTGAAATGCTATAGAGCTCTACCCTTGCTTTTCTCATAATTTCCTCTCAAGACTCAAATCGCTTGCCTTTCAGCATAGTTTTCAAATTGAGGAAGAACCAGAAGTCACACATTGCTATGTCAGGAGAGTAGGGAGCCTGTCAAACATGTGATATATTGTTCTTAACCAGGAAATCTCAATTTATGTGGCGGAATTACCTAGCACATTTCACCAACACTCTCCATATGCACAAATTTGTCATTGAAATAGAATGCACTGATCCTGTGTTTATTCTTACTTTGTGAGAAATTTCCTGGATTGTTACACACTAGTCTTCCATGAATATTTGCCAAACCTTCTCAATCGGCTCATTGATATGATTTGAAATTAAGAAGTATTATCAAGCTTTTGGCAAAACTTTATGCAATATCTCTGCTTGATGAATTAGGTCATCTTGCATGAAATTGAAAATCCAACAAGTATGCACTACATATCTGACATGGCTTACTGGCATGAAACTTTTCATGAAAGTGTAGGAAGGGTGGCTTCACTTTCTATTTTTGCCTACATGGCATTAGTCTTAGCTGAAAAAATAAAGTTGGATACTTATTGAACACACCTCATACATGTTTCATGCTTGAACGCAATCAGGATGGTCTGGTGATTGTATTCAAGCATGAAACAGACTGTTGTCGTTAGACTTAATGTTCAGTTTTATATTTACATACACTATAACGTGTATGTGTTATATATATATATATAAGATACTGCAGATATACAATTTTTAGTCCAGTATAATAGAAAACAGAAAACTTACAGAGAGCACAATAGATAAATTGTTGTTTAAATTGTGAAAAATGAAAATAATACTGATAACACATATTTACCAAAATTACACAAAAATATCTTCAAATACTAAAGAGTAAATTTATTCAATAAAATTTTCATTGACTTCAATCATGGTCTCCAGACAACTTTGGAATCTCCTGGAACTCTTCTGTACGGCCTCCTTGTTTAAGTTGGTGAATGCTGCCATAATCCTTGCCGCAAAGTTCATCTTTGGGATTACAAGAAGACAAAGTTGGTCTCCTGCTCAACTGTACCTCACACATAATAATCAAGGGGGTTGGCAGTCTGGGAAGTTAAGTGGCAAGATGTAAGTGTTAATGTGGTGGCACAAATTGTCTAACAGCCATGACTGGGTTCTCCTGCTTGTATGGACATGGTGCAGACTCCTGTTGCCAGACAAAAGGTCTTCTAATAGCCACCCTCTTGACCCAGGGCAGCATTACCTCTTTAAAGGAACCTGATGTAGGGCTCCTTGTTAAGTCTGAATCTCTCACCAACAAATTCAGAAGTTGTTTTTTTTTTATCAGAACACTTAGAGTAAGTTTTCTGAGCTCAACTTCAAAGAGAGAGAGACTTTGATGCTTCATTATCAATACTTTGAAAAGTGGTCTATGCCTAATTTGCTTGTCAGCATATTTACAAGTAGAAACTGGAACTGTTTATGGTAGTAAATTTTATATCATTAGATTGATAGCTGAAAAATAGAAAGGCTCAAAGACAATGGATTCCAAGATAACACTTTGCAAATCTTATTTTAACATAGAATTTTCAACATGTTGCCCAGTCTCCCCCAAAAATATCACATAACCTTTCTATTCTAGTAACTATTCACTTATTTGTAAAATCTGTAATAATTTGATTAAACAGTATAAACAATCAGCAAAATGAATAACTGAACTGTGATAATTAAAAATTGTTTAACAAGTGATTGTATTGTTGAATATATTTAATAAAAAAAAGGTTTCTGTTGAAAGGTTATAAGGAGAGTGTTAAAATGTGATAGCAAAAACAACAGCTTAAGATTTTTAAGCATCTTTTCAACACTTAATTTATTAGCTTTTGTTTGAATTCAAATATTTGGCCAATTTATTTTCTATTCTCTAACCCAATATGAGAACTGTTTAACTACAATTTCATCTGATATTTATATCAATGTAGAGACTTTCTTTTTTTTTTAAATTGAAAAAATTATTTTCAAATATACCTTACTACAATATCACAAAACTTCCACAAAAATGAGAGAGGACAGAGAAACACAGATGACATGACCAGTGATTCCATTTGGCTCTTCTCATACACAAAAAGATAAAATTTTAAATTTAAAATAAAACACCAGAAATAGCTATATCAGAAAAGATTTAAGCAAATCAAGATTTTGTTCATTTTTCTTTTACATTCTAATAAAAAGAAACAACTTGATAAAATATTCATTTCTCAGCTTCAGCATCCATATGTATTAGGACTTTGAATAAGTTCTCACTGTTTTCCAACAAATGGTATTCCCAGAACTGCAAGTGTGTAGTTTCAGATGGTAACACATCTATAAGTAAGTACTATAAGAAAGCTTGAAATTCAGTGTATGTCATTTCACCAAAGTGTAAACAACTGTTTTTATAGCAATAAAAATGTCAGATTTCATGCCAAAAAAATGTATTTGTGGGGAATTTTACTGCACTACTTTATTAAAAAAAATCTGCAGCTGAAACACACAGAGTTCTTGTTAAGACTTACAGTGACCATACTTTGTCGAAAACAACATGCAAAGATTGGTTTAGACACTTCAAAAATAATGATTTTGATGTTGAAGATAAAGAACACTCTGGCACACCAAAAAAGTTTGAAGATGAAGAATCAGAGGCATTACTTCATGAAAACTCATGAATCATTAGAAATTGATCATACAACAGTTTCAAAACTTATGAAAGCATTAAGAATGATTCAACAACAAGGACATTAAGTGCCATACAAGTTGAAGATGAGCGATGTCAAATAGCATATTTTCATGTGTAAACAGCTACTTCAATGGCAGAAAAAGAAAGTTTTTTTGCAAAGTATCATAACTAGTCATGAAAAGTGGATACACTGTAATACCCAAAGATCTCTTACACTTAGGGCTAAGCCTGGTCATGTATCAACATCAGCAACAAAACCGAATATCCATGGTTTGAAGCTCCTGCTCTGCATTTGGTGGGATCAGCTGAGTGTAGTTTATTATGATCTGTTCAAACCAACCAGAACTATCACGAGAGACTGATATCAACTACAATTGATGTGTTTCAGTCAAGCATTGAAGAAAAAATGGCCACTATAAGAGCAGAGACACAACAAAGTGATTTCACAACAGTGCAAGACCACGTGTTACAAAAATGAATGAAAACCTACTTGGAAATAGTTAAATGGGAAGTCCTACACCACCTTCCATAGTCACAAGACATTACCCTGTCCGATTATCACTTGTTCTGATTGATGGCACATGGTCTAACTGAGTAGCACTTTTATTCTTATGAAAATGCCAAAAAAATAGGCTAACTCGTAGTTAACATCAAAAGACGTGTCATTTTTCCAAAGCAGAATACAAATGCTACCAAAAAGATAGAACAAAATTAGTGGCTAGCAATGGACAATGCTTTCAGTGACGTGTTTCTTACTAATTTTTGTAAATAAAATATTATTTTTTATGAAAAATCAGCAAAAATTTATTCAAGGTCCTAACAGAAAGAGATTCTATGTTCAAAGAACAAAACTTTTTAGTGTTCTCCCTTCTCTATAGAGTCAATTTGTTCTTACAGAACATAAACTAGTGGATAAAATAGTGGTAAACCCATATGAGAGCTAAAAGACATTTTGAAGTTTACTATAATTTCCAAGCCAAACAGTTTTAGTTTTTATCAAGGTTTTAGGTTTTTGTATAACAAAGTGTTTTCTTGACTCAACACCGCTTAAGCTTTCAGGCTGATACACCAAAGAACAAAAAACAAATATACTATCTCAAGTGGGATACCAAGAGTCCCAGCTAAACTGAGATGTTAAGCTTATTTATCTACTGAATACTAAACATGTTTACCTCTTTATTAACATTAACAGGAAAATCATGTGAAAATACTCCTATGTATGTTTACTCCAATAAGTCAATAAATAACTTAGATCTGGAATGAATTTGAATATAAGCTAAGGAAAAACAGGGGGTAGCTAAAACTGATAAATAGCATATAAAATTGACTGCAAGTTAACTTAATATTCAGGATTGAAAAAAGTGAAAGATTTTGTTTTTATTATTGTGCCCACTGTGAATTTTCTGCCTATCTCAAGCAATATCCAAGAGATATTTCAACTAAATCCATAAAATCTAAACTTTGATCTTTATAATTTAAAACAATAACTAATTTTAATCTTTAATTTTAAGCATCCACTAAAAAAATACAGATTAATATTAAAGTTATAATCTGAACATTTATCTATGATAGTGTCTATCTGTTACCTAACAAATCAAACATAATCATTGTCCAAATTAATTACAAAAATATTGTCTAAGAAAGATTTTTCTGATTTAACACTTATCAAATCGTCTCAGCTTTTAAACAAAATCTACTACTTTGAGTTTATTGTTAGTCTGCAACATGTTTGCTCAATAAGGCTGCTCTTCACATTGAACTAATGGATTATGTCTGAACCAAGTTGGGCAGGTACACATCTGATCTTGACAGGTATCAAGCTAAAGTGTCAAGTCATCTTCAATATAGAGTGTTATCTTTGCATACACCAACATCTACCCTAGTACTTTGGTTTATGATTAACAGCAGTTGGAGTCTAGCTAGTGGCCAAATCCATGACACAGCAGTTTCCACAGCATAGGTCTTTGCTCAATCCCTCCTCTAACATTTTGCCTTCTGACTTACTGTATGTAAATCTATACAATTTTGTTTAAGAAATAAAATAAGTCCTACTTTATGATTATGATAAATAAGAGTTCAATTTACATAAAGGAAGGAAGGGAAACATGGGAGAGGTATATTTTAACCAGTTCCAGCATCAGTAAAGATCAGAGGGTTCAATGGCACGACGATATATGCATAACAAAGATAAAAATGTTGAACTTAAGACATTAAGTTATAGAAGTATAATTTTAATGTATAAAACATAAAATATTTTAAGCTTAATTTGAGAATTACAAAATAATGTCTCCTTTTCAATGTTCTAATATTCAAAAAATAAAATCACAAATTTGTAATGAATTGAGGTTTAATTAGTACAAAGAATACGAAAATTCAGTTAACTTATTTAGCCATAAAATCCTATGATGAGGAACTTAGTTTTACTAAAACATGCTCTCTCGCTCTCTCTATATATATATATACCAGCCTGATTATTTACAAGAAATTTTGTTACGAATTTTGTTTCTCTTAAATAATCAGGCCGGTAGAAATATGTACATATAGATATACTATTTAATTAAAAACAGAACATCTACTTAAATAAGAGTATCAATCAAAAATAATGTTCAAACAAATAAATTAACTATGTCGATTGTTAATTCCATTTTGTTAATCTCCGGAACTTTCCATAATAAATATATATATATATATATATAGAGAGAGAGAGAGAGAGCGATGGGCATGAAACAAACTGTCACCTCTGAACATTGAGTAAGATGTTCACTTTCATTTTATCATATATGATCCTATTACTATGAAGTGCAGTAATGAATACACTCACACTTATGCAGAGCATGTTCAACCAGATCTAGTTTTATGAATTCATAAATATTTTAATCTTAATGATCAAGGCACATTGCCTTTTAATCATTTATTTTAAGCCTACATTCAAGAAAGGGGATGGATATGTTAGCCTACATTTTTAAAATTTTATGTAAATTGAATTAAATTACAATTAGTTTCAATGATTTTCCCAGATTATCAACAAATTTGCTTTGCAATATATACAGCAAAGTTTCCTCCTTTTCCAGATTCTATAAACCCAAATACAAAAAAATGTATACAATGTGACTGAAAATTAACTCCATTATAAAATACTTATAATTTATTTGTTAACTATAATTTTTACAAGAAATGGATATGAAGCATGAGTTTTTATTTAAAATTCAATATGGGCACCAGATTTCATTACCTGTTTTTCAAGCTGCCCAGGAATCATGTCAACTGATTTCACCAGGAACTCTTGCGGTATGGAAGACACAACTTCTTGTATTTGCTCTGCCAAAGTCTTGATTTTGGAAATTAGACTTGCTACTTTAACCAACCTCAGAGAAAAAAAATAAATAAAAAAGTCACAGGGTGTTGAGTTAGGACTCCTGGTTGGCCACTCATACATAAAATAGGAAGTTACTTTTTAATCACCCTGTATATTCTTGACTATATTTCTAATGATATCATCAACTGGAATGCAAAATTAGTGTAACAGAATGCCTAGTACAAACTGGTATCACCAAAAAACTGAAACTGGGTTCAAATATTTGTGACAGATTTATCATATTTAGAAAGATGATTAAAAAATAACTAAATATCATTCCAATTCTTCTGTGCCCTGCTCCATCAACAATAATCTTGATCCTACAATATCAGAAGTGAAGATAGAGAAAGAGAGAGAGAAAAAGAGATACTTTAATTCAATTTAGACAAGCCAGCTTCAATCCACAGTAAAGGTGACATATCAAAATGATTGCTTACTATAAATTTAAGACATTTCTCCTCGTCAGTGCCAGATCATGTTTTTGTTCATGAATAAATTTAAACCTACCACAAAAAAATAATGTTTGCCTCATAAGCAAGGTTTAGTAGCAGGAATTTTAAGCTAGAGGCTGAATATTCAAACAAATATTTATAACAAATAACCATCCTCACTTTAATATCATGCCCACAGCATAATAAAACCATAAATGATATGCCAACATGATTTAATTATCTGAAGGCAGAATGCACCTTTCTACATCTCTGTACATACTGATTAACCATAAATGGAATAAAATCAATATTAAATTTTTTTTTTTTAAATGAAACAGAGTTTCTTCTGGAATCATCAGAAAACAAATTGCAGATCAATATCCGACACATTTCTCTCTGATTGGAGGAGATGATTGAAGCAGCATCTGAGTATCCATTAAGCAAGCAGAAACAGAATTGGTTGGATACTCAACATTTGAACAATCCAATTGGTATACACAACTGCTGGTAATATAAGCAAGCTAAGTTTAGAAAGATGAACTGTTACTGATTTTCATAAGGAAAAATATTAGTAATTAAAAGAGACCTCAAGTGGATTTACAGCTCATAGTTACTGAACTTTCAAATGTCTGCATATAAAAATTAAATTACTATCACTTAAATTAATTTTGTGTATGTGGGGGGATTTCTATTTTAGAACATTTCATAATACAATTAGAAATAATTAAAAACTAAACTTAAATCTATAATTGCAGTATTGAACTATATTCCCTACCTTTTTTGTTGTTTAAATATCTTTGGTATTTTTTTCTCTCAATCAGTTTAAATAATTATATTTAAAACTTGTCTTTCATGCTCTACAGTTTATATTTTTTTCAGTAATTTTGAGATGAGACATTATCCCAACACACTTTTGCTATTGCAATTTTTTCAACAGAACACTTTGTCCTAAACTCATTGTCAGTGCATTATTATAAATTTGAATCATTTTCAAAAGAAGTATATATATATATATATAAAACATACACACACATATATGTATGTATCTATCAATGGGCATTTTATTTTTTAGTGGCC
Organism: Ascarosepion bandense; assembly: GCA_037127315.1. Lineage (NCBI taxonomy): Eukaryota > Metazoa > Mollusca > Cephalopoda > Sepiida > Sepiidae > Ascarosepion > Ascarosepion bandense. The sequence continues at coordinate 188,662 of JBBBDQ010028463.1, forward strand.
TCAAGAGCTGACAAGAATTGGCAGTTATGATGAATTATCATAAATAACTTTCAAATTTATTAAATATCAACAACAATGCAGAAATTCAAAACTATTTTTTTTTGTATAACCACAGCCATAAACATCTTTTTCTATATTTAAAAAAAAAATCTACAACAGTTATCAAAGATGTTTTTAATATCTTCCAAAAAAGGTGGCATTTACAGCTAAGGATTAAAATAGTTATGCCACAAAACTTATCATAAAAGTATATTTGTATCCTATACTCTGAAAACTACAAAATTTTTTATTAAATGGAGAAGACTATTTTCTGTATTCAACCAATAATAAAGAGCAATTACTTAATGTAATGAAATGTCTGTTACATAATTATTTGCAAAGTGGAAATCCAAAAGGCTTTCAGTAGATGAGCAATAACTTTCACTTTGAATTTTTTTCAATAAATACTAATTACTATAACATTTTAAATACCCCACAAGCAGAGGAAAGATTTATACATTCCATTAGCCAGTCCAACTGTAATTAGTATGTCTACTCGGACTCTTTACAAACAAGTTGGTACATGAAAACTTTTATGAATCAAGTAACGCTTTCACTTTTTGTCAACATCTAGCAGAAAAGAGGATTATAACCTGCAGTGTCACTTAAGTCATTTTTCAGCCTTGAAAGAAGTGGAAAGAGTAAAGTTGAAAGTCTGAAGAACAGTTACATATCAGACTGTCCTTTTATCAATTTATTAAAAAGTAGCATTAGGACATTCATTTGCTAAAGAAAAAAAAAATTATATTCAATCTAAAATTTAAGCGAGTTATTTGATATGAAATTAACCTCTTAAAGTCAGGAATCAGTCATTATCCTCCTTATTTACATAAGCTGTTCATACAACCACCTCTTTAGTTCATATCACACAACTTATGTTTTTTTTTTATTGCTTTTAAAGAACATTCGCATTGCACATCAAATATTGGACATGAAGATGTTAAATATCAGACAGTTTTCTGCCAAAACAAAGCTATTGTCATCATTAATACACAATTTCCTGTACACTGACAATTATGATCTTGTTGCTCAGTCTTAGAGATGACATGCAAGATTTTAAGGATTCTTTTGACAGCATGCAGTGCATTTACTCTAATGATTAGCTTGAAAAAGACTGCTACAATATACCAATCTGCTCCAGATAAGGTCTACTCTGCAGAAATTGCAGGTTGTAGAAAATTTTGTGTATTTAGGCAGTAATGTAAATATTACAAATACCTTGGATGATGTCACCTGAATTAAGAAAGCTAGTAATGCTTTTGGGAAACTGGATGGACACAGTATTAAATTTCAATTGAGATGAGACTGCAAGCTTACAATACTGGTTTTTAAATGTCTTCATTGTATGCATGAGAGACCTCAGTCACTTACATGAAAAGGCTGAAGCAATTTCACTAACACTAACAGCTTATTGGGTATCCAGTTGCAAATACAAGTTAGTGATACTGATATTCTCAAATGCACTTGGCTTACTAGGATAGAGTTTCTAGTATTTTAGCAGGTACAGTTGCAAAAGTGATTTTTCACCAAGGCAACGCAGTATCACAAATCGATCACAATGATGGCAAAATTATGCTAATTGCACTTCGAATTACTTTTGAATCCATCCTTTTCTCCAGATCTGGCTCCCAGCGACTACTGGTTTTTGCAGACCTCAAAAGAATGCTCCAAGGAAAGAGATTTAGCTCCAATGAAGAAGTGATATCGGAAACTGAGGCATATTTTGAGGCCAAAGACAAATTGTTCTACAAAAAAGGCATTGTTAGAGAAGCATTGGAATCAGTGTTCTATAGAAGGAAACTATGTTGATGAATAAAGTTGAATTTTGCCTAAAAGTTGTCTTATTAGTTAGACCCGGTACTTATTGCATGATGGGTTAAGAGAAAAGTAATTCATTACATGTTTATGTAACAACTACTGCAAAAGACACACCATATTGCCACATCTGTGCAAGACAAGGTATGACTCTAGCAGTATTAAAAATCCATATCCACACCATCCATATTTGAGGATGGACCAAGCAATGTCATAGCCATCATAAACATGAGTTACATATTTTGGGGCATCAACCCCTTTCATAAATCATTAAAAATGGTAAAGTACTTCTGTTAATTTTTTTTTGCATGAAAAAAAAAATTTGGTTTTTAGACTCAGTGCAAAAATTGTCTAACTCTATCGACCATTTTCAAGGATTTGGATTGTGCTATTGTAAACAGTCTAAAATTTTCCTGAAAGGAAGACATTCTTAATTCCCAAATAAGGTTAGTATATTGTGGCCATGTTTATAGGTGAAGTTGTTAAAGGTCGTTTTTGTAGTTTTATGATAAAGGCTTCCATTACATGATATATTACACACACAAATGAAAAATGATGGAATTATTTATATACAGATCAGCACTTCTACTTTGGATACAAGTAAGTGCGCTCTCTGCTGAGATACAAAATTTTGTTCCCCAGCCATTTACCTAAGATCAGTGCAGTATATTTTACTGTGTTACTCAAACAGCATAATGGTGACATAGTGGATATGTCACTTGCTTACTACCAGGTCAGATATCTGAATTATGGAAAAGTTCACTTGCTAATTTTATCTGTTTGCTTTAGTATGACAAAAGTTATTAACAGAGAAACAGAAACATCCAGAAAAGTCACACTGTTCATTGTATATATATATATATATATATATATATATATATATATATATATATGTGTGTGTGTGTGTGTGTGTGTGTGTGTGTGTGTGTGTGTGATTGACAAAATAAAACTATTGATAGTATAATGAGTGGTTTCATAAAGCAAACAAATATTTGTTGTCAATAAGCGCCTCAAGCTTCAGTCTGTATTAAGAATAAAAAAATATCAGTGCCAATAAAATGAGGCACAATACCATAATTAAAAACAAATTTTCACTAGAAATCCAGATTGTAATATTAAAGTCAACAGTCTATCATCTGCAGATTTTTTTTTATATAATCATTTCACCCCAAGCAAGGCAGTACTACCACTGGTGTGCAGGGGCCTACATAAGAGAAGAGTTGTGAAAAAGGAGAACAAGTTACAGGGGTTATCAAAGAATTGATAAGAGAAGGATAAGAACACTGATGTGAAGAGAGCTGTATGAGATCAGAGCAAAATGGAAGAACATGATACAAGAGTTGTAAAGGAAAGGATGCAAGTCAAAGAGATAGGAGATGGCAATTGATCTTGCATTTAAATTCTTGGAGATCATAGCTCTCAAAGAAGCAAGTATATGGAAAGGAATTCTACAGGTCGCAAGTGCAAGAAAATAAGCTGTTAGAGTAAAAGTTGCAGTTACATTTGATCGGTTTTACTGTAAATGGATGGGACCTAGTTGTTAGTCTAGTAGTTTGTGTAAATTCATGCAGAAGGGGCACAAGGGAGCTAAGCTCATCAGTGCAAAAGCTGTAAAAGTATTTATAGAAAAGTCAGAGGGAAGCCACATTATATTGGCGTAAAAGTGACTGGAGTTAGGCTACTAGGTCAGGGTCAATTACATTACAGATTTTCCATTGCATTTTGTCAAGAAACCCCAAATGAATAGCAAGGGCACCTGACTAGATGTGACAGCAGTATTCAATGCACAAGCAGATGGTAGATTTATACATGTGCAAGATAGATTCAGATGAGAAAAACTTCCTGGCCCTACACAGTGAACCAACCTTCCTAGCAGCAGATTTAGCTATGGATTAAATGTAGTCATTCCACTTGAGGTCAGCTGAGAGAGTTAGGCCAAGGAAGCACAGTGTTTTGCTTTCAGGGAGACTAGCCTGATCCATGCTGATTAGGGGTGGGGGTGGGGGTTAGAAGTGATTCTCTATGGTGGTTAAGGAATAGCAGCTTTTTTTTGGAAGTATTAAAATTTACAAGCCATTTCTTACCTCAGTTCACCACAGACTGGAGGTCCTTTTCAAGATCGGCAGTGTGGTTAGCTTTGTCAGCCTGAGTAGATTTCTTAACATGGCGGGAGTAAATGGTCGTGTTGTCAGCATAGATGCCTACTTGGGATCTAATTACATCAAGGAGATTGTTTAAGATCAGAAAAAGCTTAGGACCTAAGATAGAGCCTTGAAGGACAGCAACATTCATATGATAGTATCTGGAAGCATGCCTATTCAATGCTACCTTCATTACTCAATTTGAAAGAAACGACTAGATTAGATCAAACAAGCATCCAATTATACCATAGCCCTGCAGCTTGCATAAAAGGCCAGCATGCCAGACTGTCAAATGCTTTAGATATATCTAGAACAATTCTAGCTTCACCATTCTTATTGAGAGCCTGGTTTATATACCCTGTGATGGTCATTAGCATATCAGCAGTAGACCTGGTGAAGTGGTAACCAAACTTTATCGAAGAAGAGGCTATGGGCTGTAAGATGTCGTACCACTTCAGCATTGATAATAGCCCTGAACACTTTGCCAAAATCAGTAGGCAGTTGATAGGGCAATAATTAGAGGGGTCTGACGGCTCTCCAGAGTTCTTGAATACAGGAACTACAGAGGAGGACTTCCAGCAAGCAGGAAAGCAAGAAGCAGACAGGCAGTAGTTGTAAAGTTTGGAGAAGACAGAAGAGAGTTCAGGAGCACATTTCTTCAGGGCAATTATTGGTATTCCATCATCTCCGCTCACCTTACAGGGATCATGATTGTGTTGTGGAGTTATTTTCGCCGTGCTAAAATCGGTCCTAATAGGTTCGACGTACAAAACATTAGGAACTTGATATAATATGTATTACACAATGTAATCTTGCCAGGTCGCTGACTACTTTTGTATTCAACTAACTGTTGGCTACAATTGTCCAACATCGACTGACCCTCACTCCTCTTACTACTCCTACTTAAATTAGGTGGGAGAGTCTATTCATTTAGGAAAAGGTGTGTTTCACCATAACACCCCCTCCTAAAACTTTACTCCATAAGAATAAAACTGTTTTTTTTTGGGGTTTTTTTACAGGAAGTATGAAGAAAAGAAAAGAAAAGAAAAACTTCATTTTTTTTTTTTTAGCAACACCATATCGCTTATGTTTTGGACCCACTTTTAAATGATTGCCTTTCTTTGACTCCTGGATCGGTGTACATCAGGTAAAATTGTTGCTGGCATTGAAAATCACCTGCATAGGTGCTTCTTCCGCATGACCGCTGTCTACCACGTCTTAAGAGTGTCGTCTGATCTGGTCATTGTACCGTCTGCACGTGAATTTTTCGCCTTTCACCAAGTACATCATATTGTCAATCAGCTTTTCTATTTTTCCAATTTCCCAGAAAGGTTTATTCTGTTTGTAGACCTTAAAGTATACTTCTTCACCAGGATTGTATTTTTTTACTTGAATAAATTTTTCTCTACCTGGCTTTGTCTTTTTTGGTAATAATTTGTTGAAGACAGATCTTCCTCAACATGTGAACATCACCTCAGCTGGCGATTGCAAGGCTGGTATTCCATTATTTGAGGTAATTCTGTATAGCAGTAGAAACTTCTGTAGGGCTTCCTCTGGAGGTATTTCCCTAGCTTTCTTTAAAGCTCTTTTCAGGGTGTCCACAAATCTTTAAATTGTTTTGACGTAAATTGACTTCCATTGTCCTTCACAATTGTGTCTACCACACCAAACCTTGCGAACAATTCCAGCAGAAAGTTTTTAGTACTTTGCGTCATCAGTTTTCTTATCCTTTGTATCGCAGGCCATTTTGAAAAACTATCCACTACTATGATGTAATGGTATCTATTCAGTGGACCTGCAAAATCCATATGTAACCTAGACCATGGTAGGTCTGTTTCTGGCCAGAGATTAAATTTCATCGGGGGTGCCTTTGCAGCTAAGGCACACAGCCTTTACATTTTGCCACTGCATTCTCAATGTCCCTGTCCATATTCAGCCAATATACAAAATTTTGCATTAGGCCCTTCATCCTAGTGCTGCCTGGATGACCAGTATGAAAATCTTGTAGTATTTGCTTTTGCAGTGTGTATGGAATCACCACACATTCTCTGTATAACAATACTGGATCACAAAGTGAAAAAAACATTTGTTGTGTACTGGTCCCTCTCAGCTACTTTTACTTTTATTTTCAAGATATACTTGTCCCTGATGGCAGCTTCTTTTATTTTTTTAGAGTTAACAGAAGTTGCCAAACTGCATTACACACAGTAAATTTCAGCTCTTCTTCTGACATGAAGGCAGGGTTGAGGCAATTACTGTATCATTATCTGGTTTGCTCATTTTAGAAATTAACCTGGACAGCCCATCACCATAGCCAAATTTATTCAATGGTATGTATTCCATGCTGAAGTTATAATTTAGCAGTATTATACCCCATCTCTGTAATCGGTTGGCTTCGGCAAACCCTTTTTCGACCCAAAAATTGAAAATTAGAGGCTTGTGGTCAGTTTGTAGCTTAAAATGTCAACCATAGACAAAACGGTGAAATTTCGCTACCGCAAATATTATTCCTAGCGCCTCTTTCTCTATCTGAGAGTAATTCTTCTCAGTCGGAAGTAGTGCTCTGGAAGTATGAGCAATTGGTTTTACTTGACCATCTGGCATTTTGTGTAAGATGCATGCTCCTATTCCATACGCACTTGCATCACAAGTTACTATGATCTTTAAATTCGGGCTGTAGTGGGTTAAAAATAATTCTGAAGTTAACACTTCCTTTATCTTTTCAAATGCTTTCTGGCATTCATTAGTCCATTTCCAGGGTTTTCCTTTCTTCAATAAATCATTTAATGGTGCCCACAGATCATACATTTTAGGGATGTATATTTGGTAATAATTTGCTAGTCCCAAAAAACTTTGTAATGTGGTAACATCATTCAGAGCCAGCATGTCTTTTATAGCCACTGCTCACTCTGGGTCTGGCCTTCTACCATTCTTATCAATGATCTGCCCCAGATATTTTACTTTCTTCATAAAAAACTCACATTTGCTTTCCTTGAGTTTAAATCCAAATTCCTGTATTCTTGAAACTACTGCATTTACATGTTCCACATGTTCTGCTATATACTTGTACTTCTACGGCAAAATCTAGATCACCCAACATCAAATCCTTTACTTGCTGGAAAATGGCAGGTGTGACCTTGATCCCAAAAGGTAGTCTGTTAAATTTATACAGACCCCAATGTGTGTAAATACATAAAAGTTTTGACGTTTTCTTTTCTATCGGTATTTGCAGATATGCATCGCTGAGGTCTATTTCAAAAATATTGTGCCTCCATTTAGCTTCGCAAATATTTCTTCTGCTGTTGGTAGAGGATAATTATAATCTGGTTATTCCATCTTTTACCTTGTTGGACTTTAATTTACTTATTTTATTGTCTTTATTTCTTGACCTGCAATGCGTGCTTTTATGTCCCATTCTTTTACAGTTGAAACATTTTTTATTCCTAAAATCGCAATATCTGTACCAGTGTAATTCACCACAAACAAAACATGGCTTCAGGAGTTTTTGTTTATTTTTCTCTGGTATTTCACTTTTTGCTTAATAATCTGCAATTTTAGAATTCTTTTTGGTAGACTGACTTTTTCCTTTGTAGCATATATTCCTTATATATGAAACGCCAGACTGTTCTATTTTTTTAAATCTTTCTTTATGCTAACATATCTTGTGCAGTCTTCTGCCAATTTTTGTACTATAATACTTGGATCGCTTTCCAATTTGGCCAGTACTAATTTTCTCAACTCTGCATCTCTTTCTGATACCAGCCCCTGAACAAACACCAAGCACTTAAAATTGTCTACGCTTAATTCTGCCAGCTTGAATTCTTCACAATGCTTATTCACATTGGGTGCATACGTTATATAGTCTTGTTTGTCATCTTTCTTCAGATTTAAACATTTCCACCTTTTGTGAAACAGAGATGTCTTTTTACTAAATAATTCACTTAATATATTTACCGCCTCGGTAAAAGTCAACTTGCTAGTTTTTTTTCAGTAAAATGTAGCTTACCAATTTGTTATGCTCAACAGTTCCTAATTTGCTTAAAAGAAGCCTAACCTTCTTTCCTTCAGACCACAAGTGGCAGTCCTCATTATACACGTCCGTATATCTTTTATAATAATCCACAAAAGTTATTTCTTCATCTGGACTGTACATGAATATTTCAATTGAATTCCATATTGTATTTTCTGGGAAAGAATCATTTTGTAGATTTTTCTCTTTCCTCTTCTCAGTTATTTCCAGAATTTTGTTTTGAAACTCCCTATGCATCTGTTCCATTTTTTGTTGGAATTGCATTTGTCTATTGAAAGTTTCCTCCTGTATCTGCATCTGGAATGTTTTATGTTGCTCTAATATTTTTGTCTGTTGTTCCGACTGGAACTTAAAGAATTCCAGCAATAGACTTTTACATTCCTTCATTTTCGCAAAAAGTTAGCACAATGCCTAATAATGTAGGGGGGGGATCCTTACAAATTTGCAATTCATGACCTATTGAGCAAAAACTGTATTATCGAAAAAAATATTTCTTTTCTCAGTTGAGATGATGACAGATTATTTTGTCACTAAATTGATGTCTTGGCTTGCGAGAAACTTTGCCAAGTTTTTATTTTTTTTTTAAATGTGAATCCAAAACTTTGTTGCCAAAATTATTGTGGTGAGTGAATTTTTTTCTTCCTCTGTATGAGTGTGAATTTCGTCACCCAAAATTGTTTTTGATGAGTGAAGAAGAGAAAAAAGAATTTTATTTATTACTCCGAGTGAACTGGATCTTCATCCAATATCCGAATCCTCGTTGCCAAAATTGTCTTTTGGCAAGTGGAAAAAAATTCTTTTTATCTTCTCCACGTGAGTTTGATATCTTCATCGCCAAAATTGTTGTGAAGTTATTTTTGCTGGGGAGGCTAGTATTTGTGCTAAAATCGGTCCTAATAGGTTCGGCATACAAAACATTAGAAACTCGATATAATATGCATCACACAGTGTAATCTTGCCAGGTCGCTGACTACTTTTGTATTCAACTGTCAACTACTATCACCCAACATTGACTGACCCTCGTTCCTCTTACGACTACTACTTAAATTAGGTGGAAGAGTCTATTCACCATAGGTGTGTTTCACCATAACACTTTGAAATTATGTTAGAGAGCAGCAAGGGAGTAATATGAATGTCACTCAGTTAAGTCTCAGTTCTAGGTGGGAAATCAGGTGTGGATACCTCAGACGAATCATATGTTGAGTTGGTGGAGAATCTGCAAGCAAAGCCTTGTCCACTGAAGATGTGAGGATCTCAAATTTATTGATTAAAGGTGAGGAATTCAGGGCTTGCTGTTGTTTAAGACACTTTTACAAAGCTGCCAGTAGGCTTTGGAGCTGAACTTGCAGGATGCTATACGCTGCTTCATTCTTTCAACAAACAACAGCTTAGCATCATTTAGAGTCCTCTTGCACTCATTATGAGTAGAGGTAAAAGGCACCTATTATAGTCAGATATGTGGCTCTGATAAAGCCAGAAGTGATTCCTATGAGCAATAGCAGCCAAGCAAACAGGGGATAACCAGAGGGAAGAATGGGGTTTAAGTCATAACTTCCTAGCTGGGATGAACGCATCGGTGCCAGCTTTAACCCAAGAGGAGACTTCATCTTTGTTTCAAGGGATATCACAGGAAGTCGCGGAATGACTCCCAGTCAGCTCTTTAATAGCAGTAAGATATTCTGCTGGTCAGAGGTTCTTGGGAGGAAGGTTAGTGGAAAGAGATATTAACGGAAACCACAGCATGATCAGTGTTGCCAAGAGGGCAAAGCTGCATGAGACACCAAGAGTCAGGGATAGAAGTGAAACAGAGATCTAGCAGAGAGTCAGTTTCATCAGCGTTATTGGAGAAATGAGTAGGGAAATCCACCACTTGCGTCAGGGATTGAGTTATTGAAAAGTTCATGGTATGACACCAGCAAGATCTGTGACCAAGTTTTTCAATCACTTGGCATGGCGAGCATTAAAGTCTCCAAACACAAATATATGAGCGAATGGATGAGAGGAAATGGCCTTATATATATTGTTCAAGATGCTGTCAAGTATAGAACAGTCAGGAGATGAAGGTGAGCAGTAGAGAAAGAAAAGATAGCTAACTGAGCTTAGTAGAGAGAGATACAGAGACACATGTATAAATGGTCAAGAAATTCAAGCGAAATCACCCTAGGTAGAGGGAGATGTTTGCTGACAAACACCCATTCCATGCATATGGACATTGGAATCCTTCCTAAAGAAGGGAAGGTAACCAGGGATATAGAAATCAGAGGAAGGAACAGAAGGGTCAAGATTAGTTTCACAGAAAGCGTGAGATTAATTAGAGGAAGGATACAAGAGGCAACACAAATGTCTACATTCTTTTAGGTAACATTGATGAACTATAATGAGAAAAAGATTTTTTGAAAAATCTATAAATTGGTAGACAGCAAAATTATGAAAACTTTGAAGAATCATCAAGATACTTGATGTTAGCAAAAAATATTTAGTAGATTTTGAAAAGTTTTAATCAATTCTTAGAAAAAAAAATCAATCCCAAAATGCTAATGCAAGAGAACAATGTACACATCTGTTACATAAAATTTATAGGTTATATAGTTGATGTCTGCAATTATGTGATCATAAGATTTCTTTTAACAGCACATACTGGTTGGCAGTATTAATAGGAAATTCTAATGAAGACTAAGCATATAACAACAATAGTAAATTTACTTAAGTTCATAAGAAATAGAAATATAATACTTAGTGTTTCAATTCTGGTTTGGTTTTTCAGGTCATGATTTTAAAGTGACAGTGTTGTCACTCAGAGACCCAGTCTATGATAATAGCGAAATCCAAATCTTCTGATCTAGAAGCTAATCAGAGCTTTTCAACCACATAAGATATATACATTCTATATGCAACACAAACTTACCAACAGGTCATTTTTCAAGCAAATTTATGCATTCTGAAATTAAAGTTTCAAAAAAACTTTAATTTTGTTTCTAAACTAGAAAATGAAAGTCAGTAATTAAGTCAATTGTATATCCAAGTGAAATAGACAAATGTAACTGGGAGAGAAACTATGTTTATCAATTTAAATATTCATTAGAAAGTTCTGTCAGTAGTAACCAAAGGTAAAGATAAACATAAAAGGTATTAACCATATAATGCCAGTTAAACTTGCTATCACCATTATCTACTTCACCTTAAATTAAAATCACAATTATATAGCTTTGATTTTAAGTGACTTAAACATGAAACAAAAACTGTTTGATATGGTGCTAAAATGTGACAATAAACAAATTGGTTTGAATTAAAAACTCATCCTAAACGAGAACCTTCATGAACATTAACTATGTAGCAATGATGTTTATGTTATATATGGTTTTAAGTAGTATTCTTTGCTTATTAGAAAAAAATAGATTTTACAATATGAAATATTTTAGTTTTGTATTCTATAAAACATTAAATAATGCACATATGAAAATCTAGGAAGAGTTTTTAAATGACAAAAAGGCACTTCAGAAAATTACTATTCATTTTTAAACCCATAAATATTTAAATGCCAAAACCCTCAAGTATGATGCTGGAACTTATGATAAAATTTGCAATCACTTCACTTCTATATTTTAACACTAAACCAAACCGATATCTACTGAGTGTAGAAGTCAATGTGTTCCACATGGTTGGTCTGCTGGAGGTTACAAAATAACAGATAAAGTAAAAATAGATTCATTATGTGCATTGTGGTGCAGTGGACATTGGTTTGGAATGAGAAATTGGAAAGCTGAGTTCAAATTCCAGTTGAATTCGTTGCATTCATATATGTGCAAATACTCTTGAGAAAAGGATTAATACATTTTTTCTCCCTCCAACTATGGGTTAGATAGCAGAACAGTTTGGGTTCTGTAGCTTTGGTTGGCAACCAGTCTACCACAGAAAGTAATGGCAACCTACTGCAGGAAAATCTTCTGTCCAGTCAGTTGTCTCTCTTTCAAGACATGATCGCCCAAGTGTGCATTATGTATGACATTTAACTGACTGACTGATATAAAGATAACAGGGAAAACTAGATAGCAAAGACACTTGACAAAACCAATATCTTAATAAGAATAAGAAGATTTTATTATTCATTACAGCACAAAAGATGAAGTTCTTGATTCATCAGATTGAACTGCTAGCTAAATGTTAATATGCTTAGATAAGCTTCACTCCTTAATTCCACCAGTTCAAACCTTTACAACTGAGACTTGACATGCTATGTCTATTGAATGGAATCATCCACATTTTCTTTTTATTTCATTTGTAAAGAGAAAGTTTCATTTTTTTTTCCTCAAAGAACCACTACATCATGGAAAAATCCTGTGTGGATGCTTCACTAAACACTAACCTCTTTAAAGTCAAGAGTCAGTCACTATCTTCCTTACTCTCATATCTTCACTTCCTCTTGCATTTGTACCACACACACACACACACACACACCATTCAACAACCCTCTACCTGAGTGGCTTTTGATCCTTATATTGGATAAACTTTAGTATAAGAAAATTGTAATATGAAAATAAGGAATTTAGCCTAGTGAGAACAATCACTCTACTTCTGTGATTTATAATTAAAATATGAATATGTTCATTACTACATTGCTATTCTACTGTTGAAAGAAAAGATAGTTCTAGAAAATTAAGTTACAAGAAATGCTCAACTCTTAAATGTTAAGACATCATATATGAAATCAATATCAAATATCACTGCTTGCTTTTTGTATTTACATTTCTTTATGACTAATAAATATGGTGCAAACTTTTATTACCACTTGAAACTGGAAATGTATAAGTTTTGATTTACATGGACAAACTAATATAAGATCACATTTTTTTAATCATTTCATCTCAAGCAAAGCAATAAAGCCACTAAGACTGAGTGTGAAAGAATAAGAAAAAGGAAAACATAAATAAAAGAGGAATCAAATGATAGTAGATAATGATTGGTATTGCATTTAAATTTTTGAAGATCAAAGTTGAATGAAAAGAGAAACCAGTGAGAAGTGTGAAAATTTTTAGCAAAGAAGTTACAGCTGCATCCAACCAGTTTAACAGTAGAAATGATGAGACCTTACTGCACTTAAATTCATAAAGTCTAGGTACCATAGAGAAAAGCTTATCAGAACAGTTACCATGAAAGTATTTATACAAAATACACAGGGAAGCTATATTAGAGAATTGGGAAAGTGACTGAAGCTGGATAGCAGGTCTGAACAAATAACATTACAGATTCTTCTTTGGATTTTATCAAGAATCTCTAAATATATAGCAGGAGTACCAGATCATATATGGCAGCAATATTCAAAGTATGAATAAATGGTAGATTGTCTAGCTCAGTGAATGAACTTTCATTGCAGTAGACCTAGCAATTGATTTAATATAATCCTTCCACTTCATGTCAGCAGAGAATATCAACTCATGAAGGTGCAACAAGTCACTCTCCTGGATATTAGCATCAACTATGCAGAAAAAGGTCTCTCAAATGATTAATAGAAGTTTTGTTTTGGAAGCATTAAAATTAACAAACCATTTATTGTTCCAGTTCAGATATTAGGTCACTTTTGAGATCAGCTGCCAATTTGACCTTATCAAATTAATTAGACTCACTATTAAAACAGGAGTAAATAGTTGTGTCATCAGCATACATACCGAGTTTAGAGCTGAAGCCATAAGGAAGGTCATTAATGAAAATTAGGAAAAATATGTCAAAGGATAGAGCTCTGGTGAGCATCTGCATTAACACAAAAAATGTTTAGAAGAGTGGCCATTTAAGACAACTTTAATTTTGTGATTTGATAAAGATTGAATTGGTTCAAAAATTCAATCACCTTTCAACTTGTGAAGAAAAACAGTATATCAAACTGTCAAATGCCTTCAAGATGCCCAAAGCAAAAGTCCAAGCTTCAGCATTCTTACTTAAAACTTGATAAACTTTTAATAACAATTATTAATACATCAGCTGTTGATTAGTAGAAAACTTATCAAGAATCAAATTTGACATGACTTGCAGTAAAAGGAACTTGAATCTTCAGGAGATTAAATAATTTGAAAATAAAGCCAGTCAATCAAAACTACACATCTTTGAAACATACTAAAGAATGTAATCCTGATGACTAAAGTAAAACAACTTATACCTAACAAAACAATTGATAAATATCATTATTTTTTTCTATACAAAATTATGAATCTCTGACAGCCTTTACAAAATTACACTACTGAATAAATATTAAAAGGGGAAATTAAAACTCCATTACTAATAGAAATTCATAAATGAATTATCAATCAAAGGATGTAATCTATACACATCAGGATCTATAACTATTTTCAGGTACAAATAGGTATTTATATATCTTTGGATATAGTATATTTTATAACTATATAAATGAGTAAATAAGCAGTATGCCAGAAAAAGTACACATGCATGCTAATAGCTTTAATTTTTAATAAAATAAATGAAATACTTAAAAATCATTAATATATGTAACATCTATCAGTTTCAAGAGACCAGAGATCTGCACCCAAAGATTTATGATTCAACTGTTAATGGCAGAGCAGCATCTGTTATGGCTATACAGGCAAGCAGGAATCTTGATTGCAATAAATACATGTGAAGACACTCTCCTCCAGATGTCACTGTATTCGTTTCTTTCTGTCAAGCACACTTCTCTCCGGCGGCAAGCCTTTGTTTCTCCTCTCCTAACTAACCCTCAGAGTAATTTGAGTTTCCAACATGAGCAATCATAGGGCAATGTCTTCCTACCTCTCAATGACCATATCCATCACCCTCATGTTCCTTTTGCAGACATCCTTGAAGTGAAAATAAAGGTCACCTATGTGCTGGTGAATTAATAATACTAGTACATTAAATGTAGAGCAGTATTTGTATCCTATTAGAAAAATAAAGGTCATAAAACTACATAACTAACAAACTATAATATCCACTCCTTCTGCAAAATAGAAAAACAGCTGTGCAGGTAGAGTTTACATGAGTAGATAGATGTACTTTCTTTCAATTTCTTTTAGAAGATAAATGCAAAAAAGGTAAAAATGAGCATCAAAATTTAAAAAAAGAAAAAGAAAGAAAGCCATAATTGATAAGCAAAAATATACACATGGCTAAAATAGTAAAATATTTTTAAGATATTTTAGCATAAAAAAAAAAAAAATCAATCTTATTTTATGATCAAAGCATAGTAGAAATAAAACCAAAATAAAATTTGAATGACTAATAATATCAAGAAGCAAATAGAAAAATTTATATAAATAATTTAAATGAGATGACTACTATTATAATTTAGTTAAAAATTTTTTAGGGGTAGTACAATCATTGTCTGCAGCTTTCTTCAATTTACTTGTTTTTGTTATATTTTTTTCACTATGTTTCTTCAGCTTTAGCCAAGAAAGGGATACCAAACGATATTTTTGGCTCCTTAAATCAGGGTTCAACACTCTAAAATACAAACAGTAGTAGAAAGAAAGGCTAAAACATTGTAATAACAATAAAACAAATGAGCAAATTGATCTAAATAGACATACAAGAGCATAATTGGTTTCAAAATTTAACACTTCTTTTTACAGATCTATATATTTTAATGAAAATCCCAAAAAGAAGCTGAAGTGATAAATGCAGATTTTAAATATTTACTTAAAAATTCAGTAAATCTTTTTACTGAAATTCTGAAGTAGCAAGTATTCTTTTTTTTATCCTCAGTAATGATCACTGAAGAAAATTATCAATTGCCTGAATACAAAACTGGCCTTTCACTCTTCCAGTTGTAAGTCATTTTCTCTTCATACTAGATTTAATCCATAATATCAATGTAGCCATTAATAAAATTATCTTTTCAAATTTTGTATCTATGGTCCTCACATATTCTGACTATAGAGTTACTTTTTAATAAATAATTTACATGAATAAAACAAAATTTGAAGGTAGGCAAGAAAATGTATGAATGAGAATCAGAGTTCAATGTAGACTTCACTGAAAAATCAATAAAGTGTTCTAAAAGACATCTTGTTCAAGAAAATATTAAGTCACTATGCTAATATAACTGAATTCTAAATCTATATTGCACAAGTTAATTTCCTGTATAAAGCATTTATTTCACACCTAAAAACTAGATTTTTTTAAAATACTTCACAGACAGAGTGGTGAGAAAATAAACTTATTTTAGTTTCATTGAACAGCTACTAAGCTCAGGAATGTCCAAGAATATTGTTCACTATGAATGAATAAATGAACTGAATTTTTGGAAAGTTAGATAGGTACAGATTGCATAATGAAGCAAGTCAAGCTTAAATGCTTCATTTGAAATACTATATCAGAAACTAAAAGAAGCACTAAATTCAACACAAGTATTAAAAATTTAGATTTTTTTTTGGGGGGGGGGGATTGTTTTTCTTCCAGCAAAACAGCGTCTTACTTGCAAGAGAAAAATCAAAATTGGAAAAATTGCTGTTGGTAAAATGAAGAACATTACTCTTGTAACTTAAGAACTAATTTAAAATCAAAAGGAAAAGAACAGTTTTTATCCAGTAATATACATTGTGAAGTTGATAATGTTAAAATACTTTTAGCAAAAGTTACTCTTACCCACAACAGTTATATTTTATCCAATTCAGATATTACCTATATAACAAACTAGCAACACAGTGTTATTCATTTGTTTTGTTCTTTCCAGGTTTACTATGCTATTATATCATTAAATTTTACTCATAAAAATAATTTGCTACTCAGTAGCAGTAAAAATCTACATCTCAGAAATTAAAAGACATTGAGAAACAGCCAATGTGAGTATTCAATAAAAAATTTATCTGTGTTGGACATAGATAAATCTTTGTCCTCCAATCATTAGGGGATCTTTTGATAAAATTACATTAAAACTGAATGCTAGATAATCTTCTCACTAGTTAAGAAGAGACTTAAAGCAACAAAAATGTGATTCTACAGAAGGATGCTAAGAATACCTTGAACTGAACATGTGAGTAATGACAAAGTTCTAGAGAAAATGAAGAAGAACACTTATACTTAACATCAAGATAAGAGGGAAAAATGCATAAACTAACTGGTAAGTTTGAGTGAATGGATAGCAAAGCAAGGTTTGGGAGAGACAGCAAAAAAAAAAAAATTTATTAAAAGCTACAAAAGACAAGAAATTGCAGAGATTCATGACTGCTCATGTCCTGAAGAGACAGGGTGCATATAGATGATTAAAAGCTGTATAAAATTAATGACAATGAGAATAAAGGCAGTTTTTTTTATTATTTCATTACACATCTATCATAATTATATACTACTTTTCATGAAATGAGGCATCATAAAGGAATATACTTTATGTGAATTTACTCATCTTTTGTTAAACTTTGCAATATTTTGTACTTTGGATTTTAAATAAAAAATTAAAAAGATTAAAACTTGGTTATTAGGTCAAGCACCATTTCATTTTAACAAATATTAAGATCTTTTTGTAATAAACTTTTTCTTGTCCAAATCAAATAAATAAATATATAACTTCATGATAATGAGTTGATATTTTTAACCTGAATACCATAAATATTAAATATCATAGGTTTAAAAAAAAAAAAAAAAAAAAAAAAAAAAATCACAATTAGGCAAGTTCATTTTTTATATATATATATATATATATAATCAAAATATAATCCAAATTAAATAAATAACAAAGATTTCCATGGAAAGAAATTTCTTTTCTACTAAATAGCTTTTAGCAAAATCATTTTTGTATCTAAATAGCAGTAAACCAAATATAAACAAACCAAGTCAGTCATACTGCCAATGGAGAAGGAAAAAACCTTATACATTTAATTAAAATTTTTACTAACACCCATTTAGTCTTCAAATTACAACCAAAAAAATTTGCTGAATATAAATTTTATTTCATCAACAACCATGATTTTCAAAAATATATGTAAAATTTTCTTTTCAGAACTGGTTTTCTCTTGCAAATCAACTTTTAAAAAAATTTAGTAACCTATATAAATAGCTTCCAGTTTAAGAAAGTGGAGTTGTTAATATAATTGGTTTTCTATTATTAAATGATATTAGATATTAAGACGGCTTTTTTGTTTAGCAATGTCAGCACTTTTAGAGGTTATTTTACTTTGTATCACTAATAAAGTAAACAGAGTTGTCCTTTTGTTGCAGTTTTGTAGCCAAAATGAAGGAATGTATTCTACCCAGCATCCTTCATAACTAATGTCATTAAGTACTTTCAGGTATTAATCAAAAATTAGTCAAGTTTCATAAATATCAGCATAACATTCAAAGTAAAGCTTTAGCCCAATGTGACAAATTTACTAAAAGAAAACTGATTTTAGACAATGACAAAAAGATGTTAGTTTGTTTGGTACTTATAAATTGTATGATACCAGCATAGTATTAAGCTTCATAAAAAACTATATAGAATCAATTCTGTTGCATAGTAACATAACAGACCCTGGTATTAGTTTATTTAGGTTACTGGATTCAAAGTTCTTAGCATTGTGCAAACAGATAATTTAAAATATTATATCTTCTAGTGATAGATATTCCTGCTAATAATAGATATTCATTAGAATTAATTAACAATGACAAAAGAATATCTTTACTGAAAGATTAACAGAGCATCCTCAATGAACTAACAATGTGTTAAGTACAATATACAAATTTGAACACTAAATTTAACAAAATATTAATATTGAAAGATAAAATATTACAAAAAAATAAAAAATAATGGATTAAATAATAATTCAACATGAATAGCTTTTTCTTTTTCTTCAGGTCAACATCTAATACCAAATATCCTATTCATGACAATTTACAGCACAGAAAACTATTTTGTAAAAATTTTTAAATTGTCATGGTTCTCTTGGGATTTAAGACTTGAAAATTAAAACATTTTTAAGATAAACATTGTTCACATGAAATATTCATTCAAAGTCCAAGTTATTTGGTTACATAAACCAGAAAACAAAAATGCAAAAACACAGCTTGACCTTCAGATAAATTGTTCTGACATTACTATTTATGGCTTCTTAGACAAAGTGTTGTAAACATATTGAATATCAAACTTCCAGTATAAAATTTGTCAAACCATATGATACAAACATTGTAATTAGAATTTCACTTTACTTTTATTACTGATGATAGTTTTTACATTGAGTTAACCACTTTAGGATAGTCATTATGCCAGATTTGATTTGTATGCCTCAAAATGTAAAACCAGAGATCTGAACTTACATTCAATTATTCTCACTTTCATTTTATAATAAAAAGCTTTTGGACATTTTTTTAGCTTACAAAGATAATCCAGTAGAGTTTTTTTTTTTTTTTTTTTTTGCACATTAGATTCATAGAAATAGGTTTTATAAAATAAAAGTACATTATTACAGTCTGGTGACTAAGAATGAATGATCACCTGATTTTGTTAAAGATTTTTTTTTCTGTCTATGGACAAAAAATGTTTGAGAGATTTGGATATGCTTGGTAACCTAGACATCATAAATTATATAAAATAGAAAAAGCTTATTTTTTATTTTTCGATAAAAATGCTTGATAGCACATTAAAAAGACTGACTACAATAAGAAAAATGTTCACTTTAAAATTACAATCTAATTCAGCTGAAGAAAGAATTGATATTTACAAGATGAACTGTGACACCTAACCAAAACAAAGCAAGAAAGAGACAAGAGGACAACAGAGTAGAAAGGAATAAGGAATCTTTAAATTAAGGGTGAAATTATCACTGAGTTTCTGGTTAAATCAAAAGCTAAAGTGCATCCTGCTTAGTAGAATCTTCTGTTTTACAGAATACTGGGTGCAATGGATGAATAGTCATCTAAATTATGCAAAAATGAAAATAACCCTGACATCTCATTTTAACAAAGATATTGATCAAAATTATACAATAATATCTTGAAATACTAAAGAGTAAATTTATTCAATAAAATCGCCATTGGCTTCAACCATGGCCTCCAGACAACTTCAGAATCTCCTGCAACTCTTCTGGATGATATCCTTGCTAGTGAATGCTGCCATAATCCTTGCCTTAAAGTTCCTCCTTTGGGTTACAAGGAGTTTTGTTGGTCTTTCACTCAACTATGCCCCACACGTAATAATTAAGGGGGGTTACAGTTAGTGGGGGATGTAGAGAACTAGATGTAAAGGGTTCTGTGGGTGCAAAAATCGTATGACAGCCATGTCTGATTTCTCCTGCTTGTATGGTATGGTGCAAAAGCAGGATTACCTTCTCAAAGCACTTGATGTAAGCCTCTGTGTTAAGTGTGTGGCCTTGTGGAAGAGAAATGGAGACATAATGTAGTCATCATTAGTGATCACTCCAAACACCTTGTAATCACCATTAGACTCTTCCAAGTCTTTTCGAATTTTCTGCACTGTTCTCAGATTGATACCCAAACACTAAAATATTCATATTGGAGCTTCCACCGCAAATGCCATTTCCAAATTTCTGGCAGAGTGAATTGTGTCCTGGGGCTCTTTTCTCACAGACAGTACCCAACTGATCGTACTATACAGTGTAGTCGACAAAATCAAAAGCAAACAATGCACAAAATTAAAAATATAAAACGACAATAATTTACCCATTGCCCCCTGTATATTGTTAACTAGTTGTTTTATGCAGAGACAAACATTTACACACTTAAAAAAAATCAAAGACCACATTGGAAAGAAATACAAACCAATTATACAAATATCATGCAACAAAGGCTCTAACCTCAACAACAATGCAATTATTTTTAAGAAAAATCCATCAGTAATAGCTGTTTACACAGAGATAAGGATTCTCAAAGTTAAATTTAAACAAAAAAATAAAATTATCTTGCATTCAGTTAGCATTTAACTAATTTTTGGTTTCATTTTCATGGACATACTTCCATTTTGTGAAAACTATGATATTACTGATGGATACGTTATTAATAAGTATGTGTGTGCATATATTAAAAACCTATCTACCAAAAATTCTTCTATCTGGAATTAATTTAAATTCTTATCTTGCAGACATCTGAGATGTGTGGTATTTTTTTTCTTTTTTTAATTGTACATACATTTTAAAATTAAAGTTCATACTGTTATCTCTGATCTTTATTTTCAGACAGTGCATGCAGGGCTTGGTGCCATGTGGGCCAACAGAATGGACAGTGTCAACAACATTTTTTCTAATAAATATATGGCTTGGGGTGAATATATTCAAGCTGTGGACATCAAATAATAGATAGATATGATGAAAGAAGATTTGACTGACCTGGATTTCTAAATTGTCAAAATATCTGACAACAGGTAGATTATATCAGAATTGATATTTTCAAGTGGTACACTTGTATAAGGGTAAAGTTTTTCACTATTATCATAAGAAAATACAATTTTCTTTTTAAAGTTTAGTTATAGATATTAGGATTAAAATTATTTAAGCTTCATTCTGATCTGTAATCAACTAGTTTCTTCATGTTATGTAATTATTCTCTTCTGAAAGTTATCCATATTCAAGGACTACAATATAGAACTAGGTATCACCATTGTTTGGTGAAATCAGTTACATTTTTGGTTTACAATATAATTTTGCTTATATAATTTGTTCATTAACAAGTATGTCAAATATAAGGTGGTAGATATTAGTATGTGATACGATATACTTTGTTACTGTTTTAAGTTTTCTTTTATTCCTCAATTACTATTACCACTACAGAATCATTTGCTGAGTAGTTTGAATATAGCCTGAAGGGTCTGAGCAGGTGGATGACAGAACAGAGGTTGCGTGGTGTAACAGGAGAAAACGTACTAAGAGCTACCAGGGATAGGGAGACGTGTAAAGTCATGATCGCCTACGTCCTGAAAGGACAGAGCACATAGAAGAAGCAGAAGAATACCCAACAAGATAATAGATCTGATAAAGAGTAAATGCAAACTTACTAAATAAAGTTATACTGTTAAAACTTACATCAGACTGAACTATCACCCGGTTCACGCTCCACCCACGTCTATTGAACAGGTGTAGAGGCACATCCCTTGTTCCCTGCTTAGGACGTGGTTTCCAGCTTTCTCTTTTCCAATCTATTCACTCTTACGTAGCTCCCTGCACACTAGTGGCCTTACCGCCTTGCTTGGGGTGATGTGATTAAAAAAATAAAACAAACTTCTCGAGGAATGAACTGCTACTGAACTAAAAATCTGAACAAATAAATTCTTTTTAAATCACTTCTTTGTTGGACTGACAATTTTTCAGCATCCCCTCATATAGGAAAAAAATTGAAAAACAATTTGATTTTCATTACTTTCTCTCACAAGCAGTTTAGTAAAAACTGAGTAAAATTATTTTTTGGTCATTTCCAAATTTTCTTTTAATACAACTTTATTTATGGTAATGATAAAAGTTATCAATTAAATACTGCATGCATCACATACATTGACCAATACATACTGAATAATGACCAAACTGATTGCTGCAGGATATTTTTGCCTTCTTTGAGGCAAATTCAGGTGAATTGTGTTCTAGGGGACTGCAAAATAAACTTAATATTACTGAAAGAAGAGTTCTGGCAAGTTCTCAACCATTTGGGAACCCTTGTGTGTCAATCTAGAAAAAATAATTCCTATCTTGACTGATGCACTAAAGAAAGTGCATTTCAGCACTCCATTGTATAAAGTGCTTCATGATTCTGTGACAGAAAAAAAAAATTATAATGCACATCTTACATTAAGGATAAACTTTTACACAAACTGAAACAGTATCCACACTTTTATAACTGTTGAAAGTAAATATTTCCATAAAATATGAATTTTTAACTACAACCCACTAAGAAAAAAAAAAATATATATATATATATATATATAGTGTATCGAGGCAGCAGATAATTTTCTAAACATATACTGTTAAATATAAGAGACAATGAATATCTATTCTGGTTAATCATGAGCCATTCTAAACATTGTCTTACAGGCCATTCTGGACGATCACAATAAATTTCAAAAATTAACTAGTAATACCACCTGCCAACTTAAAAAACATTAATAAACTTATTACTGCAAACAATGCTGAAATAGGATCCTATAAACTTCAAAAGATTATAGGTGACTATCAGTCCAGCTACCTTTATGGAAATGTAAAAATCCGTAAAAAAAAAGATCATCCCCTCCGACCTATCATTTCACAAATACCTACACCAATATATAACCTTTCCAAAACACTTAAACTAATTACTCCCTACCTTCCTAGTAAATATAGTATTAACTCCACGAATGAATTTATACAGATTCTCCATTCCGTAAAACCTAACAATCAAATAATTGTATCTTTGGATGTCCAAAACTTATTCACTTATGTTCCCGTCCATGAAACACTTGACATCATTATCCATGATGTATACATTCGTGCTACTCTCCCATCAATCAATATTAAACCCACTATATTAAAAAAACTATTATTAGCATGCACCACACAAGTACCCTTTCATGACCTCTTAGGTAATATTTATACTCAAATAGATGGTATTGCGATAAGATCTCCTTTAGGTCCTCTCTTTTCTAATTATTATATGGCAAATTTAGAAAATAAAATAATTAATGACAACAATTAAACCCTCTATATATGTAAGATACATAGATGACATCTTCATTTTAGCTAAGAATATCAATCAAATTACACAGCTTTAAAACAAACTTGAAAGTCACTCCATCCTCAAATTTACATTAGAATTTAATATTAATAACAAAATCCCATTCCTTGATGTATTCATTGATTCTAGCACACATAGATTTACTACTTCTCTATATAGGAAACCAACTAGCATAAACTTGTGTCTTCTTAATTATAATAGTGAATGCTCCCAACGATATAAGTTAGCTGCTATAAAAAAATTAATTCAACGCACACAAATGATATCTTCTTCCAAATCCATATTTTATAAAGAATTACACATTAAGCAAACACTTGTCAATAACGGATTTCCAACTCCGTTATTGATCAACAAATTAAAATGTATCTCAACAAACTTAACAATAGCTCTAACAATATTGATGATAATAATAATAATGGTGTACATCAAAATAAACATAACACTATTAACTTATGCTATTGCAACCAAATACACAATAATTACAAACAAGATGAAAAAACTCTCAAAAAATAAGATGTAGAAATATTAAACCAATAAATAATAATAATTAAGCTCATCATATATTATGAAAAAATTCAAAACAATTGACCTCATAGTCTCTAATAACCCTACAAGCACTCAACTAAATCCTATACAGAAAACCAATGTAGTGTATCAATTTACATGCCCATTCAGAGATTGTATCTCTGGTACTAATAATAAACCAACTACACATATTGGTTTTACTACAACCACACTCTCCCGTAGACTTACCTGTCACCTTTCTGATCAGAGTACAATTAAACAACATTTCTTAGAAAAACATAGCCATGTAGGTAATATCAGACAGATTTTAGTCAACAATACAATAATCCTCACTCATACACACAGTAAAAAGAACCTTCAGATATTGGAGGCCATCTACATTAAATCAAAGCAACCCACACTTAATAAAATCACATTTAAATCTGATCATAACACGTTACATTGCATTTAAATATATCGTTCTGTTATCATTTCGAGCTCTCACACAGTGTGACATCATAGAACCGCATTACATATTTACAAAATGTTTGCTATTTTTGGTAACTTATGGTTGCTTAGCAAAGTTTTATGTCAACACAAGACAAAATCATTGCTGATAGTGGATGTTTTTATGTTAACATCCTTGTAACCTCTCTGAAGATGGCTCATGTGAGCCAAAAACTTAGAACCAACTTAAAAAATTATCCAAATGTTGGAGAATTTCTGTTTTTATTTTCACCTGAAATTAAAGCCAAAATATGATATTTAGAACGGCTCATGATTAATCATAATAGTCATTCATCGTCTCTTATATTTAACAGTATATATTTATATATATATTTTCAAGAGTTAATTACTAATATATCAATTAAAAAAGTGATTAGTGACTACAAATGGAATGATTTTATAAATCATATATGAAAAAAAAATTGACATTTATAAATCCTCATTTGCATGGATTAACAGGCTTTGTCAGTTAATCACAACTTCATAGATCCACCACACAAGAAGCAGATTTTAAATCATCAGGTCACTCCTAACTAACACCACACACAAAATCTATATCTACATAAAAATTATAAATTTTCTTAATCCAACTGTAGGTTATAAATGGCTCATAATTATGAGAATGCTAGATAAAATAGATTTACACCTATGAAATTCTTGTTAGTGATGTGTGATTAAGAAGCAAGCAGCAAAATGATTCAAGAGAAGCATGTAGGTGGCAGGATTTAGCCTTTCTCTAAATATTAGAGTTGATCTCCTATCCAGATTAAGAAAAGAAGGATTAACTATGAGTAAGCCCTTGGTTGCTGGCTTAGAAAGGTTTTCAGTTTGGTTTGAAGTACAGAAGTAAAATTTATCACTTGAAGTAGTTTTGAATTAATATGAAAATAATACAATTTGAGTTGATAATTAAATATTGTTAGATGTATGCTAAAGTTTCTAGGAAAAAAAATTCTAATTAAGTATTTAGTATCTAATTTTCAAAAACAGGTAGCATAACAGTCAATGACACAGAATGCAAAACATCAAGCCAAGTTTAAATTACAGTTTCATTTGCTAAGTTCACTTTCACACTAATGCCTTCAAAAAAATCTATCTCTTCTCTCCCGAGCTACAAGTTAAATAGTAGGGTAGACTAAACTCTCTAGCCTTGAGTAGCAACCAGTATAAGAGAAAGAAAATTTTTCCAAACTGAAGATGACAACTGGAAACAACTCTACTATCTTTCCCAAGAAGGGATAGTAATTCACAGATAAAAAAGAAAAAGGAATATATAGAGCGTTGTCATCACCTACAACCTGAAGAGAGACGTCATTATGAAAATCTTTTTAAAAATTTCAAATTATATATATATATTCCATGAGCCTATGGCTTAGGGGTTAGCGACTCCAACTGACACTAAATCGGTCGAGTTTCGATCCCTGCCAGAAGTAAGTGGATGTCTAGCCACACTGATGAGCTGTGATACAGCAAAACAGGCTTGTATGTGGATGACGAATAGATATATATATTTTCCTTAAAAATGATTGTGGAAGATGAAAAGACTAATTGAATTGATATGAAGGTAAATATAGGTATAAATCCCAAAGTAGTAATATTAACATAATGTTTTTACTTCATTTTTATTTTTAATAAATAAGCCAATATTCACATGTACTTGTAAGAACAACTCAATAGTAAAAAATTTAACTCACATGTAACATCACTTGTATTCCAATGGTTACCAAAGAGTACTGATACAAACTCAGAAAAATCAAATTTTCAAACCAAGACAACTGAAACTTAATTATATATATATATATATATATATATATATATATATATATATAATTATGCCATAAGATACTTACAAATTATTATTAATATCTATAAGATATTAATAAGGTTTGCAATAAAGGGAGATGGCAAGATATTCTCCACATGCCTCTTGAACAACTTGATTAATAAGCCACTGATAATTTTATTATATTTAAAAATTATGTTGTTACTATGTTTTATTGGAGTAGATAGACTGAACTATCGCCCGGTTCACACTCCACCCACGTCTATTGAACAGGTGAAGAGGCTCATCGCTTGTTCCCTGGTTAGGATGTGGTTTCCGGCTCTTTTCCAAATTTTTTCACTCTTACGTAGCCCCCTGCACATCAGTGGCATTACCACCTTGCTCGGGGTGATACGATTAAAAAAAAAAAAAAAAAAAAAAAAGTAAATCCCTGAAAAGTGACTTAGACCATAATATCAGTCACATAATACGTTTTTTATTACTCTTTTTACTTGAATAATTAGTCATATTTTTTAAATGAACTAATATCTTTGTAAGCTTACTTTCTTTACCCAGTATAGTGTAAACTTATTTTATTACATAACTATCATAAACAGTAAAAAATTCAAGAAAATTATGCATAAGAGAAATAAAACCCTTGCCAGGATTCATCATTGGTGGCCACAATCTCAACAATATAAGATATGCAAATGACATTGTGCTGATAGCAGACATGGAAAGGAGAAAACGAGAAGAAAGGACTAAGCATAAACTTCCAGAAAACTGAATGTATCGTCATCAGCATAAAAAAAAAGAACAAAAAAAAATGTTAAGGTCAGAGAAATTAAAATAAATCAAGTAAAAATATTTAAATACCTGGGAAGCATGCTGACAGAGGATGGAAAATGCGATGTTGAAATCCAAAGACACATTGGTATGGCCAAGGACACAAGCTAACCAGATTACTAAAAAACAGGAAAATCTCATTGGAAACAAAGAAAGTGCTGGATTGCTATGTGATATCTGTTCTTCTGTATGGCAGTGAATATTGGTTGATCTCAAGGATGAAAGAAAGGCTTGAGGCAGCAGAAATGTGGTTTTACAGAAGGATGCTGAGAATACCATGGAGTGAGCATGTAACTAATGATGAAGTGTTGGAGAGGATGGAAATGAGAAGAAAACTCATACTTCATAAGGAAGAGACAGATGAGGTTTCTGGGACATGTAATGAGAAAGGAGGGCCTGGAAAATTTAATACTCACAGAACAGATAGAGAGAAAGAGAGACAAGAGAAAACAGCACAAGACCTACTTGATAGGCCTGAGCAAATGAATGGCAGAGCAGGGTTTGGGAGAGATACCAAGAGGAAGAATGTTGAGAGTGACAAGAGACAGAGCCAAGTGGAAGTCCATGTTCCCCTACGTTCTGAATGTTATATATCGACAAACAACAAACACGCATATATATAAAAATATAAAGTTATATTTTTATTAATGACGATGAACCGTGTAGAATAGGGAACAGAGAATTGAGAGAGCGCGCTTCTAATGGGTTGACGGGAGTGTAGTCTTATCTGTTGTGTCTCTCTTCACCGGCCGATCTCTGTTGCTTCTCTACTGGCGAATCCGTGTGCCGAGGTCTTTTTATAATCTTCCAGAACCGGGACTTTTTCTTCCGGTTTTGCCTCGCCCACGCATGCCCACGTAATTCTCAGAGACACCTGTTCTGTTTGCCTCTGTAGTTATTTCTGCTGCTGCCGGAAATAAGGTCAAACGACATCTGCTCCTTTCAACGACCGGAAACACCCTCGCTTGCATCAGCCTTCCTCGGGTGGGGCCAGATTGTTATATTACATTCCTCGCCCTCCCATTTTCCAAAATGTTCACCTAAGAACATTTTAAGCGCAACACCCTCACACTCCTCCCCATGCCACACAAGCCCGACAATTGTATAAAACATGTGCACGCCAAAACAACAAAACATGTGCATGCCGAAACAAAAAAAAACAACAAAAAAATATATAGGGGAGCCTACATCGGCAACCTAACAATGTTCGTGTCCATCGTGAAAATTGTTCTACCAGCTCGATGTTTCATTGTTCTTTTTTTTTTTTTTTTTTTTTTAATATCCATTTTCACAGAATTGGGCAAAGTTCTTAAAAATGTTCATTTTCTTTCTCGACTCTGTCCATAAGCGTAGACACCTCGATGCACGACCACATGATCATAGGCGGTAACCACGCCCCAGTTTCTAAACTGACATCGAGTAAATGACCTTTGACCAACACCATGCGTGTTTCTGCTCGAGTTTTATTGTTACACATGTAACTTCATTTAATTTAATTTAATTTCAAACATACTATGTTTGAACACAGAAAAATGGCCATTATCTGCAGTACATATCATTCATAGTCTGACCGAGAAATGTTCAATAGAAAATGAAGAAAATTACCCTGATTTCAACGTTAATCCGCATGCAATTTACTTGTGGAGGATTAGAGGTTTCATCTATATTAATTTAGTCTAAAAAAATGGACCCGTGACTCGTAGTTCCTTAGTTTGTACAATGTTTTCCATTCCTTGAACTACTTCCTCTGGATTCGAATCCAAGCATATCTGATTTGTTGACATCCCTCTGTTTAACGCCGAGACATTTGAGTGTTGAACACCCGTTGACCCCGGAGTACTATTCACAACGGATAACTCCCTTTCCTTTCCCGAAGCACTGTTGCTTCTTTCGCACTTAAAAATCCGCTTCCTAGCTATTATTCCAAGGATTATCATAACGCTGACTATGCCAGCAATGACTCCTATCGTCAACTTCTTCGGGAGTTCTTCATATCCTTCACTAAATCTTTCCATATCTATCTGTTCCAAGGTATTTACTAGTTTGCGGATAGGAATCTCCTCCATATCGCGCAATTCTACTGGCATGGTGTCCACTGAAAAATTGGGAAATTTCTGCGTAATTGGGGACCAAACCACTGAACCAGAGACGTATAATTTACTTTATGCTTTAGATACTATTAATAATTTTCCACGTTTGTATCTTCCTAACTATTTCACTTAAACTATCGTTAATCCTCCCACTGCTTCTTTCCCAATCCTATAGCATATCAGCCAATAAGTCTACAAGACTTTTCAGTTGTTCTTTCTTTTTGTTCCGATCAACTGTGGAATCTGCAGGTCTATCCGTGTCAATATAAAGTTTTCAGAAATTAATATATCTTCAAAAGATATTTCCCAAGTCACATAAATGAAAATTCACAGAGGATGTTGAATTGATGGGAACCTGCACAAAAGCATAATTCACAAACATAGAAATGTAAATCATTTTGTAGTGTACAGTCATTGAAAAGAAATCCAAAAAAAAAGAAAACCTAACACTGCACAAACCAAAGAAAACATTGTTATCAACAAGTTAATCCAATTATCCACTTTAAAGAGTAGAAGAAACTTCCTTTACATGATTTTACATTTCACTTACTCAATAAAAGTAAGATTAATTAAGCAACATACCAGTAAACTCACTTCACATATATGGTAAAATATTAACAAAAAATAAATCGTTAACTCAGATGTTTTATACTTACAGATAGGTAAATATCTCAACTTTATTCCTCCCGTCAACCCCAACCTATGCGCTCTCCGCTAGGCGTACTACTCTCTGCATGTAGTCCTGCACCCCCTCCATTCTACCCTTAATGTGTTCGACACCGAACAATCCACATTTCTCAATTCTAGGGTCAGATCAGCAAAAGTATGCTGTTCCATTTTTTTTTTTTTTCTAACTAGACTTATTATAAACAAGAGCAGAACACACACACTATCAAATCAAAGAGTCACCTACCTTGGCTGATGTCTATAGTCGTGCGGCTGCTTCTATTTTCGTCTTCTTTTTTCTTTCTATCTGGTAGTTTTAAGTCCGTTGAATTTCAATCGTCGCCGTGGCAACCAGCTCGCATCTAACTGTTTTGTTGTCTCAAAACAGCAAGTCACTAGGCACCAATTATGCGTCTTAATGACTGAGCCGGTTAGAATAGGGAACAGAGAATTGAGAGAGCGTGCTTCTAATGGGTTGACGGGAGTGTAGTCTTATCTGTTGTGGCTCTCTTCACCGGCCAATCTCTGTTGCTTCTCTACTGGCGAATCCGTGTGCCGAGGTCTTTTTATAATCTTCCAGAACCGGGACTTTTTCTTCCGGTTTTGCCTCGCCCACGCATGCCCACGTAATTCTCAGAGACACCTGTTCTGTTTGCCTCTGTAGTTATTTCCGCTGCTGCCGGAAATAAGGTCAAACGACATCCGTTCCTTTCAACGACCGGAAACACCCTCGCTTGCATCAGCCTTCCTCGGGTGGGGCCAGATTGTTATTTTACATGAAGGGACATGGCACATGAAGAAGAAGAATACTGAATAAATATATTTTAACTAAAGTAATTTTATGTTTAAGTGCAGATTAAAAGGTTTCAAATGCTGATTTTCAAGGCAAGCAAGCTTTTGCCATTTGGAATACTGACAATCTTCCTCCTACCTTCTTGTTCAGACTGTAGCTTGCTCTGACTCATACACAAGAGCAATGTGAGGTGGTCATGTAACATTTTATAATATTCAAAACTTAGTAGTGCATTAACATTTTACTGGGTCAAGGATTCCAACAAACAATATACATTTGAAATTTAAAAATTACATTTGAAAAGTTTAAGAAAAAAAGATTGTTGAATACCTTCATTTTTTTTAATCTAAAAATTATGTTCGCTTCTTCATCCTAATGCTACTTTTGCTTTATTTCTATATTTTGGTCTATTTAATCCGAATTAGTTATGCCCAGTAAACAAAAAGATTAATATTTTGGAGAATTTCTTGCATCATAAAATGGATTGAGGTTCCTCTAACTTAAATTTGTAAAAGATAGCACTGAAAATTACCAACATTTTCAGAAGAATCATTATATCAATTATTTAATCTTAAGATAAACAACCCAAACTCTACAACAAGGGGATGCTGAAAAGTTCTTGGCCTGACCAAGATGGGATTAAAAAATTTTTATGTTTTGTCATTTGGTCAAATTTTGGGAAGTAAGTCAGATCAAAAACTCTTAAGTAACCCTGAAGTAATTCATATTCTATGATTATTCCAATCAGCATATGTACAACACTCCCTCTCACCATTCACACAACCACCAAAACCTAAATACTATTAAGAGCTGAGTTGGAACAAAAGTTTGTAGCATTTTTTTAAGTGATGCCGTTTGAACACACAAAACTTATTTATGACATATGTATTCTGATATTTCAAGACATCTTTCAATATGATTCTTACACAGATTTTGAAAGTAAAGAAACATTTAAATTCACAGAGAAAATGAAGGAAAATAAAATGCATTTTCACCATTTGATACTTTTATTTCTAAAAAGGAATAAACTGTTTATGGAGATGGTTTCATAGCTGAAAATACTCTAAGTACTGTACTAGGTTAAAGAGTGGATATTTTGAACTGGAATTCCAAAAATGCTCCAGCAGACCTACATATGTTGATGATCAAATTGAAATGCTTAATAATTATAATCCAGGTCAAATGACATGAGACATTGCAGAGGTACTCCAAACATGTCATATGAGCATTATAAGGCATTTTAAAACACTTGCATACATTAATCCCTACAATGTTTGGTTGATTCAGAATTTAACATAAAAAATTTAATGGTCTGCATTTCCATCTGCAACTCTCTGCACAAATAAAACCATATGACTCATTTTTTAAAGAATGATTATAGGGAATGAAAAATGGATTGTTTACAACAATGTTGAGTGAAAAATTCTAAAGGAAAATAAAATGAATCACTGCTAACTATTCCAAAAGCTGATTTGCATTTTAAAATGATACTGTGTATCTTGTAGGATTGGAAGAACATTGTATGTTATGAGCTTCTTCCACAAAAGGATTAAATTCAGACAATTACTCTTCCCAAATGGATCAATTAAAAGCAGCAATCAATTAAATGTGCCCAGAATTAGACAAATGGAAGAGTAAGGTATTTCATGAGGACAAAACCAGACCTCATATCACTTTGCAGACCCAGCAAAAACTGGTAAGGTCCAGTTGGGATCTACTACACCTGATGTATTGATCTGACCTTTCACCTTCAGATTACCTCTTATTTCTTAATGGGAAGAACTTTAATTCTCTGAAAGTTTGTAAAACACCATGCATACCAGTTTTAAATATTGTCTTTAAAATTCAGTAAAAAAAATGCTACAAAACTATTTCAACCCAATAATAGTGACTTAACTTTAAAATTTGATAAAACACCTACCCAATAAAGAAAGACTTCTTTTCCAATTCTAAAAAATAATTTTTTTTTGTATATACATTTACAAAAATTTTATTTTTTTATTTAATATGCTCAAAAGGTGATAAAGCTACAAAGGAACTTGCTAAATAAAATTTAAGCTGTTGCTGACTTATTTCACAACTTTAGTCATACAATTATATCAGGTTTAAAACATCACTGTAATTGCACAAAAAAAATCCAGAATTTTATTAGTACATACTGGCCTTTTAAAAATTTGAAATGTTAATAGAAAACTCCCTTGCTTCCTTTTCTCTATCCACTTCAAATATTTCAATTATAAACCTGCACTGTCCACAAAATTATGAAATATAAAACTCTTCAAGCTTAATATTAAAAATATGTAACTCCTGAAAAAAAAAAAAATAATAAAAAACATTGATTAATAATCACATTGTTTATTGATTTATCATTGTAGCAATTTTGTTTATAAAGATTGGGATGCAAAATCTTATTTAGCAGACTCTCAAAATATAACGCCTCTTATATCTATGGAAACTACAATAGTTACAGCATTTTTTTTCTACATGGTTACAACAATTGACTGCTTTTATCAACAATGAATAAAGCTTTCATTTCAAAGGCTGCCAGATGTGCAGAGCCTCCTCCAAGAATGTGGTTTGCCAGTCACTACTGCAGAAGCCACTGTCTACTTTTGCTAAAATCTATTGTCTGGTATCTGCAAATGTTCAGCAAGTGTCAATGAATGTCAATCAGTGACTTAGTTTCATATACATTTTCATATCAGATGCCATTTTGCAAGACTACTGCTCAACTGCTAGCTGTTACAAGGCAAAAAAGAAAATTATAGGTTATTGGTGGGAAGGTTTAACATCTACTGCTATAATACCAATAAAATAAAAAATATTACTTTAAGAGCAATCCTCACACTATGCATATTGAAAATAAAAATTCAAATCATTTTGAAGAATTAAATCCCTTAAATAAACCTAAATTTGTAAACAAACTAAACTCATGTGCACACACAACAGTTCTAATGTTAGACGTGATATTACCATTATTCAAAACAATTTAATCAAATTAATATCTTATAAAAATTAAAATACATTAACAAAATACATGAAAAAAAATTTAGATTTTTCTCCAAGTCTCTCTTATCTTTCATAAATAGTATAAATAACAGTTAATGCCTTGTTAGAATATCCCAAATTTAAAAATAAACCAAGTGCATTTTCGTAAGTGCTAATGGCCTTAAGTATCATATTTACAGCATCTATTACTTTGGAATTATGACACAGGTAAGCAGAAAAATATTCTTTGGATTTATAAGAGATGTATAAAAGCATCTACAGCATATAAAGTTAGTTAAAATAGCAAATAATCTTGAAAACTTCTTTATAAGCATAAAGAAAAGCTTTGTCAATGTTATCCAAATGGTTTCCAGCATTTACATTACAGATGGATAAAGAATTTCTTAACAGCATCAAAGGTTTCATTGACTATTTAACAATGAAAAGACCACTTAAGAGATATTAAGTTTAGAATAGAGACACTTAAGACATTTTCTATGCAATGAATCAGATAATGGCATATAATAGACAAAGTAAATAGATCTAAAACCAACTGGTAATTTATTAGGACTTTTGAGGTATTTTCTTTTCCATCTAAACCAAAATGCTCTTCAATTACTTTAAATACAATGCACTACACATAAATCTCATTTTGTTATCTAAATAGTGAAATACCAGGGCCTTCATTGACATAAGTTTAAAAAGATGTCCTTGTGAATGAAGATTATAATTAAAGAAAAAGAGAATATTAATTCATTTAAACTATTCCAAATAAGTTATAATAGCTCATTTGAAAAGTATAAAAGATTTGACATTAATGATGAATATTTAACTCCAGATATAAATACTATAAGAGAATTATTTTAATTGATTAATTCTCTAATGAATTGCTAAAAATCACTAATAATATTTTTAAACAGAAACCTAAGTTCTCATTGTACTTACAATATAAATACTGAATAAAGATATACCTGGCTTAAATAAAACAATCACTTTTCACAAGTAGTCCAGTCTTAATCCACATATAAATGAACTGAAATCGATTCAATTTACAACACTAATTCAAATATTTATGTTGGTTTTTATTTATTTAGAAATAAAATAAAATGTAGTCATTAAAGTTCCTTATAAATGAAAATTAAAGAAAGGCAAAGTATATTGTTCAGATTTCATTGTGAGATGAGAAAAAAAGAAACTGAAAGTGGATATTTTTAAAACTCTAAAGCCTGTAATAAGTAGGGTCAGAAAGTTAAGGAGATTGACCATGTCAAGTAGAAATACAAAAAAGGTTACAATTACCCAAGTGTTTAAAAAGTGTTTCTTGACTGTAAGAACATTAATGCCATCCTTTGTTTCCTTTTACCTATGCTGTACAATCTGCCATAATATCAACACTGTGGCAATGAAATAGTTAAAGTCTATGGAGGCTATTAATTTAATTGCACTTTATAGCTTTAAAACACTCGAGTGGCAATTCAAGAATTGCATTCAAATACTGCTTCAACTGCAAGTTCTTTTTAGTTTATACCCAATAGCTAGATAATAAACAAATAAAAATCGTCCTTTGCTAAGAGAAAATGCTGGGTAAATGACTAATGTACAAAAGTAGAGGCCTGTAAACTTTAATTATAATAATTTCATTTAACATATCAATAAAGGTTTCATTAAGGTATAAATTCTTTAAATATTTTAGATTACAGTCAATGAAAACATAAAATGGCCAATGTAATCTATTTTACAAGTTGTTTATTATATTTGTTTTGTACTTATTAAAATTCCAGGTTCTCAAACAACTTACTATCTTTGTCAAAGCATGAATATAGAGCAGAATATTGTGCATATATGAAAAGAAAGAAATGTGTAAATCTCATAGGAAGCTATATGATTTCTCCTTTCCTTGGTGCCTGAGGTTACTCTATTTATGTGTGTATCTCATTTGCATACCACAGTACACCTCCCTGAATCTGAGGTTTGACACCCTTAGTTACTCTCTTGCTTCTTCTGAATATTCTAGATGGGCTGCATCACTCTTCTGTTTTTCTTGTGTTCTCTTTAATGGAAATCTTGGTCTAGATTCATCTTCCTCTTCTAGATCTTTTAACTCATTTCCACTTTCCTCCATGTTCTGTTCTATTTCAGTTTCCCTATCCTGTCTCCTCTTGTTCCTTGTTTTGCATTTCTACATCTTCAGGCTCAAACCTGGTTCTAAACTGATTAGCATGAGCTAATATTGGTTGCCACCCCATTTTTTCTAATAGAGCCGTGTTCTGTCCTTTTCGTAAGGTGAAACTTCCTCTTTCTAGTTCTGCCTCCTTGTTTTTTTCATTTTTTGTACCAGACTTTCTCCTCTGTGGCAAGCAACATGTTTATTGGGACTAACTTGCCTGCCCATTACAGCTGATAGGCTTTGCTTTCCGTCCACATGAGGAACCGTTCGAGAGCTTAAAAAATTAGGGAGGTATGCCTCTATAGTCATATTGAACTGTGAAAATGCCTTTAGTCCCATTTTTTACAGTTTGGATCATCCTTTCTGCTATGACATTCAATCATCGGTGATACAGTGAAGTTTTATACGTCCATTTATTTTTTTAAACCAAGACACTAAATTTTCATCGCAGGATTCTGGTGCATTGTTGGTGAGAATAGTCTTAGGTACACCATTTCTTACAAATGTTGCTGTCAATATTTGTTTCATGGTGGCAGCTTTCCTATCTCTCACCTTTATTACTTCTGGCCGGCCCAAGAATGTCTAAGATTAAAAATAAAACAATATCTCTAATGTGGGTGTGGGTTACGTGAACCCTTGTCCATAGCTCCCCCTCTTTAGGTCACATGTGTAATTTGGTTTGTTTAAATGTTTTAATTTCTGTACATTTGGGGCATCTTCTTATGTGTTCTTCAATATCTTTAGAATATTCTGGCCACCAAGCTTGTTGTCTCAACCTTCTGCATCACTGTGACACTGCAATGTATATTGTCATTCATACTTTTCATTATTTCCTTCCTTAAAATTTGGGGAAGCATTTGTGTCTGCTTTACACAATGCCTTTCTGTCATAGTGCAGTTACTCCACACATTTTTTCTTATGTGCTCTAGTATTTTGCTTTGTATTGTGTCTTGTTGGATTTCTATGCTGAGTGTTTTCCATTTCCATCTATTGTATAATTATCATTCAAATTTTCACGTTCTCTCCATTTTCATTCTAAAATCTTATTCTTGATAATACATCCACATGAGGAATGGTGCATCTTTTAAGATACATGTCAAAATCATGTTTTTAATGGCTCACCTTTAAATTTTTGATACCATTACTTTTGGTAACTCCTTTCACAGAGTGAATAAGAATTCCAAGAGCTTGTGATCTGATTTTAACAGGAATTTTTTACCCAACAAGAAATTCTTTGATCTCTCCATGCTCCAGACTATGGCCAAGGCTTCATTTTCTATATTAGAATAATTACGTTTTGCTGACAACAATTTTCTGGAAAGATACATGATTGGGTGACCCTCTTATGATACAATAGCCGCTATGGCATGCTCACTTGCATCAATCGTTAAAGTAACTTCCTTTCTTGGGTCGAAGATTATTACCAGCTTACTTGTCAAAGCCTTTTTTAATGCTTCAAAAGCATTACTTTGCTTCTGCGTCTATCTGAATTCTATATTCTTTTTATGAATTTTCACAAATGGTTCAATGAGTTAGGAAGATATCTGCTGCAGAAATTAATAAATCCTAAGAAAGCTTATAATTGCTTCTTGTTCATGGGCTTTGCTATTTTTGCAACTTTGTTAACCTCTCATCGAGAGATTTTTCTTCTCTAGATATCCAAGATGAGATAAAAAAAAAAAATAAAATAAAAATATCCTAAGATACTTTGTTCTTTCAGCAATGACTAACTTCCTCTTTGGTCTAATACTTTTTCCTATCATTTCAACAATTTCTTCCAAGCCTAGATCTAAGTTTTTCAGGTATGTCATCATTGAAACTTTCTTTACTGCTTTGCATACTCCTGTTGTGAGGAATATATCTGTATTCCATTTTGTTCTTTGTTTCATCTGCCTCAGTTTCTTTACCCTGGCCAGCGCTGCAAAGCATCTAAGCCATGTTTCCACATGCTCCGGCTTGTCGAGCATGGTCAGACATCCTATCAATGATGCCGTTGTTACAATGTGTAAATCTTGTAGGAAGCTAGATGATTTTTCCTTTCCTTAGTGTCTGAGGTTCACTATGCGTGTATCTCATTTGCATACCAGGCTACAGAAAGGTTATACACAAGCTGACACAAATCTCCAGAAGTAAACACTTTATATATATAGAAGACAAGCCACAACATACACCCTCCACACCTTTATGATTAATAATATAAGTTCGAAAACTGAAAAATTATTTTCATAAAATAATTATATGCATATAAAATTTTCAATGAAATACTACAAAATGACAAGCCACCATCATATTTTCATTCAGATCGCTGCAGTAATTTCTATGAATGTATCAAAATATAAGAGGTAGGATTCAATTCCTAACTGAACACTTGAGATAAAAGTAAAACAGAATAGCTTTATTGAATTTCAGAAGAGAGAGAAAAAAAAAGAATTGATTCAGGATTTCCTAGCTTGATAAAAACAAAAGCTAGTAACTTAAAATACTGAACTTAAGCAAACAAATTTAGAATTAAGAAAAATAATCCTTGTTGTCAGTTGAAGATTTGTTCTAAATGCAAAACTATTTAGATATATGAATTGCGGGGTGGAGAAAGGAAAAACAAAGGAGGAAAAGCAAAGTCAAATTAGTGAATTCATCAATGTCATTATCACACATCCAATTCTTCAGATAAAAATCTCATTTTGTATTGAATAATTGCATTAATCTGATTTACAAGTCTTATTGAATGAAAACTAACATCAATATCACTTCAGATACATGTATTTACTTTCTATGCATTCAAACATGAAAATATATATATTTGTAAAAAGACATAGAATGAGTTATGAGAGTATACCACTTGAGAAAAACTTGCAAAATTTCATGTTATTCAAAGTTCTTTTTTAATAGGATATATAAAACTTACCACTAACAATAAAATAGCAATAAAAAGAAAAATTAAAAACTCCTGGGTGAAACACTGACTATTCTTTTAGAAATTCCTTCTACTCAATAATGGCCATATAACTGCAACTGCAACCATTTCAGATAGTAAATTTGTTCTACTTTATTTTATATAAATACTTTAAATTTTCACATTGTAAAATTGTATTTACATTACAAAAAAAATAAAAAATATGAATAAACCCAATCATTCATTCTACTACTCAACAAGCTGTCAATGCTTGTGTATATTCAATATAATCCATTACAAAAAAATAAATAAATAAATATTTGGAAAATTTAAAAATTAGAATTGCCTATATGAGGAAAAAAAAAACAAAAAAAACAAAAATAAAACAAAAAACAAATGTCTATAAATAAAAATAAAATAAGTGTGTACAGTAAAAATATTTGCAACAATGTCACAGCAAAATTGTTGACAGGATCAAAACAAAGCTTCTTTAAAGATGCTGCTGCCAATCCATCTATACCTCAAAAACTGCAAACTTCTGTCATTGATGTTAAAGCACACACACACACCATTTCCAGATTATGACTCAGAAGACATGTTATGTAAAATATTGTGGATAAAAATATATTGAAAGGTAAAAAATTTTAAAAACTTGTTCAAAATATAAGTGGCAAAAAATTGGTGGAACTCATAATCCAATATCCAGAAACAGCACTATATATCTATACCAATGTAAAGAAAATCTGACAACTAGAAAATTCCACTTGGGTCACAATTTCACCTTGTAACACAAACATTACAGCCAAAACTATTTAAAAATTCTGGACTAGCTAAATCAAAATATCCTATATTTGAATACTAAGAACAAAGACCATCAAATTCAATAAAATTAGAATAGCTTTGCCATGAAGAATATTCAATTTAGTATAAAAACTTTGTCGCTAACAATTCTAATGGCTGCAGATATATAAAGTTTCTACTCAATATTTATCAAGAACAAATAAATGAATGTAAAGAATGTGGAATTTCTTTTATGTAAAAATTGTTTTTAAAAAGTAAATTTATACCTGACACAAAAATTTCTCATCTGCTAGGAAGTATTAGATGCAAGATATTTTATTTGATGCAAAATCCTACCCATTTAGAGAAAGTTTTTTTCTTGAGACTAAAATTTCTGTATTGTAGAAAGAAAAAAAGAAAAATGCAGTAGCCATTTTTAATTAAAGATTTTCTGTAAGCTTCTGATTGTACTAATTTAACATTTAAATTTATTGCAGAGAATGTATTTTAATGAACTTTTTATTTTATTTAATATTATTAGGTCTGACAAAGAAAATTGCAATACAAATAAGAATGTAACTGATAAAGTCTTTTCGAGTTTTGATATTTAATAATTTAGCACCTGTATTTCAATTATTTTTTTAAATATGTTACCATCAATCGACAGAGGAAGTAAGTTAGTACCATTTTTGAATACTTAAAGTTTTACTAAATCTCATATTCAAAATTATTTTCGATACAAAGCATTGATAAACTTTAATAACTGCCTCAAGTGACTTTTCAATAATCTGTTTTTCTACTTAACCAACTATTGTAATTCAGGAATTATAGAATATCTACACACAATTTTTCCTTGTACCAAACCAGGATTAATAACTATTTTATTTATTTATAGAAACAATTTTAATTAGGTCAAATGCAGTATATCTTTTTGAAATAAAACAAAAAATCTATTTTTAGTAAGGTATATATATTGCTTGAAATCATTTTTAATAAATATTTTAAAATTGTCTTTTCAAATAAAGGCAATCTAGATATAAAGCAATTTCACAAAAATGATACTATGAATGAAAATGTCTTTAATGTTCAGAGAAGCAGTTAGTCAAAGGAATTTATTATTTAAACTACAATTTTCTTTTTTAACTGTTAATAAAAATTTAAAAAAAAGTAACTCAAAATTATACAATGCATTTTTCATAAATTAAAAATACTATTAGAAAGATGTCCAGATTACAGAAATTTGAGAAAAAAGAATGAAGCTATATAAAATGTGCTGAATGCATATATTATCATACACCTGTAAAGTAATACAATAGCAAGTAAATAATGTATAGAAAATTAAAAGGTTTACCAAAAAGCAAAGTAAAACATATACAATACATTCATTATCTATTTGGCTACTTACTGTACAATGATGATTAGCAAGTTCAATCCTCATTATGTACTTTTCTATTAAGATTATACACAAACTAATATTTTAACAATGATTTCATTACTTGGCTCTAGCAAAAATTGTCTCTTTATAAACTTTCAGACACTTGTAATCAATTTTGTGCAATGACTATTAAAATAGCTACTAAATTGATAACAGAACTATATTTAAAAGAAAAGCATTTGCTATACCAAAATATCCTAAAAATTCCCAAATTTGTTATCAAAGCAAATAAATTTTTAGGACTTACAATTCAGTTATATTAAAACCAAACAAGGTGTGTTTCAATAATCTTTTTAGTAATTTTCTTGTTTCTATACAAAGTAAAATATGTGATTCTTGAATGTGTAAAAATTGTTCATATAAATGTTTTAAAGTGCTTTCAACCAGCATTGATCATTTCCAAGAATGGAATATATTATAGTTTTGAAATTCAAGAAAAGTCATTATGATAATTTATGTCTAAAATGTTAAATTTAAATCAAGTTTTGACAGCTTCATTTGTAGTCTGCTTACAACAGTTGTAAGATACTCCATCATAAATATTTATTTATCCCTTACATAATATTTTGCCTACTGTTGTGTCTCCTGACTGTAAAGTCTGATATACAATTATTTTATGCATCTTGGCTTAAGTCATTCACCTTTCTTTTTTAAGTGACATATTAGAATTCAACTTATAATACAGCAATGAATTTTATCCTAAAAAAATATGACTTATAAGCTTGTGTAAAGTCTATCAATGCTTATTTGATAACAATTAGAAACTTTTTTTTTTTTTTTTTTTTTTTTACAATGCAAAAATTTACAAAACCACATTAAAACAAATCAAATAAAATAATTCTTACATGACAGCAAGAAATATGGGACAAAATGAGACTAGGTTACGAAAATTTTAAAAAGGAATTCTATTTAAAGAAATAAAGTTTTGTTTTTTCTTCTTCAAAAACAAACTTGCAAAAGTTTGTGTGTAATCCAGTTTGCCACAGAGACTTCAAAGGAAACAAGCAGTGTCATTGGATTTCACATTTCAAAATTATTGGTCCTTAGCCCAACCATATCTTCAACATTTAATTGGCCTCATTTAAAAAAAAAAAAAAAAAGTATATAGGCCATTTAAAACCACCACAAATGTTCCTTTCTTTTCACTTAAAAGTTATATAACTCTTCACCATGTTTGTTTTTCTTTATAAAAAAATATTTCCACTTGTATTTAATTCTAATTGATAAACAAATAACTTTCACAATAGACTTTTTTGTTGTTGTTGTTGTTGTTTTTAACTATGTAATCGTCAATTTTTTATAAAACAAATTAAAATCCTAAATAAATATTTTAAAAAATGTTGAGAAAATGTATCCTCTTGTAAGTTTTCATATATGGAGTTAACAGATCATTTGACACATAAGTATTGCTAAAAGAGAATATTCAACCAGATTTACCCATGCAAATGAATGTACTAAAAGTATTTTTGACTGAACTACCACCAAGTTCACCATAAAAGAAATTGAATGTTAACTTACTAAAAACCTATGATTTTAAACTAGTCCCTACAAAATACTTATATGGAGGCTTAGATCATGAATTTGAGCAGTGTATTTATTGAATTAAATTTTTTAAATCATCACCTTCATGAATTCTTGAATCACATTTAAAGTAAGTATCTGGAAAGAGGGATTTCACAACAAATTTCAAATACCCACATTTTTACCATGAATTTATCTATCCCACATTTTACTGAGACAAACACAGAACAAACAACCTTGAATTAGGTTTTATGTTAAACACTCTCAAGAGGTTAACATATATATATATATATATACACATATATACACACACTACCTAATGTCCATTGCCCTAATACATGTTTTTTTTTTTTGTTTTTTTTTTTCCAGAAACAGAAAAAAAAAAATACAATTTAGTTTTCTGGGTAAGAAATTTTCAGCTAGATCTTTACAATGTAAACCAAATATGCTATCAGCTATTAATACGCACCTATTTTTCAAGAATGTTGTGGAAAATATGGCTCCACAGACAGACACATTACAAAAGATTAAACTTGTTTCATGGTGATTTTCTAAGCACAGCTTAGATGTGGCACAAGGCCAAAAGTATGGGACACCCAGTGAAGATCGAACTCACTACTCAATTATAATGGTCCTAATGAAACAAGCTTGCTAATCATGACACCACCAAGAGGTGCCCAAACTTGTTTCATGTACAAAAAAGTTTCCAACAGTCTGTATACCTTTGTACACTGACTACAGTATCAAAACCACATATACATATAAATAACTGCATCCAGAGGAAGGTAATGACAGTGAAACCAGGACTTCATTACATCTACCATGTCAAAATTACAAAGAACTCAACATATGATGGCTTAAGTTACAATACCTTAAGAATTATGGGTTTGTTAAAATATTTACAAGAAAATACTAACAATAGATGCCATTTTAAAATGCTAAAATGACAGTTATCTTGCAGTTGTCAGCTGATGCCAAGGCAATTTTAGGGCCAAACATCAAGTTCTGGTCATGGCCTTGAGTTCTGTCTTTGCCAACAAGAAAAAGATACCCTTAATCTGGACACTTATGCCTACTATAAACTCGTGAAGTACTATGTTTTACTATGGTTCAACACCTACTATTTAGAGAGCATCTATACCCTTATGCAAAAATATTGAAACAACTGCTTTCTTTCACCATATGGTCAGTTTTAGACTGAAATGGTGTAATTGATTTCTAATTTTTCCTCAGATTAGGTCATTTGCAGTGGCCTGCAGTAATATGAATATTTTCAGGGTGTATGATGAAATATGTTCAGCTTTAAAAATCCATCAGTACAAAACGTAAAGGAAAATGGGAAGAGAAAAACAATGCTAAGAGATAGTGTACAGGTGATCAGGAAAA
The DNA here is from genome assembly GCA_037127315.1 of Ascarosepion bandense. Lineage (NCBI taxonomy): Eukaryota > Metazoa > Mollusca > Cephalopoda > Sepiida > Sepiidae > Ascarosepion > Ascarosepion bandense. Next base: position 232,667 of record JBBBDQ010028463.1, read on the forward strand.
GCATGAAAGATCCTAGGAAGACATTCATTTTGTTTAAATTCATTTACACAATGTGTGAAACTTCTGCAAAGTTTGCTGATTTCTGACCAACAAGATCTTCCATCCCAACTCAAGGCTACCATCAAATGCTCAATGACTTTGGGGTTTTAAGAGTTGCACAGCTTTTCAGTGTTATTTTGAAGTTGTAATTGAAAATAATAGAAGTCATACGGAATAGAATATTTATTTTGACATGAGTTAATATACTTTTGTATTAATAGGCCTATTTACATATGAATTTGAAAGGTTTCACCAATTTTGCAAGTTTTGTTTCTCTACTCTTTACAATTAAACAAAGATGGTTCACTTTAATTTGGACACACAGGTTTCAATTTAAGATTACATTTTGCAGTCATACTTCTAACTGTTAAGATATACAATGATAGAAAAATATTTGGTGAATAGCACAATACAAAAACAGCTTACAGATCAAACTGCTTAAAAGAGGATTTTTTATAACTGAGTAGAATTTTTATAACTGAGTAGATTTTTTATAACTGAGTAGAATTAATTTGTAGCTAACCTTGATGAATTCAATTATGCAATAACAATGCTTATATGCAGTGAAGTTGTTAAATTTTATTAATTTAGAAGAGCAATTTATTTTTGTGGTTGCTCATTAAAATGCAACAAAACACAGTAGACAAAAAGACATTACATCAAAAGTTGCCTGTAAAAATTTTGGACTTTTCTTTCCCATAATTTCAATGTAAAATACTAGGTTGGTCAGACATCTTAATTCAACAGTTAAGTGACATTTAATTCTCTGCATTGATGAACTCATGCTGTTGCAAAGGTCACAAGTTTTGCTGAAGGCATAATTTTGGTAATTTGAAGTCATGACAAATCATCAGTTCAATCATGACACTTTAACCCTTTCTAATTTTAAAACTTTTTGACAATAAATCTATAACAAATCATTTAAAAACATCTTTCTCATTTCACATAAAAATCTCATCTTATATAAACAATGTAAATGATCATTAACCTATATTTAACATGTCAGATTTAAAAAAAAAAAAAAAAAAAAAAACACACAATGAAACAGGTAAACCAACAATGTAAAATATAAAAAAAAAATAAAGACAAAGCAAGGGGCAAACAAACAAAAATATACATAGAGAATTTTTATTTTTTTATTGTTGCTGTTTTAAAGGAGTGGGGAAGTTGCATACTTATTGAAATAAAAATGATTATTCATTGTGATCCTTAATTCCATTTGTACTACATTCCTAAGTTATCAAAAAATGCTAAAAATGAAAATCAAAGCAAACATTTTTGTTGGGATAGCTGTTTAACCACTCAAACGTTAACATCTGAACTGACTTCACTTCATTGAAACTCAAGTGTGAGACAAGAAAAAAATAATTAGTAACAAGTTTTTGCAGGTGTTTTTGAAAGTAAAGTATGTGAACATCATCTATTCAAGATGGTTTATTTTACACTGCAGATGGACAATTAAATTGAGCAAGTTTCAGCAGATTTGTTTATGAAAGCTACCAAGGTAGCCTGATACTCCTTAAGCACTCCAAAGATCATATTTAGCAATTGTTTAATTCTGTCTGATCTACATTTAACTTGACAATTAGACTATAAAACAATGCAATGTAATTGAGAGAGAGAGAAATAACCTCTTTGTTGTTTATCTGTTATGTAAACAGTAATGAGAAATTTTATATAAAAGGGGGGGGTAAAAATAGTTTTTAACCATTATTTAACTTATAGCAAAAAAGTTTTCATGCATTTGATTTCAGTAGATTAAGGGAAAAAATTGCTACATAAAAATTATATTATAAAAGTAATTATTCAATAAAATTGGTTGTTTTTCATTAACCATGTGTGTAAAGATTTTATATATAAAAAGATAAAGAGATGAGCTAATTGTTTTGTTGGGGGAGAAATAACTAAATTTGCAGGTAGGCAGCCAACTTTCACAGAATCATGTTAAGCTATTAAAAAGGAAAGCAACAATTTGTTTGACAATACAAAATTTAAAGAAAGCTACTTAAGCTTGAAAAACTGTCTCTGGATAATTGCAGTTGAATTACTTACTGCAGTGATTTTTCAACAAGGAAATGAAGGTAATCCTGGAGGAGACAAGTGACCGATTTACTTGGATACTTTAAAAACATGCTTAATGCAATTATGGTTGGAGTCTTGGAGATTCAAATAACACAAATTTCAGGTTTTAAAGAGTGAAAGTCAAATACCTAACAAAGTATAACTTACTGAAGTATCATTGACTCCAGAGACATGTCAGACTACAACTCTCAACAAACTAGATGTTGCTACTGTGGTTTCTGTAGCAATTACTTTTCTGTTTTTGTTTTTTTATGGGATGGAGTTGCTAGCACCATGCCCAACTGGTTATGAAAGGAAATAAACTATTTCCTTTTCCAAGTATGTTTGCATGAAAGTGAATGTAACAGTTGTAACTAATTCAAATTAAAATTGCAAGCCATTACATTACCAGCTCATTCACAAGTGTACAAGACATACAAGAAAAGTACTAAGATATTAGTCTAGAGGCTGCCTTAAGTGCTTCAAAGCAGGTGCAATATTTCACTCAAACCCTGCATTTTTGTTTCCTCCCAAAATACAGAGAACCTGTCCAATGCTAACAAGATCCCCCATTTTGAGGTGTTTTGTTGCCTGTTAAAAAAAAAAAAAAAAAAAATCATTCAGGTGTTTCATACATATGCTGAAATTTGTGTGCATGCTTAGCATGCAATAACATCATAGTCAAATAGAAAACACTGCTGACTAAATCCAGGTTTTTGCACGAAAAACAAAAAATTCAAGTAATAACATAGGATATGTGAGGTTGATAAAAGATCAGCGTATTTATTTCCTTCTCAGATTGAGCAATTTCTTGCAAACTGAAAGATATTGATTGTTGAGATTGTTAGAAAGTGTAAAATATTTTTCATCTGACAAAAATGGTAAGATACACGAGGTTGAATGCCAGCTAAAATGTCAGCAATTACATTACATTCATGAAGGTAAATATTGGTATATGGGGGTAACTTGGATAGAAAACAAAAAAATTGGTGGCGTTGATGCTGACTTCCAAGGTCATTGGCGGTCACCAGATGTCAATTTGGGATTAAAACAGCTTTTTTAGCCATGCGTACGAAATAAAAAGGATAAAATAAAACTTGAACCACAAGATCTAGAAATGAAAGCTTTAAACATTTAAGTGCTTTTTCCTGACATCAAAATTTTCAGTTTTTCTTTCAGAAACAAACTTTTGTGAGACAAAAAAGGTGACTGAGTAAAAGAATACAAACAAAAACAAAAAAAGATGCAGTCTTTATTCAAAAGGACGCTTTAAAAAAAAAAAAAAAAAAAAAAAAAACTGGATATTACTTTTTGAATTTTAACTTCCAAAAGATCACGTGATGAGCTCCATTAGTCCATATTCCTTTTTTTAAATGAAAAAAGGAAAACAAGTGTACTATTGTTTTACTCTTAAGATTTAAAGTTGAAAAAACAAAAAAACAAACAAACAAACAAGTAATGAAATTTAAGAATTTTGTCAGTTTCACTTATTTTTTTTTTACATCTTTATCAAAATAAGAAAACGCCAAAATCACAAGAAAAACTGCAACAGCAATGTGTTTTCCAGGTGTTCAATTGTGTTTAACATTTTCTTTTTATGGAAAAGAAAAAAAACAAAAAAAAACGAGTTTTTTCCCCGTTAGTGCGACACATTTACTTTGTACATTGTTTTCAAGTTATTTTACAATTTCTGAGCCATAAATGCGTCATTAAAATTTAAAAAAGAAACGACTTTTTAAAAAGTAATCACGGCAGCATTTTCATTTTAAATGAATGACTTGAGTTGCAACTCAGAAATTGGTGAGTAATTGTGTAAATAAAAAAAAAAAATAAAAGTCACTAATTAACACTCCATTTCAAAATGAAAATGAGCACCCTATTCAATTCATTTATTTTAGATTTTTTCTTTGTTTTTTAAAAAGAAGTTTTTTATTTTATCTAAATCAATATTCATTTGAATTTGTGTGCAATTCATGAAACATACGCACTGATCACTGTAGTGTGTAAACATGTTTTCTTATTAGACAAAAAATTAAAATAAGGGTGCTAAAAACATCGATCAGACACTTCAAAAAAACAAAAAAAAAAAACCTAGAAGGGCTTCTCTTTGTATGGCCGAAAACTTTCCAGCACCAACAAGAAGCGCAAGATGTTAATGAATTTTCCTTATTCCACAAACTTAAAATTATCAAAATTAAAATATCTTTTTTTTAGGTTAAGAAGTCCCATAAGACAAAAAAAAGTAAGATATTAGTTGAACTTTCTCTATGCTTAAAAGAAAAAAAATTACTTTTTTGGCCCTCAAAGTAAAAACTGAAACATCTCCAAAATGTTTTTTCATTGACAACTTTCACGACACAATTAAATAGAAATACATACGAAAACAAGAGATAAAGCCACACACACAAGCATTTTTTGTTTTATTCCTAAGTTGTTTTTTTTAATCATATCACCCCAAGCAAGGCGATAACGCCACTGTTGCGCAGGGGGGCTACGTAAGAGTAAAAAGATTGGAAAAGAGAAAGCCGGAAACCACATCCTAACCAAGGAACAAGGGATGAGCCTCTTCACCTGTTCAATAGACGTGGGTAGGTGTGAACCGGGCGTTAGTTTAGTCTATCTACTGAGACTCCAATAAGAAGTCTGCATTTGATTATCATTTCCAGTTAAATGATCAATCAAAGCTATTTCCATTTCTGGAGGCTGAATTAATCAACTTGTTACTTTGTTTAGAACTTTAACGTGTGATTTTAATTGTTTTTGTTTTTTTAATCAAAAGAATGAAACGGCCAGAGTTGAGATTTAGAGAAACGTCTTAGTCTTTGAGCAAATATTTTTTTAAGATTTAAATCTTAACTTTTGAATAAAATCATAAAAAAAAGAGAATAAAATTAACTGTTCACTGAGAAAAATCGTTTATTAATTGTAAATAAAATAAATGTGCTTCAAAGTTAAATTGCAAAAACATGAATATAGCCATCATATCGTTGGCTGCTTTTTAAAACACGTTTCATTCGTAATAAATAAAGAAATAATGAAGAAGAAAAAAACAATCTCACACCTAGGCAGTTGTATAGGCCTATTTTATTTTTATATACGTTTTAGCCTAGTGTGACACAAGACCATTTTAAAGGATGGTGTTGTTGTTGTACCAATCTTCCTTTTCGTGTGGAAGGTTTGCTTGTCACCATTCAATTCAATTTCAAAACCTTGGATTTTTATTGCTTCAGTCACTAGTAATTTCCATTTGAGCTTCTTTTTTTTTCTCTTCTTTCCATTCTTTCTTTCTCTAAGTAAAAGTAAGGGAGCAATTGACTTGCGTGACTGATAATTCAGTAAAAATACTGACCTTTTCGTAACTCCAGGGGGATTTTAAAACAATTTCCGTTCCAGTTACTCTTTTTAGGCAGTTAATAATCCTGATATGATTATTGTCGCAGATTTTACAAATAGTATTTTTTAAAAGCTTACTCTCACAAAAAATTCTTAATCATTTCCTCTCCTACAAACAAACGGAATCAACGATATCAAAATCAAATGGTGACAAGATTTTATTTGCTGCAATTACAAAAATTATGTAAAAAAAAAATAAAAAATTTCATAAATTTTAGTCGACTTAGTCAATCCATTGATTGTTATCAAAGAAAAAAAGTTTACAGTCAACATTTCAACGCGCGTCTACCTTTAACGGATAGTTTTATTTGTCAAAAAGAAAACAAATTAAAATGTAGAATAGAACTTATTCAAAAGACAGGCGCGAAACAAATTAACAAGTTACAAATATGTCGTTTGTTTACTAATATTTTTTTTTTACAATTGTACGAGCTTAAAGTAAAACAGGTGACTGAATAAAAAATAAACAAATAGTTTTGAAATCAAAGTTTTCTTAATGGCTTCAATCATTAAAAAAGTATTTAGTCTAAAAACTCTAAAATTAAAAAAAAAAAAAAAAAAAAAAGTTCATATTTTAGATATGAACATTTTTCTTTTACATACGAGGAAAGGATGCAAGCCTTTCTATCGTTCGTTAACAAAGCCCCGTTTACTGATGTTTCCGAGGAGAAAAACGTTAATATAGCAAGAAAACTATAAAACACTTCTTACAAGCAGAGTATGACTTAGAAGACTATAATGCAACTAGCAAGACTCACATGGAATGCAGACACCTGTTAGTGTTACTGTTATTTAATGACAGGCTAAGTAAGACTTCAATAAGTATGCACACACTGACAGGCATTGTCAAAGACTAAAAAAAGAGACTTATCCATCAGTCACAAACAAGTGTCCATTTTTCGATTGCTAACAACAGTACAAAATATTTTTTCCTGTTGACAAGCTATGAGATCGAGAGAAAGAAAGTACAAAAAAAAAAATAAAATAAAATAAATAAATAAAATTTTTCAAATTATTTTTAGTAATAGTAATGGTACTACTTACTTGAACTTGCATATAAAAAGGTAAATTAAGAAGTCACAAAACAAGTTTTAAGAAAAATCAAATCAAGTTTTTAAAATTTAAGAAATAAAAACTGAACTCTTTTTTTTTAGAATTAAAAAATAAAAATTAACAAAGTTTATTTTAAAAGATTAGCTTAAAAGTTACAATAAAGTTAATGGGGAAAAACTTGTTAGATTCAGAGAAAAATAAGAATTTCAAGTCTCAACTAAAAATAGAAAAATAACAGAAAAATCAAATATTTTTACTCTACTACGTCATAAATTATTACAATACATATGGTTAGGTAAGTAGGGAACTTTAAAAGCAAGTATTTTTATTTAAAATATTTTCAAAAATGTATTCCCAGAATAAATTATCTTTTTACTGAAATTTAGTTAGTACAAATGAGAAGATAGCTAACGAACGATAAAAAAGACGCAAGATTTGTTTATAATTTTTATTTTGCGGGAATAAACAGTGCATGATCAATCTTTTACTTGTTGAAACTGATCTTGATCTGAAAATATTACTCGTAAAATTAAAAAATAAATAAATTATTCATCAACTGCAACTACCATCTTGGCTCACACTGACTCCACAGTAAACAAAAAGGTGGAGAAAAAAAGTCTTGGCTTAACAACTAATCTATTTGTTGTGTAAGAGATTTAATTTCAACTGTTTTTTTTTATTGCTCAATGATTTTAAATGGTTAAAGTGATCTTTCGAATGATTAGGCATAAACCGTTTAAACGACTTCCAAATGTTTTATGATGTTACCATTTTTAAAATATAAATTCCCATAAAATCAATGTGTAAATACAGATAAAGTACTTTTTATTTTTATACAACCGAAAATAAGCCTAACTCTAGTAAACATTGTTCTCATTCAGAGCAAATCCAAAATAGCGCAAAGTTACACCTAGGAAAACATGAAAAGACGAACTGAGAAAAAAAAAAAAAAAAAGAAATTAAGTAGCTTTTTTGTACTTACCTGGTAAGAGGAAACAAGCTAGCAACAATAGCGCACTGTTCTGGAAGCACACATGGACGGCACTTTTCCAAAGATTGAATTTAAACAAAGAGTAATTCCGTTCAATCATTGTATTTAAATCCAAGGAAATACTTAAATTTTTAAAAAAGACTAAAAAAACAAATCGTGTTTATATTATGCTCAGCAGATATAATTTTAAAAAACAAGATTTTGCCATAAAGTATCTTCTCATAAAGTGGTACATCTTTGAATCCTTCAATTCAATATTATCAACAAAACACTTAAAATTTTAAATGTAAGCTCAGAAGACAGAGGGAATCAGCTAACTACACAAGCTGAGTTGTGCTGAATCTGTTTTGGTTGTGAAATTAAAAGCGAGTTGGAGATATCCAATTGTTGTAATTGATTGATCGATTGAAGAGAAATGAGAAAGGGAGCAATGAGAAGAGATGTTCAATTTTGTCGACCAGTCTCGACAGACGAGATGGACACATGTGGCTGTAGAGATGATTCTTTGCAAGCGGCAGGCGCCGGCGCACACTTCCGGGTCCCTCACTAGACACAGGTGAAAGAAAAAAAAAATATTTAGCGCACCTTCTTATCGTTTTAAAAATAAAAGAGGTTATCTACTGGAGAGTTGTACGCGTTGTTCGTCAGATGTAATATTTTTTGTTTGTAATTGTCGAGAAACGTGATTTCGATAACAAAAAAAAAAATCTCCAGTTAACGCAGGTAAACAGGAAAAAAGCAACTCGAATGAATTTGAAAAAAAATAAATCGAGATTTGTCAGCGAGGACTGAAGTTTTGTTTTTTTTAAGATTCCAGTTTTGTTTAGCTTGTCACATTGTACTAATCAAAGCAAAGAGATTTTAAAATTTTAAGTTAAAAATAATTTGAGAAAAAAAGTGTGGTACGACTCATTTTTTAAAATAAAAATTAATTAAGTACTACAGAAAGATTCTGAGAAGTTGTACTCAGCTGTAGTGTAGACAACGTAAACGACAACAGTCGAGATAGAAACATTTTCAAAAGAAAAAAAAAATCTTAAAAATTATTTCTTTTTTTTTTTTAAGTGGACATTAAAAGGTGTTTAAAAAAAGTTACGTTACGCGACTCTTGCTGATGAGCAAAAATTCAAGTTAAATGAATTAAAAATAGAAGTGGCAAGAAGAGGGGGCTTGTGCAGCGTAAATGAATGTCTCTTTAGGGGGCAACGGTTTTTTTAGTTTTTTTACATTTGCAACGAGAGAAATCGATGTTATTCTTTTGAATCTTTTTCTTTTTCACGTATCCGAATTCAAAAACAAAGTGATACGTGCAAAAATGCAAAAACGTTGGAAACTTTAAAAATAAAAATAAAAAATACAACAAAGTAAACAAACTGATGTGTGTACTTTGCACTGCTACGATTGTCTTCAAATTTTTTTTTTTTTTTGGTAAATTATTAAAAAATAAAACTACCACAGAAGGATATTTTGTTTTAGCGTAAAAACATACACTAACTGAGTCAATTCAAATGCAAAGACAGACACTTCTCGAATTAGGGATGAATGCTTAAGTTACTAAAAGTGAATTAATCACAAGTGAAATTTTTTTTCCACTTAAAACCGTTCGGGTTTGGTTAAAAATTTATGAACTAGAAAGAAAAAAAAAGCTTTCCTTTCACTACACAATATATTTCAACAACTATTGTTATTGTTAGACAACGTTTAGCTGTGTTTTTAGTCAATCTTTATCTTTCTTTACCTAGCGTTAGGCCTCGATAAATAACAGTTTATTTCGCCAGCGTATGTAATAAATTTCAAATAAAGTGGACATTAACTTATTAACATTAACAAGTAAAAACCCCACGTTGTTTTGAGATTTTAATTTTTCGTTCGTCGACCTGATGGATTCCAAAATAAGGTTTTGTTTTTTTTTGATAAAATCAGTTTTTTTCCTTTTGAAATTGGTGATGGAGGGAGCAGTTGCGGCTGACTTTTTTTTCAACATCTGTTTTTAAAATACTCATTGTGGGTTTAAATAAACATTTAAAACAATATCAGATTCCAACCATATCAGTGTCACTGCCAACAGAAACAGTAACACTAAAGCAGTCACTTAGTTGTAGTTACCCTTCCTTCTTAATCTTATAAAATAGAAAAGTTAGAAAAATCGTTTTTGTGTGTCGAAATTGAGCTCTTTTAGTGTCCCTATTTGACACTGAAACCGATAAGGGCTGACTAGATAGTACTGTACTGACTCTCTCGAGGTTGGTGCAAGTTATTAAGCGGAAAGATAGAGAGAAAAGGTCAACTTTTTTTTTTTTCTTCCAATTTCACCTAGCTGTTTCGATCACTAGCAACGAACTGCTGCTGCCTCTTGTGTTTGTGACGGGGTCTGTAAATAGTCATTGTTGATATTCTTAGGATGTTGGTTGGCGTCATGTCGCAGCCCTATCCATAAAGCGCCATATACCTCTTCTCAAGCAACACATGGATGGACGGAAGGAAGAAGTGAAGGACGGAATTATTATATAGAAATTTTTTAAAAAACCCGCACACATATACACTTTTTTTCTCTCCTGTCAAAAACACTCGTAGTGTTTTTTAAATTTTAGTTCAATGATGTTTATGTACGTACAGCTCCCACCGAGCTACAAGTACATTATTGTTGCTTAATGTGTCTCCATATCTGCACCCTTTTTCTTTTTAGTTTAGGGATACTGGAGACTCCTTCCATGGCAATCTCCGTTTGATATTATCGTTCACCAAAAATAGTCATTGGTTACTGATTTTAGTCTTTTGCCGGCCCTTCCGAGTTATGCAGACATCGTCAGCATAAAACGGCATGTGCAGTAGCAGTAGGTACCAGACAACAAAAAAATGTTACTCTGATGTAATACGAGAGCTTTTCAATTTGCTTCTCCCTAACCAGCCTCGTTTTTATTCTCGATATGACGTTCATCTGCTGGATTAGTTGTCACTAAACTTTGCTTATAAACTAGATTAGTTATGTCTATCCGTAAAACCATTTAAATTTTTTTTTTAATTCTTCGAGTTGAATTTCCAAGGAAAATCGATATAAATAATAATAAAATCTAATAGATTTTACTCAATTTGACTTTTTCATCATTAAGAATTGACAAATCTCATTTCTTCAGAATTAATCTATCTCTAAAATCACTTCAAATTTTTCAAGAATAATCTTTCAGTAATTTCACTAATCCCAACTTATGGTGATCCTAAAACTATAAAATTCGCAGTATTTTTTTTTATATATACTACTGGTAAGAGTAACTTATAAGATCTTTAAAATATCATTCTTATAAACTAATAAGTCCATAAATTAATTTGTATCCAACATTAATTTTGAACTAACACTTTTAAATAATGTAAATATTTAATAATTTATAGATGGTTTTCACAATATTACTCATTGATACACTAACCACAGCACAATATTTTTCATTGACTTGGGTTTTAACATGAATGAAACAATTATATAATGTTGTTTTGTTCTGTTTTTATCACTTGTCATCTATTATTACTAACATATATCAACCTGAATAGCTTTCTTTTTATTTAAATAAATGATTTTAGTTTTTAATAATCTTAACAATTAATCAAATCAGAAATAACTTTTACTTATAAAGTGCTTGTTTTCCAGTGTTAAGCCCTCTTTATTTTTCCTCCCCAAAAATTTGGCTAAGAAAAAAGATATCTCCCAGTTTTTATATGCTGGCCAACTAATGTTTACCCAGATACTTTAGATTCCAGGTATTTGTACATAACTTAATCCCATAATATTGTAATAAAACATTGTAAGCCTCTTGCTGCTCTATCTCTATTTTTATGTAAAATGTTCAAACTACATTCCTTAGTTCTGAAGCTATAGGGAGATGATTAATGTTTCTTGATTCCACCTTGTGTCATACATAACCAAACTCCCTACAGCTTACAGATTTATTTGTTATTATCAGGTTTTCATCAGGTTGGAATGTGTGGATTAGTGTGGAATACTGGAAGAATAAGAATATACATTTTGCATGTTAAAATAGAAATTTATTAAAAAAAGAATAACATGACTTTGTAGAAGTTAATGTTCAATAAGAAACAAGTAATGAGTTAAGGGTATCAAGAGTTGTAGAAACGTTCGTAGTAGTAACTTGTTGGAAAGAATTTATGCATATGTATGTATGAGCATTTGTTTGGTAGAAATGTCTTTGAATAGAGAAGAAGAAGTAAAAGGAATCAGCACACAAGAAAAAAAGAGAATGAGTGTGCGATGCTACCTTACATCCAGGTTGACTTGAAGTTTCTCTCGTTACATTTTAGTGTGTTGTCTCGCTGCTCCCATCTGACTGTCTGGCTGATACTGAACGAAGCCTTTATAGTCATTTAATTTTTTTCCGCACTGGATTGCTAAGTCTTTTTAGTTTTACAAATCGCTTCCATTGGTCAGAAAATCAATTTAACATCAACTCACAAAATCTGGTTTCAACTTTTTCTTTAAGCGCATGGTCAATCTTTTTTCTATTTGGCAAAACCAGGATTTCATATGTCATTGTGAATTTTTGTAAAAGTGAAGAAAAAAGTTGCTTTTAATTCTTAATTTCCTATCCACCACAGTTCCACTAGTTCTAATCTTCATGGCTAAGACACACACATTGCAGTGAATCACCCTCATTCCCTTCATATTTCTTTTGTGAGATGTAAGTTCGATTCAAGAAGCTTCTTCCCACAAACTTCTTTATAGAACCAATTCTCAAGAGGATGCTTTCTTGATGACTGCAAACTTCACTAGCTCAAGTCTAGAGTTAATCATTATCTTCCCCACATATCATCATAAACTGTCCTTCTTACTCTGTAACACTCTACTCCAAGTAGCTGTTAGGCCTCACACAGAGTGAACATAATTGTAAAATAAAAATGAAATGCAAATAATGAAATCTTATATGCAAAGTTAATGTAGGGTTGTGTTTGCATTATGGTGCAATGGATATTGGCTTGGAATGAGAAATCAGAGAGCCGAGTTCAAATTTCAGTTGAATTTGTTGCATTCACTTGTGCACAAATACCCTTGGGAAAGGTATTAATCTGAAGTGTAGGGAGCTGGTTAATGTTTCTTTTGTTCGGACTTGTGTCTTTCTTAACCAAACTCCCTACAGCTTACAAGTTTTATGTTGAATTATATTCATCAGAAGGGTTTTCATCTGAAGGTTGGTTGTCGGCAGTTAGAATGTGTGTATTAATGATGAAGAGTGGAATAATAAAATATACACTTTACATTTAAAATAGAAATTTATTATAAGAAGGAATAACAAGAGTTGTAGAAATTAATGTTCAATTATAAATCTTAGTCAGAAGTTATGAGAAGAGCTTGTATTCAATGGTGAGGTTGAAGAATTAAGAGTTCATACCAAATGTTCGTAGCAGTAATTGTTGAGGTAGAGAAGAAGAAAGTAAGAGGACAATGTCTGGGTCACTTGAAGTTAAGTTACATCTTTGATGTGTGTCAGAAACCTGTTTCCTCTGACTTGTGATTGGTTAGAGACCATCCTTAAGTATTGAATAGTCACCTGGTGTGGCTCAGAAAGGATTTTTTGCTTTAGCTGTGGAAAAGCCGTTTCTCTGATGTATTTTGAATTTTGCCATTTGATGACCAATCAGGATCTAGAGTTCCACTACAAGTTCGTAAAAAGAATTTGATATTTATTTATTTTTGGTTTACCTCCAGAACTTCTGTGTGGAGCCAGATGTGCAAAGACTAGTTTTGGTCATTTGCTTTCTGGATCTCTGAGGGCAAACATCTGGTCCCTCGCTTTGCTCGGTATCAACACATCTCTTCTCTCTCCAGCTATGGGTTAAATAGCAGGAAAGATTGGGTTCTATAGCCTTGGTTGGCAATCAGTCTACTGCAGAAAGTAATGGCAAACTACTGTGAGAAAATATTCTACCCAGTCAATTATGTCTCTTTTGTGACATGACCACCTAAACATGTATCACATATGGCACTTAACTAACTGAATGTTTACTGAAACATGATAGACTACCAGTACTTGTATCTAGTCTAATTTTATAATAATTGAATGTAACATTTACATTATTTATATTGTTTAGTCAGTTGCCCTTATCCTTATTGCCATATTCAAGAAGATACAGCCCAATGGATAAAAGTGTTGGTTAGATCCTGTGACTTGATCCAAAGAGTTGTGAGTTCAATACCTGGCTACAGCAGTGGTAAACAAATCTTAGAAAGTTGAGTTAAAGGGAGATAACTAAGACATCTGTAAGTGGCACAACTCACGGAATGAGAACAGGCTACTCTAGTTATCAAAATAAAGGGTTCAGTTCAAAATTCCAATCACCTAAAGAATATCAAAATGTACAACGGCCAAAACATTGTGAATATGGCAATAATAGTGATGAGAACAGCAGTCTGAACAATGCAAATAATATAAATGATTACAATATCTCTACTAAGAATTATAGACAAATAATAACTGTAACATGTCCTCAAATATAGTAATTTTCTTAACTTTTTTTTTTGCAGTGCAAAGCACTGTTAATTCTGATATTGGCACAATGAAGGACTATTGCCAAGAACTCTTGATATATTTTACATATGTTGGAATCCGTCTACTCAAGTTTTTGTTTTTGTCTGAATGTAAGGATTTCTAACATTTAACAACAACAATAGATCTTTTAAATGAATCATAAAAAATGTTATTCACTCAAGTTGAAGCAGAAAATCAGTTGAAATAACATTTATATTGTCACATTGTCTTTTCAGAAATATACAGTGACAATAAAAATGTTCAATTGTCCTTGCTGTAAAGTTTGTTTTATCAAGAAATTATTTGTTTGTAGTACAGTGGGAAATGTGTGAACAGACTTATTTTATGATGTCTAGTGTTTTTTGTCAATGTATGGACAGTTGACAGCTGCTGGTGGCACCTGATATTGTGTGTGTGTTTGTGTGTGTGTGTGTAGATCAAACCATTTTTTAACATCAAAAATTGCAATATGAACTCTGGCAAAAAATTGGTTACTAAACATTAGGTTTATAAGTCCCCGAAATTCAGTTACTCTTGTCCTTAAGGACACATGGCCTAGTGGATATAGACATTGGTTAGTTCCAGTGACTTGACCCAAAGAGTTGTGTGTTCAATACCAGGCTACAGCAGTGGTGAGCAAGTAACTTAGATGGTTAGAGGGAGATAGCTCATGACTACCGAAAGAGATTCTATGTGAGAATGATATAAGAAAGCTGTGATAGTTTTTGACTGACTGTACAGAGTTTTTTTTTTTTTTTTTTTTGTTAAATTGTTCTGTAGAGAATAGAAAGAATAAAAACCTGAAGGAGCCAAGTCAGGAGAATCTGGTGAGTACTGGAATATTTCCCATTTCAATGCTAAGCTTCTGCAAGGTCAGTCTTGCAACATGCACTCTTGTATTGCTATGGTGGAAAAATAATACCTTTTTGATTTGTCAGGATTGGCCATTTTTTATTAACCCAAGTCTCTTCAAATAGTAAAAGGCAGTTGAGATTCCAATTTTTGAACTCATACCAATCTCTTCTGTCAAAATCTTCAGTTTTTTCTCCATGATGACAAGCAGATTATCTTTATTGACCTTAGAAGGTCAACTGAAGCATAGGTGATCATTTAGCTTAAAATCACCCTGACAAAATCTGTCAAACCACTTGAAGAGCTGGAGCACAGTTCAAATAAACCTTCTGGGTGTTTTTTTGTCACAGTCTTTCATATGAAACTTACAGAGCACAATATGGTGAAAGTGCAACCTTTCATGCTCCAACTTTGAGACACTCATTAGTGAACAAAACAACAACATTCAACAAAGTTTAATCACAACTGAATGATTAAAAAAAAAAGGTTTTGAATGCTGATTGTCAAGCCTTAAAGACACTCCTCACTTAGAAATTGGTGCAATACAATTGTAGAGTTTTAGACAGAATACTCAACCTAGCAAGCAGATAAATGAGGTGAGTTAATGCCCTTGGAACAGAAGTGTTATAATCTTCCTAAAACTAGATCTTTTTCTGATTCATATTAAACAAGTTTCCAACACTATCCGGATATGAACACTCTGAAACCTAAGACTTAACTAAAAACTTCATCAACTTCACATAGGCTCCACTCATAGATTTCATTTCACTTACACACTCAAAGAAAAATACAATCCAGAAATTTCACCAATATCACCTATTCCTGTCTAAAGGAACAAAATATAAATTGAAGCCAATCTGAGCCTAAGGAAAAAATATAAAAACACATCAAAGGTACTTCTTCAACAGTCTGTTGGCACACCAGCCATGATTCACAACACTCTTTGGGACATGACCTCCCATCTCCAATGACACCCACCAAAGACCATTGCTGCAATAAGTCACAACTTACCCTCAATCTCCTACAGTAGACTTCCATGGATGACTTTTATGACTCTACTAATCTCTTTCTTTTAATGAGGAATATTTATACCGATTTAATATTTGTTGTATTTTTTCATTGATACAATTATTTCCTAAACCTCTGTCATTTCTTCTTTGTTCTGCCATCATACACTTAATATAACAACTGGTGTCAAAAGCAAGCGGCTGGAACAAGAAGATGGACTACACCACATTTACTTGCCACAAAATACTACAATTAAACTGAAAACGGTCACAAGATCTACAAGCAGTTGCAGGTGACTACAAGCAGTTGTAGGCAGGATTGTGGGCCATCAGGCAACCTGCTGACATGCAGAGCACTTCTCCATCCCAGTCACTGTCATGATTGCTCCTCTGAATACAACTACTACCATTTTTCAGACATAGCTAAATTATCTCAACATTGACATCAACCAGGTACAAGCCTTCCTCATTGTCAATGCCATTACCTCAGTAAATTCAGCAGCATATTTTGATGACACCAAATCCAACAGAATATCATCTCTTTGACAATACCACCAGCTACAAGCCTTCTTTGTCGCTGAACATCATCACCTTGGCAAATCCGAATATCATCTCTTCTACGACACCACCCAACTACAAGCATTCTTTGTCAACAACATTGTCACTTCTATCATGAATCAGCCAACACCGCCACCTCAGCAAAGCCAACAGAATATCATATTACTCAACGACACCACCCAGGTGACTGCTACTACTTTCAGGCCTGCCAGTAAGCAAAGATTTGAACCTCACAAGCAAGTTACTTTGACTCCACATGCAAACAAATCAGACAACTGTGCAACTGTGTTACTTACCTTTCATAGAAACATAGGCCAATCAACCACACCAACCCCTCATCACCTCAACAACCCTCTGCCATCTCCTCAGCATACCCAACTCACTACAGGCATTCACTTCTTAGTCATACTCATGACCCTGTTTCATAGAACAGGTCTACCAGCTATGCCAATCCCTCATCACCTCAAATATGTTGTGCTGTGTATGAACGCCACTGCCAACAGCACAACTGCAATTTCATTGCATTACGTCATTATTAGTCAGCATCCCAACATCATTTTGCCCAAACTACCCAACTGGAACATTTCCAATGACAACCCTGGTGCTTACAGCATGGTGATAAATGCTTTGCTGTGACAAGTTCACCAACACATTGCCCTAGCAGACAATGAGGCCGAACACAAAACAAACAGCTGAATCAACTCATCTATAAAAATTCGATACAGGTCAAAGACAAGGTTTTACTTCACAGACTTCATTCAGCCACAACCCACACATCACATCTGCTTTGAATAGGTAGTTACCAAGTCATCAAGACAAACGACATGATACTCCAAATTACAGTCTTGGCAAAACTAGCCAAGTCTATCATGCTCATGTACATTGCCTTGTATCTCAGACTGACCAACTTATACAAACTTGGCCCCACTTCCACAGACTCTCCAAGTGACACCCAACTCAGCACCTCATTCTTCGTCTAACAACCATATAAACAATGAGGACCCCAGATCTAGTGATCTTGTACAGTCATCTGTCCTGATATTCCATAGAAGAAATCTCAAAAGACGAACACATGGTCAACTACCGAAACATTTTCAAAGTTTCATTATGCACTACAAAAACAAATACCCTATACAACACACCAACCCAAGCATCACCACACTATACATACATCATACCAACCTATCCATGAATCAGAAGAAGATCTAGGGAAGCTGTTAAAATATTCCTAAAACCAGATCTTACAAAAATTTACACCACTGGCCAGATATAAACACTCCGAAACCTAAGACTGAACTAAAAACTTTGTCAACTGCACATACGTTCCATTTCACTTACACACTCAAAGAAAAATACAATCCAGAATTTTTACCAACAGCACCCACTCCCATCTAAAGAAACAAAATAAAAATTGAAGCCAGTCTGAGCCTAAAAAAGTTATAAAAACCCATCAAAGGGATTTCTTTGGCGGTCAGCACACCAGCCATAATTCACCCATCTCCAATGATACCCACCAAAGATTGTTGCAGCAGTAAGTCACAACTCACCCTCCTTCTCCTACCATAAACCTTTATGGACGATTTTTATGACTCTACTTATCTCAAGAGATATTTACACTGATTTACCATTAGCTGCATGTTTTTGTTGATACAATTATTTCGTAAACCTTCATCATTTTTTCTTTGTTCTGCCACCATACATTTAATATAACAGTAGGGACAATGAAAATGTATTAAAACCTTTGCCACAGTTAGTTATATCTGACCACTGTAGTTACTACTCCAGTCAAGTCAAGAGAAGAAGTTAGAGCAACACATGCAACCAATGTCCACACTCATGTCATGAGTAGTTGACCACCTCACTTCACCTTAGCTCAAAAGGTAATAATCTTGTAGAGTGCAAACCTCCTTTATTGTAAGTACCATGTTTATGTCATGTTATACTGTTGTTTTACATTGTCGCATTTAATAAAATTTGTGCATGTATTTTGGCAACCTTCTTTTCATTTCCCTTTAGTATCTCATATTTATTCTAGTTTGGGAACTTCTTTAGGTAGAGAGCCATTATAAAATAACAAGCCAACATAATCTTTCTGCTTCTTTTCTTTTTATTTGGCTTTTTACTATACTTTTTACTATAAGCTGAGTTCAGTAAATACCAGTAAGCCTGATCTAATTCAATAAAATTCAAATTTTCATTTTAACATGTTTATTTTTCCTGCTGGTTTTTGCAATGATATCTTGGAAGATAATTCTTTTGGATAAGCCAATGAAAATAGAAGAATTTAGCTTAGAATGAAAATTAACTGTCAGTAAACGTGCTTTTCATCAACATACATATCTTTCATGTTATATTGATTTTGAAATAATGTTTCTTTAAGATCAATATAACTTAGGCTCTAAAATTGAAAATAATTACCTGGCAGCTGATAAAACAAACAAAAAAATCACTGCCATAAATCTTTGTATTAAATTAAAATCTAACGGAAAAATAATTTTCGCAACATTGATTAACTCTTAACAGTAATTAACTGGATTAAAAGTTGCAAACTTATTTGTCTATAAATAGAAAAATAAAAAAGAAAGATAATGAAAATGTTTTCTCTCTTAATTTCTAGGGTGAGAAGTTATCATTATTTATATTCAAACTCATCTTTGTTGTTGTTACAACATTTCTGCTGTTTTGCTTCCCAATTTTCTTCAGGTACTTACTGATCAATGTAACTTTAATGGAATTTCTAACTAAACTCTTTATTTAATCTAAGTGAGTAAATTGTTCTTGTTCCACTTTTCAGGACTAGGGATATCTCATATATTTCTTATTTTATACTGCTCATTTATTGCTTGTCCTGTTTCAACTGAGTATGTTTGCACTACTCATTGAAAGGTTGAACTTATGTTTACTGTGTCTCCAAATTCATAAACCAACACTTTAATACACTAGGCTATTGTCCTCCACCCTAGATTAAACAAAGGGATCAGTTTGAAATTCTCTGAAGTTTACCCAAATTGACAAGCATTGAAAGAAGATAAGAGAGCACAATGGTCAAAATGTGATGAAAACAACAAAAACAAGGACAATAATCTAAATCTAAATAATGACATATCTCAGTGATTCAGGATCTTTATCAAACAGTCTTGTCTTTAATCAGTTTGAAAATCAAACACAAAATAACTTTTGCCTTAAATACATTCTTTTATTTTTCACCCAAAATTTCTGGATATTTTTCACATAAATATTTTTATGGCCTCAAATAAACTTTCAAATATCAAGTCTATTAATCAGTGTGTGTGTGTCTTCTCTCAAGTTTCCTGGCTTGCAACTGAATATTATTTAATATGAAAGTGTTCCTCAAATTTTTGCAACAAAGAAATTTACCAAAGTGTAGTTTATCTTTAAGGTAAAAATGAAAGATGAAATTTGAGTAAAATTGTTCTGTTTATACAGTGTATGAAGGCTCTATATCTTACTGTTGATGATGAATTGTAATTTTTATTAATTCATATTTTTAAATTTAATTGTTAATCCTTTAGGGATTAAAAAGAGGAATATATTTGAAAAATCATCAAAATAAATTGGTAACAATCATGACTACAGTATATCTTTTTCTTCTGATTTTTTAGTGGGAATACTAATGAGAATCATACTCAAAAAAAGTGTTATAAAGATATGTACCATAGTGTTTGGTGTAATATATATAGAGAGAGAGTAAATCTGAACTCAGAACAACAGTAAAAGTACTAAATACTAAAATAATACTAAAATAAAACTCAGCAACAAATGAAAATAGAAAGGTGTTCATTAAATAATGAGTTTGGCAGAGTCTATTCTCGTATAGTGGGTGTGTAGAACACTACTACATCCTTCACTCCTAGGCAAATGCAAAATTACCATCCGTAACAATCTGGGTTTGTTTTTTTTTGTTCATTCAGATCTTAACTGTTGAATTTTGGTGACGTCTGCATTAGGCATTGTGCTCTCCTCTGGTATGGGGACAAGTGGGATACTCCTATCTGGTTCCATTGTAGAAAACTGGTTTTCAGAGCAGGGAGCTAAATCATGAACAGATACAGGAGACTATCTTCCATTTGGATAGTTTATGTTGGCATAAGTCAGTAACTATTTACAAGTTCATTTTGATCTACATAAGGGTTGGTTTTGTTATTTCTTATGAACCTTCTTAATAATACAAGACCTGGCGACATCAGCCAGGATGGGAGAGAACTATTGTGTGACGAACCATACAGGAATAAAAAAAATGTTTTTGTGAGGTGACATTTATAGAAGTACATAGTGCTTACAGAGTGTAGCACTTCTGGAAGCACCAATTCCCAGTACTTTTCAGTTAAGTTTTGTGATCTAACGGCTAACTGAATCATCTTTCATATAATGCCCTTAAATCATTCAACCTGTGCATTGCCAATTGGGTGACATGGTGTGGCTTTACTTGTTGTGAATCCTTTTTGGATAAGGTAGTCTCTCAATTCTTTAGACATGAAAATGCACAACTGTCAGAGTGTACGCAGCAGGGTATCCCAGTTAAACAACAAACGATCTAAGGATTTTATTACTGTGGTAATGTTTGGACATGGAAAGACATGGAAATCATAAGTATTTGTCAATTATTACTAATAAATATATACTGGGCTTAAAGAAGGTACAGGTCTCTTGAAGCCAATACTTAGACTTTTCATGGGTCTATATGCCTTCATAAGAGTGTTTACTGGCAGGTTAGAGAAACAAGGTTCAATCTCAGCACAGATTCTGCAAGAAGAACACACCATTTTACCTCCTCCATAGAAAAAGGAAGGTTTTTTTTCTCTAACAAAGTATAAGAATTTAGTAATTCCTGGGTGGCATAGTCCATTGTGAATATCAACAAGGGTGGAAGAGTTAATGACTGAGCAAGTGTAAGTGCGGTTGTCAGAAACTACATTTTGCTTGCCAGGGTAGTATTGTGTAGTCAAAGGTTAAGAGCTCTAAATGTCGCTCTTGAATCTTTGCATTATTAATTTTTGTATGCTTTTTGTTGGGAAACATGAAAGTCACCGATCTCTGAGCAGTAATCAGAGTAAAATGTTAACATGATAAATAGTGACGCCACTTCCAAACTGCCTCAATAATTGGCATGGCCTCCTTCTTCCTTATATGATACTTCAATTCACTTCTTTGTAATGTTTTTGACATGAACACTGCTGGACATCCACCTTGGCTAAGGGCAGTGGAAATGGGTACATCTGACACATCACATTCTACCTCAAATGGTAGATTTTCATCAGTTGGTTTTAGTGTAGCCATCACCAGTTCTTGTTTTATTTGAATAAATGCAAAAATTGATTCTTTTTCAAGTGAGAATTTTATATTTTCTACTACAGGTCAATTTTTTTTTAGAAAAGTTATGTATCCATTTTGCCTAAAATGCAAACATGCCCAGCACTCTTTTGATTGACTTTGAGTTTTCCAAGGGTAGGTAGATTTTTAAGGGACGTAATCTTTCTGGGTCAGGCTTAATAATTCCACTGCTGATATAGTATCCTAAAATACTGATGGACTGAACTGAAGTTACAGACTTTGATTTGTTGAGGATAATCTTGGCCTCTAGGAATCTTTTCACATTTTGGCCGTGTTCTGTCTGTCAATAGTGATGTCATCAATATAAAGAAAAGTATCAAATAGTTTTTCTTTTTCCACTATATTATCTGTAGCTCTCTGGAATGAAATAACCACATTTTTTACTCTAAATGGAATTCTACAGAATTAAAATAAATGACCATTCACCTCAAAAGTGGTGTATTTTCTATCTGATACTTTAAGCAGCACCTGATGGTCGACATTTTTGAGGTTGAATGAAGAAACAACTTTGTATTTAGCAAAGTTGTTGATCAATTTATCAATTCTTGGTCAGGGTAAGTGTTCAATTCTGTATACAGGTTTATTGTTTGTGAGTAATCTATGCACATTTTGTTTTTAACACTTGATGGGGTCCTTTACCACTACTAGCTGAGCTCACCATGGAAAAATGCTTACTTCAATTATGCCTTCAGAAAGAAATTTCTGAATATTTATGAAGGGTTAATCCTCCTTGTTAAAGTGCCCCGACTTGACAACAATAGGTTTACAGTTCAGTAATAAATTAGGAAATAGTGAAGGTTCTTCTCTATCTGCTGTATTTAACATGCAAATTTGAAGAGTACTGTCCAAAGTTAATTCAGGTAATGGCTTACCATATGTAAATGTTATTTTTTGATACTGACATAGAAAATCCCAGGGAAAAGTATCACATCAGAACACAAATCCTTCAGGAAATCAAGACAGGTAGCAACACATGACTGGCTGCCAAGGTAAAGAAGTAGATTTACAACTAAAGTAATTAGTCACATGAGCTGAATAAGATCAGCTTTCTGCATTCTTGTATAGGGGAGACTATATTCTCCACGCTTCACATATTTAAACAACCATTACATCTCCTGGAAATATGGGCACCTTGATGTGGTGTAATGGTTAGCAATGGTTCCCCTTGAGTTAGTGTTTCAAGTTTTCTGGGCCATGTTAATACATTTACTAGAGGATTGAATTTTCAAATTTAGTTCTCATGTTACTCTGTCACTGATATAGCTATCAGTACTGCAGGAATCAAGTAAAGCACTTTGTTTATTTTTGTTAACCATTACATGCTTTGTAACAGGGTAGAGTTCTCATGGTACATTAGCAAATATGATCAGCATATGAGAATCTGCCAATGATGCTAACAAAGGTTTGGACAAACATGCACAAGCATAATGTTCTTTCTTTGAGCATTGATTGTTTTTCCTTTCTCAAGGTAATTGATGAACAAAATACCTCGCACATTCCAAAATACAAATGCCAATTCCTTGCCTGCTGATGTTTGTGTCTGGTCACTTTGGACAGCTTTCACTTGCTACTGTCCACTCAGCTGACTGCCAATTTGACTCTGAAGTGAAGTGATGGATCTATGTTTTGTCTGTTGTCACATGTTTATGCAAAACTTCTTGTTACATTGAAACAGTTGCAAACAACGCTCTGAATCATCGATGCATTGTTGTTTTTGATCGACTGTGAGCAAATGCAGCACCCACTTTGAACACAGCTTTCTCATTGACAGATGTTCTTGCAAAATGATGAATATACTACCTTCTGATATGTTCAACTTCTCTGCTATTTCACACAACTTCAATTTATGATTGGCCAAAATGAGTTTGTAGATTTTTTGGTGTTTTCTGGGACAACTGCCGATTTTGGGCAACCTAAGTGTTCAGCGTCATTTGTGCCTGTACGACTGCATTTAAACTTAGTATACCACCTTTAATCATTGTTTCCAACAGAGCAGAGTTCAAATAACATTTATCAAACCATTGCTTTGGTTGAACAGTATTTTTTCCCATCAGAAAGTAATGTTTCATCAACACACAAAATTCAGATTTTTCCATTGTTTTGAAAATTTGCAACAGTAGCTTCACTTAAATAACTTTAATTTGTAAACTAATAATCCAATTGGGCCCAAATTTTGTTATATGCCTTTTGAAGATTAGTACTTCATAAAAATTATATGAACTTTTTATTAGTGGCACCATCTATGTGTCAAGCTTGGAACTTATTGAGTGATGTGGTATATAAATTTTTATAAAGTCCTTTGAAAGTCTACCTAGTAATGTTCTGTATTTTTATAACCCCCAAATTAAGAAAATTTGGTCAGATTCTTCAGTCAATTCATCCATGCTTCTTTGGATGTTGCTCACATCTTTTGAAAGCTCTCGACCAAATAAATAACTTAATTTTCTATCAGTTTTTTTCTTTCTTTCATACCTTAAGTTTTCTGAACTTTTGGATAGCACCTCATAAATGTCCCACATATTAACAAGTATTCAACACTAAAAAAGAATGTCAATCCAAATGAGTGTCAATTGATCTTCACCTTGGAAATTCAATTAGTCTTTTCAAAGCTACAAATACACAAAGCAAGTGTCTGTCACTAATGGATAATAAACACATGCACAGACAGATGTTGCCCAGTAAGAATTCAAAGCATTGTTCCTGCTGGTAACATATCTGAGTCTCAAGTGTCTACAATAAGAATGATTGACAAGTAATTCTTCTCGGACATGACATAATGGTAACAGGAAAATAACTACATGAAGCATTCAAACAAAATAATGAAATTCAGCTCAAGTTTTTTGAAAAGGATTAAATAAAAATATCAGAATACTTGGATAAAATTAGTGAGTTGAAAAGAAAAACAACAAAAATAAATGATAAAAGTGTAGGGAAGCCATTGTACCAAATAATCATAAGATGAGACTTAAATCTTTCATATTTAACACTGCATTTAACTCCTCTATTTGCCATGTACTGCAGGCAAGTCTGTGTGTTGGTGACCTTAGGCTCTTCATCTAAAACATAGCCCTTAAATTCTCATCTGCAATGTCTGAAAGAGACTTCCCCTGAGGTTAGTGTTTATATAACTGTGTGTAATAATGTTATTTCCCATATTTGAAAACAGGTGCCTTTGTTTTGGTCATGTGAATCTGCACTCAGCAGCTGGGAAGTGAATTCTTCTCTTGGCTTCTCTGAAAGACACAGTGCAAAGTCTATTCTGGAATGATTGGAGGTGAGACACATACTACAAAAGTACATACAACTAGAAAATCAAGTTAACATGAAAAAACAGAAACAGAGATTTTGTTAACAAGCTACCTTGTTATGAACACACTGTATTCCAATGTTACATCCCCAGATACAATTCTAGTATAATTTTAACTATACTACTGTAAGGAAATTACTATAACAATCTGACTTAACATGTTTGCTAAAACCTAAATTGACACAGCTTTAAGCTGTGCTACATCTTCATTGCTGTGATTTTTAATTATAGCAAGAGTAATTCCTGAATTGTGACAACACAAAAACAGTTGCAAGCTGGCTACTTTGAAGAATCAGGAAACATTTTAAATTACCAAATATAAAGCGGACTTCTGATTCACTTTTCCAAGAACCAGAGAACACTAGAAAGAATGATTCTTTTAAATATGGATTCTATGAATTTATTTTTTATTTGTAAAATAAATTGGTTCAACTTTTAATTTTTATTTCTGAAAATTTTTTAATAGTAATTTCTTCCTTTATGATCCACTTTTAAATTGAAAATTGAGGCTCAGCTAATTTATATTATAATGTTGACTAACTTTCCTTTAGTTTAAAAATCCACTGAATCTCCCAAAGTGGACAACAACTCACTGCAGTAGTTTAGTGAAACAAACAAAATTACAGATTTTTGATTAGTCTCATATTTAGAAAATCAATTTCCAAAACAAGACTTTAAAAATGTTGGTAATTAAATTAATGTACTTACAAATTCATATATATTTTTCATATATTATTTTAAGGATGGAGAAAAACTGAAATTTGCTTAATGTTTGAAAGAGTTGCTTAATTCTCATCAGTATTAGTGGTTGGTTTGAACCCTAGAAAAAGTCAGGAATTTGATTGCTGGTTTTCAAGAAAAGCAAGTCCTTCCCATTTGAAAAGTAGATGTTGTCATGGGGCCAATTATGGTAACCAACTCCGTGGACTTTTAAAAAATTGTGAAGTGACACTGGAAAGGTAAGGATAGCAAAAACAAGGTGTAAGGTGAAAAAGTTACCTTTACTTTTATATGTGTTGTTTTACAGTTCAAAATGATTTCTTGGGTTGCTACAGGACTGTTGTTGATTGAGTGGTGGCCACTACTCATAAGCTTGAGTTGTCAGTGCATGCGATTAACAATACATAAGTCAAGATATGAGACTTGAGTTGCTAGTTGTTGCTGCACCAAGTTGATAGGATTGGTCCATCATGTGTTTGCTGTAGTCAAAGCGCAGTTCATGCCGTTTGACTGGCATATAAACTATGTTAGCAGTTGGTGTTTGATCCACTAAGGTTGCTATGTTGGAGGTTGCTGCCAGGTTACACTGAACTGGTTGCTGAAAGTCGCTGCATTGGGTTGGTTCATATCTTATGAAGATAGTCTTTTCTGCCCTGAAAAAGGCAGTTGTAGTGACTAGAGGAAAAGACCTGTTGGTTGTCCTGAAAAGGACAGTTGCAATAGGAGTGGTAGGAGGTATCAGCAGGCTTAGTAGCAGTGGTAGTGGTTGGAGTCAACAGGCAACATGCTAGCAAGCAACATCAGTTGGCAGTCAATCTTTTAATCACCCATGCTGGGCAGCTTCTGACTTGTTTGCCTTTAGTCTGCTCTTTTTATATACCCCTGTGTATGTCACAGCTATTGTGAGCCTTGTTTTTGTTTTGCTGAGTCATGGTCATATGATGTAAAAACCAGAACTTTTGAGATGAATAGCCTGGAGTTATGATAAGGCCCTCCTAGATAAGTGATCATTATCAATTAAAAATAAATATATGATTTGAACTTTCTCGGGCAGATTACCTTACATCTGGTACAAGTTTGTTTCTCCATTAGGTTATATGTCAGATGAAGATGCAGACTCACTTGTTTGTAAGTCAGTTATATCTGTTGGTACATTAGATAGAACTGTCATTGTTGGATGTGTCTTTTCAATGGAGGTGGGTTTCACAATTGAGACGGTATCTGTGAGATTGCCGTGCTTGATCATGAGATGTTTGTGCGTTCCAGGACTTTGAAAGTGAATTTGCAGCCACATAACTGATGAGGGACATACACGTCTGTTAGTAATATTATGGTGAAGTGTGCAGAGCTGACACTCCTTACATAATGTAACACATTCTTCTTTCATTAAATTTTTCCTGTTTAATTTTCTGCTAGACAAATCTAAGCTTAGAAAATAACAAAAATAAAAACAACTTAGTGATAATGAAGACTGGAGCATATATGAGGGGTGCTGAAAAGTTCTTAGCCATCCCACTAACTCAAATCTGGATAGTATTTTGTCACTGCAGTTGGAAACAGTTTGTCTCTTATATTGTAGTACCAAATGGCATGATTCTTGAGCTTGTCATTCGAAAGTGTAGAATTTTCAAGTGTTGAACTTTGAGCCACCATAAAGTTCCTGTTAGTGCAAAAGAAAATTCCAAAGGAAATCCACGAGCAATTGATACAAATATTTGGTGACCAGTCTGGTTGAACAGCCACTTTTCTATATTATTTGAAATTAAAACAGGAAGCCTCCAGGGCTCTCTTCTTGGACCTACATTCATAAACAATCTTCCTGATATCACCAGTTTTCAACTAGGTCTACTGATAACACAACTAGTGTATACATTTGTGTATCACATAACTTTTGAAGACCTAATTTTGAAACTAATTTAAAGGAACCACATCATACACAAGGTATAAATTTAGTAACTGGCAGTCTATATATTAATTTTATATCTCATACATGATGCAACCCCCTTAAATTAGCTTCAAAATTAGGTCTTCAAAAGTAAAATGATACTTGAATTATATATGGTATTTACTCCTGTCTTAGTAGCAAGTTTGACAAAATTAAACTAGTAGCTGCTCTCAAAATAATCCACCCACCAGCCTGTGGTTAACTAGGGCAAAGAATGGCTTATAAATTTTAATGCTTCCAAAACAAAACAGCTTTCTTTTAATCACCATAAAGAATCTTTTCTGCCTGATGCTAACCTCCAAGAGAGCAAACCTTTGAACTTTCTTTGGTACACATATTTCACTGAAAATGAAGTGGAGTGATTATATTGAATCAATTGCTAGATCTGCTGCTAGGGTAGTTGGTTCACTGTGTCATGCCAGACAGTCTTTTCTCATCTGAATCCATCTTGCACATCATTCAATCCCTGCATTGAATATTGTTATCATATCTAGTCTGGTGCTCCTACTTATATATCCCAAGATTCTTGACAAAATCTAAAGAAAAGTGTAATTTAATCAATCCTAACCTGGCATCTTGACTTCAGTCACTTTCCCACTTCTGTGATGTGGCTTCCCACTGTCTTTTATACAAACATTTTATAGCAGTTGTTCTGATGAGCTTTCCTCCTTGTTGCTTCAACTGTATGAATTTAAACATAACTAGATTGGTAACTAGGTCTCACTGTTTTACTTTTTTATCTAGTTAGATGCAACTGTATGTTTTATTTTAATAGTTTCTTTTCTCACACTTCTCACCTTGGACTTCCCTTTCAGTATCTTGCTTCTCTGTTACTTATAATCTTAAAAAAATTTAATGCTGTGCAAATTGCTATCTGTTTTCTGCATCCTGTTTGTTTTTCTTCTTATTTCTTCTCATTCGCTTTCACTCTCGGTAACCCTTTGTGTCTTAGTGCCATTATTGCTTTGCTTGGGATGAAATGATTAAAAAAATGCTAGTCATACTCAACTACAAAGAAGTGGTGTACTAACTTGCAGTATAGAGATTTTCTAACCCAAGTTGTAACATGGTCTGGGAGGTTTTCAACTCATAAAATTGTTGATCATGCTCATGACCTAATTTTGCCCGACCTGCATATCTCAACCAAAGAACTGCTAAGATACTAGAGATATCTGGGGAATGTGTTAGTTTTATAATTCATGAGCAGGTGAGTTTGCAGAAGCTGTCAGCCAAGTAGGTGCCAAAATGCTTGAATGCTGAACAGAAACAATATTGTGTTGACACCTCCAAATTGATTTTATAGCATTTTCAGTGATTTACTGATAATTTATGTCCTTTTTAATGAACTAAGATTACATTTCATACAGTGATAGCATTTGGGTTCTCTACAGATGACAAAATTCAAAATGTAAAAGGAAAGGTCATAGATGTGGTTGTTGGGAATAAGGAAGATATTTTGATAACTGGCTATCTTCAGAAAAGCCAAACACTTAATTAGCATAAAATTATTTAAAAAAAAAACTCTGAAAGTAAGCTGTGGAAAGATGTTCTCATTGTACAGTACAATGCATCTGTTCACTGGGCTGGCAAGATAATGGATGTTTTAAAGAATTTGTGGATTTTGTAAGGAGATTATCACCTTTATATGCTAGGTCTTGCTCCATCTATTTCCCTAAGCCATAAAAGAGGGAATATCTTTAAATGACTTACAAGGGATAATAATTAAAGAATAGTATTTCAATGACCAAACATCAGAATATTTTGGAGAAGGCTTAAAAATCTTGAAAAATGATGTGCAAAGTGTGTTGAGCTGCAGAATGAATATATTGAATGGCATAAATTTTCATGGCTCCAGATGATTCTTTTCTTGGTCAAGTTTTTCAGAACCCTTAGGTAGCTAAAAACAAAATAGAAATCTATATCCTGTTTTCTTAGGAGTCTTTACTGATTTGGTTAAATTCAAATTTAGTCTTACTGCTACATTTTTTCTTATCCAAGTTCCTTCAAGAAATTCAGACAACATAGTAATCATAATTGTCTTATCTGTCAATTTAACACTTCAGTTGATGATCTTATTCATGAACGAGTTTTAAAAAATGTTTATTTTTGCCAAAAGATAGTTACAAATGATAGAAAAGTTGACTGCAATGCTGCATTCCTAAAATTTAATTTTAACCAACTGAGGAAAACAACAAAAAATTTCATAAATATTGATAGTTCTTCAGAAAGCAAAAACACAAACAACTGAAAGAATTTCTCTTAAACAAGTTGGAAAGTAACGGTTAAGAGCTAACAGATGTTTTAGATATTTCCCTTCATGAAGATTTCTTTGTGCAAGATTCTTTTCTCTTTCATATTTTGTTTGCTGTGATGTTAAAATGTGTATAGTGTAATCAATTTCAACTTAGTTGTTGCATTCACTTTCACACAAATTCCCTTGGAGTGAGGCATGAATCCATCTCTTCTCTACACACACACTCATAGCAGGGTAGACAGAGTCTTAAGTGGTAACCAGTCTAGTATAAGAAAAATTTTGAATACCAAACCATAGAGAAGGCAACGAGAAACCATTGTGTTTCCCAAGAATGTAGAGCAACTCAAGGGTAATAAAGAAAAGGATTCTATGTTATGATCATCCAAATTCTGATGGAACATGTCATTAAAATACAGTTATGTTAAAGCCTATTGCTATTAAAAACAATTTCAAAAGCATTTGAGTTTTATGAGACTTATTAAAAAATATTAATTTCAATTTTGTTGTCATTCGTCATATTTAGTTCCACCTTCATCTTTCTCTCCTCTTTCTTGTTATTTTGCTTACCTTAGCCTTTAAAAAAATTATATTTTTCTTTTCAACATTCTCTTACTGACTCTTTAGACAACTGCATAGCTTATTGTTTACCATTTTAAACTTCATTTAAAAAATAGATTTCCCTATTGTTTTAAATATTGTTTCAAGTCATGTTTCTTCTGTTGGTCGTCTTCATATTTCTGTTTATTCATTTTTCTTTTAATAATAATCTTACCATTTTTACCTTGATAATTTACTGACCACCAGACTGAAATGTTGATGGATCAAGGACAGCCCCATACGTTCATGTTACTTATACCAAATTCTTGTGCTACCATCCAAATGTTGCAGCAGAAAATGAGACTCATCAGATCAGGTAACATTTTTTCAATCTATTGGTCAGTTTTTATGATCCTTAGTAAATTGTGGCCTCAGTTTTTGGTTCTTATCTTACAAGAGTGGCACCCAGCATGGTCTTCTGCTGCTGCATACCATCTACTTCAAGGTTTGATATACTCTTCTTTATAACCCCATTGAAAAAGGTTGTTATTTGAGCTACTATTTTGAGTTTTATATTAGATTGAACCAATCTAGCCATTATCCTCTGACGTTTTTCATCCACCAGGGATTTCTGTCTACAGAATTGCCACTCACTGGAATATTCTTCTTTTTCAGACTATTCTCTGTAAAGCCATGACATAGTTGTGCACAAAAATACTAGTAGTTAGCTGTTTTTTTAAATACTCCAACCCACTCATCTGGCACCAACAACTATGCCCATATTCAAAATCACCATACTCATATAAATGCATGAAATGAAATTTAGCAGGTCGCCATGTTTAAATGTGTATATCCATTAAATTTCTGTCAATCTGCTGATTGAAAATTTGCATAAAAGAGCATTTGTTTATGTGTTCTGAAGTAACCACTGTGTGCATATATTGTTGTTTTTTTGGGGGCTTGATAACAGGAAAAAATATTGAAAATCAATCTCTAAATATAAAGTGCAGATACAACAGACCAAAAGGATTTTGATGCCATTATCTTTTCATGAATATTCTGATAAAGAAAAAATAAATAAATAAATAAATAAACAAATCCAAGAAGGAAACTGAACTGAAGCAGTTTGATTGAGTTTTGAATCTAAAATTTGTTTTGATATCTTGTAATTAAAAATGGGTAATATGTAATGATGAAATATACCTTTAAAAATAATTGTTTAGAAGCAGAGTTATTCCTAAAAGAAGAATTAAAATTTTACTATGGCTTTTGCTAATTTGTGAGGGGTTATATTAAAATGTCAGGTTTGTGCATTTTAAGCCATAAAGTCTATGAATCTTAGGGTAAAAGTTTTCCAAATTGTCTTATCATTTACTTACCATTCTATCAAATTCTCATACAAACTTTACTCACATTGTTGAAACAGAAAAACAAAACTACATTTAATCAGAAACTATACGAAAATTCATAAAATTGGCCATTTTAAAAGAAGATCCTGTTTACTAAACAATATTGCCAAAAAATAAAGCACACAAAAAATTATCAGAATGTCAAACCATATATTCCCAAAATACACCTAATATATATAGTCCCTTTCAAAAATATTGGCATAGTAAGGCCAATTCCTTTGTTTCTGTTGTTCACTGAAGGGTTTAAAATCAAAGGTTGAATATCAGACAAGGGTTCAGAATTTCAACTTTTATTTTCTTTTTATTACATTTAGATGTGCTAAACAATTTGGGACATATCACTTTTTGTTTCAACCTGCCATTTTTTGAGTGAGCAAAACTATTGGAATACTTGACTGACAGGTATTTCTTGTAGCCCAGGTATTGCCTTTTAGATTGATTCTTTAAACGTTAAATAGCTCTGAATGACAACTCTTGGTTTTAGCCTTGGGTTGTACCTGTAGAAGCTGCATTTCTTGTTAAAAAGGATAAATCAACATGAAGATGAGAGAGCTGTCTATGAGAGAAAAGCAAATAATTTTGAAGCTGAGAAAAGAAGGAAAATCAATCAGAGCCATTGGACAAATATTGAGCATAGACAACACAAGCTGTGAGGAAAAACCCTAAAACAACAATCAGTAACATCATCAACACCCTTCATGATGCAAAGGTGAAGGTTTTATAATCCATCATTCAAAGACTTTGAGAGCAGAAATATAGAGGCCATACTACAAGATGAAAACTACTCATCAGCAGTAAGAATCAAAAGGCCAGATTGGAATTTCCAAGGAAGTACAGAGATTAGCAACAAAAGTACAAGAAGAAAGTTTTATGAACTGATAAGACCAAGATTAAACAATATCAAAATGGTGGAAAAGCTAAAGTGTTGAGAAATAAAGATTCAAAGCATACAAGCACATCTATGAAGCATAGTGAAGGCTTGAATTTGCATGGCTGCTTCTGGAACTGGCTAATTCATATTGATGATGTAAGTCATGATAGTAGCAGCAAAATGAATTCAGAAGTCTACAGTAATATTTTATTTGATAATTTACAGAGAAATGCATCCAAACTAATTGGGAAGAACTTTATCATGCAACAGGACAATAATCCAAAACATACAGCTAACACAACACAGGATTTTAAAGTTAAAACCTGGACATTTTTAGACTGGCTAAGTCAATCACCAAACATTAACTCAATAGAGCATGCATTTCATCTCCTGAAGTAAAGACTGAAGAAAGAAAACCTCAAAAACAAGCAAAAGCTGAATGAGACTGCATTAAAAGGTTGGAAAAGCATCATAAATGAAGAATGCAACTGTTTTGTGATGTCAGTGGGTTGCAGGTTTGATGCGGTTATTGCAAGCAAGGATTACACAATCAAATATAAACTTATTTATAAATGGAACTTTGTGCGTGTGTGTATGTGTGTGTGTGTGTCTGTTACCTATAGATTCCAAAATGGCTGAACCAATTTTCTTGAAAATTTACACAGTTGTACTATAAGTGACTGCAAGTGTTCTTAGCTAGGTTTTGTGACGAGGTACTCTCGATAAATATTGAAAATCAATAATCAAAAAAATCGGGTTATAGAAGGTATGGTCCGATTTTAATCAAATTTGATACACCCATAGACAAAGACATAAGAAACAATATTCAGAAGTTTCAAGGTTGCAGTTCTTACAATAGTGCAGAAAATCGATAATATATATATATATATATATATATAAAAAAGGCAAGATATTTGTGTGTGTGTCTGTTTATCTGCCTGTATGTCTGTATTTTTTTCAGCCCTTTTATTTTAGTTTTTGCTTCAGGTTTGGCTCTAAGTAGGTATAATTGTAGTTCTTAGCCTCAGCCATGATACCATTTACTCAGAGGGCTTATTTAGCCTTCAAAATTTAGTTTACGATGAAAAAAACTTATTTGATATTGATACCAGGAAATCAAAATTTGACTTACATCCATTCATTTTTCTTTCAGTCTACGGTTTCACTTTAACTGGAAACAACTATTGCTTTTTAGCCTTTCATGCAAACGTCCAAAGAGTGTGAGCTCCAGGACCATGGATTAGTTTTAAAGCTTTCATTACATCTGAGCAACGCCGGGCTATACTGCTAGTATTAAATGTTATTTACTTTAAAACTATCTGATCCTTTGCTTTTACTCACCTAAAAATAGGGTTATCTGATACAAAAATTTGTATGTTCTAAGATGTTAACACATCTAAATGTAAATACCAGGAAATAAAAGCTGAAATTCCGAACTCTTGTCTCATATCCATCTTTTGGTCTTAGACACAAATATCTTCAGTGAACAACAAAAACAAAAAAATTGGCCTTGCTGTTACAATTCTTTTGAAAGGGACTGTGTGTGTGCTTATATAAAGGTCCACAATCTAATGATGTGAAAAAACACTTATTTTACACAAAAAATCTTTTTTAACATAATCCCCATCATTACCAATGTATATATTTCTGTTAATATTGATCATACAGATTGAATATTACAGTGAACATTTCCAATACAAATTCAGCTTATAACATGTCAAGCTACAAACATTTATCTACTCTTGTATACAGACACATGTCAAATTTTTAGTTTGAAGACAGAAAGAAATTATTGGTGAATTGATTTAAAGAAAGGAAAATAAGAAAAATAACTAGAGCAGGTAGACAGTTTGAGTATTTTGCAAGATAAACATGGGATGTTTACTCACTTTGAAATTTTAAAAAGAAGTTAATAACATTTGCTTTTATTATATTATTTACTATTTATACCAATCTGTTCATCTTGGTGGTTCTACTCACATTTGGCTGTTGTATCTTCTGTCCATTTTATGCTAGATTCCAGTCTTGGAATTTAAAACTGAACATTTTATTTAATACATGGAGTAGATTATTCTCATTCCACTTTAGAAGGTTAGGGAATATTTTATAGCAATTAATACTTACCAGTCTTAGTCATCTTTGTGCTGTTTGTCCGTTTTTATCATGAAACAAGAGCATGGAAATATTCACCACTAACAGACCCAGGGATTGAACAACTGCCAGTGAATCAGGTATGTTTTAACCATAACTTTAATTCACAAAGCTCTGCTTAAGTATTTCTAACCTTCTATTAGAAAAACAAATTATCAATTTTAGAAGGAACTGAATTCCAGATTTTTACTCAACATAAAAAGTAAAAGCATTTTTTAAAAACTGTTGTATGCCATAGAAGGCATCCAAATTATTTTATTTTATAATTACAATGCACGCTGAAGATTGTCTTGTAACTGGGATTCTGAGCCTTTAAAGGTTTTTCTTATTTGTGACAGAAAAGAATTGACAAGTTGAAAATTAAATTTATTCTTCATCCAAAAATAAAGAGTGGGCATAAAGGTCTTCCTGATTGCAATTCATCAACACCTTTGATTCT
Organism: Ascarosepion bandense; assembly: GCA_037127315.1. Taxonomy (NCBI): domain Eukaryota; kingdom Metazoa; phylum Mollusca; class Cephalopoda; order Sepiida; family Sepiidae; genus Ascarosepion; species Ascarosepion bandense. Next base: position 268,136 of record JBBBDQ010028463.1, read on the forward strand.
GTTGGGTTTCATCTACTGATATTCTGAAAGAAATAATACCACATATATATATATATATATATATTATTCTCTAAGAGGCATTTTCAAGTTTTTAATTTTCATTAGTTACAATTGAAAAACACAAAAATAAGGAAATAAAATTAATTGCCTAGTCAGCTATTTAAATATTTTCCTACTTTATATTTTAAAATGGTTAATTAAATGTAAACTTTGTTCTTTTTTATCCTATAGTTGCATAAAACAAAGATTTCAAAGTTACCAAAATAAATTTTGTGATTATTTTGCCTCGTTTGTCTTTCACTTAAATAATTACTGATTTCTATTCCATTGGGATTTGCAGCATTTGAGAAAAAGTCAACTTATTTTTCATATTATTTTGTGTTATTTACAATAAATTATTCAATAATTTAAAAATCACTTTTTTTTAAAATTTCAAAAACACTTATTTGAAAAACTCCTAACAATATATTTGCATATTTCCATCAGAAAAACAAAACATGAAAGAATTAATTCATAACAGTTACACTTCAAATTATATAAATGTACCAGACTGTAAAAGCTATTTTATTAAATACAAAAACGTGTGCTAGGACAATTAACCTTTTTGTAAGCAATTGTCATAGTAAGCATAAAAAATATATAGTTTTCTGGATATTCTTTTATTTTCGTTTTCTATTCTCATGCATTATATTTTGTTACCCATAAATTCCAGACATTACTATAAAATGCAGATTTTACATAAGTATTCATAGGGTTAATTGGAAAAGTATTGATTATTAAAAAAAAGTCTTTGTACAAATGAATCATACGCATAATTGTCAAAATGAATGTCAAAATGTTCAGAGTTTAACTAAGTGAAGGGGAGTAACTCTCGCTAAATATATCCAATCACAAATTAAGACAAAGCTTTCGGGTATTTCCTTGTGATTCCAAAAAATGAAAATTAATAATTTTTATTTTATACATTTATTTTTGATCCCACCTTTAATGATGTTTGAAAATTTTCCAGATCATTATATTATATCTTAATTATTTGAATTAATAAACCTCGGATAATGACTCATTTTGAAATATTCAGATTTTACATAAAATGTAAACAAACAGCAACAGAACAGAAAGATAACAACCTGTTCTACTGCTTTATTGCTATTTGTTTATTTATATTTAACTATCTATACAAAACATTAAATGCAAAATTCTTGCCAAAAGCTATTGAAATTTTCAAATTGATTAAAATATTTAAATAATCTAATGGAAAAAAATAAACTTAATCAGAATTAAACAAACATTTAATGTTTTCTATTTCATACCAGCAGTCCAGATTATATGAAGTATTCTAACGAGGTACAGTGGAGAAAAAAAATCCAGTGCCAAAATGGTAGTGCATTTATGCTATATTATTGTAATAATCCACCATACACCCAACTAACCACGACTACTAGTTTTTTTTATGTGCTCTTTCTTTCTATATATATTTATATATGGGATTTGCTGAAGACTCAGCCAAAACAAGAAGTTAAAAAAAAAGAAAAAAGAAAAAGTGATGTTAGACCATTTATCTAAATTTGGGGAAGTAAAGCACACATACTGAAAATAGAAGACAATAAATTTTTCAACATATCTCTTTCTCTCTCTCTCTCTCTCTATATATATATATATATAATGGAGGTCAAGAGAATAAGGATTAGAACCATACCATTGCACTAAGAGAAGTAGAGTTTAGTGTACAGTCTAGTATCTTTGGTAATGGACAAGGGGGCCCAAGTTATTTTTGAATAAATCATCAAAAATATGACCTTGAGGCTTGGTTATACCAAGTGGGTATAATGATTCTGCCACTAAAAATTAATCATAGGCCACATCTTGCTTTTGTATGGTAAGCAAAAGTTGACATTAAATTTGATGAAATAAAAAAAATTAAAAAAAAAAACAATTGTTAAAATTACTAGCAGGAAAATAGACAGGAAATTGAGTAAATTTGTTCATCTATATCGTTGGTTATAGTTAGGTATAAAATCACGAATTTTTCAACTTTACAAAATGAGAAAATTGCTCCACTGTTATGTAATATCAATCTTTCTATATGGCAGTGAATGATAGACAATTTCCTCAAAGATAAAAAACAAATTTGAGGTAACAGAGATGTGGTTCTACAGAAGGGTGTGGAGAACATGTCAGCAATAAGGAAGTCTTAGGGAAAATGGGAATGAAAAAGACGTGCTTAGGATCAGAAAGAGATAACTAAAATTTCTGAGACACATAATGAGGAAAGAGGGTTTGGAGAAATTGACATTCACAGTGAAGTCAAGAAAGACAGAGAAGGACATGGCACATTGAAGAAGAAATGTATCATTCAGAAAATGTTTTTTATAATTTTCTAACTGAACTTTAATATCTAATAAAGTAAAAAAAAAAAAAGGAACATTTACAAGATTTTTTTTAAATATTTGAAAACATATTTTCATTGTGAAGGAGCACTTCTGCATAACTCTTCAGTAAAAATAACATAAAAATATATTTCAAATTTTAAGAAAACTCGGTGTTTGAACACATTTTTCTATTTGCCTTTATACATAATTTTTTTTAAAAAATTGACTGAAATTCTAATCCATTAATTCAAGTGATATAAACTTCACTTTTTCAACAGCATTTTAAAAACTCATCAGAAATTATTGAAGTCAGAACAAAATATTTAAACACATACACACACACACTGAAAATAAAAAAAAACAAAAAGTAAATAGAAAACAAAATAAATTTTATTCTTAGTAAAATTTTCCATTGGTTGCATTTGCATTGTTTGTAATTTTGAGAAGTGATATTCCATGAATTGTTCAAAAATATGGTTTCCTTTATTATTACCACATTCTGGTTAATCTCTTACATGACCTACATAGATGCACAATCCATATTGAAAGAGTAAAAATTGAGTCAACAGAAAAGGAAAGCTGAGAATAAGTTGAACCAATTGGCATATTAATTACCAATATTTCATATTCACCCAGTTTATTTTTATCAAAAAAAATCCTACTTTTTTAATACACTCTAGAATGGATTGACTAAAAATGTCTTTACAACAAAAGTAAAACAAAGTTTAAGTTCAACCTATTTACTTTATTGTATACATCATAGAACTGTCTCATATTATTTAGAGTTTAGATTAGTATAGTCAACTGATTTCTCTTTATCCTAAAAATGTCATGAAGTACTCAGTCTCACACTTTCACTTGGTTTAGTGGTTTTTAACTGCCTTTCTGCAAAATATTGTCACAGAATGTGTGTGTGTGTTAAAGTACTGGTATAGTTTTTAAATTAATGAATAAGTATTAAACTTTTTTCAAATAATTCTTTTCACTCTACTTTGATTATGTTAATTTAAATATTTTGTTTTAAAATTTGTTTTTTTTAATTATTTTTAATTTTTTAGCTTTTTAAAAGTTTGCTTTATTTGAATAAATGAATATTAAGATTTTTTTCATATAATTGTATTCAACATTCTTTGTTTAAATCAAAACTTTCAAAGTTATATGAAAATATGAATTTTGTTAATAATTTTTAAATCTTTGGTTTTATTATTATAAATGTATAGCCTTTGAAAATTTTGCTAAGTGTTCCATGATATTTTCATTTGCTCCTAGGCATGCTGTTGCTTAAAAAGGTTGAGAAAAAGTGTTTTAGGGAAACACTGAACACCTGGTATCCTTGAATCTAGTTTTACCTGTTATATTACTTGGAGAGATAATGGATATAACCAAATATTTTCTCCTTGTCCTACAGATGACATATTATTTGATAGATAATGAGACTAATCAACCATAAAAGAATATTTTTTCTGTTTTTTAGTGATATCAATTACAGTAAAATATAAATAGACAGAACTATGTTAATTTTAACTAAAATAAGTTGAATGTATGCATTAAATATGACAAAATAATTCTCATTATTTTGTAATATATTTCTTGATTAAAAATCCTATGTAGAGGTAAACATGAAAGATTTTTCAGTAATTTTTAAATATGATCAAATAAGATATTTGTACAAAATTTTTCCAAGAAAGATTCAAACAAAAATTGTAAACGGTTTCTTATTTGATAAAAACTAATAAGTTTTAATGCAAACCAACAAGATTTCTTTTTTTTTCCTTCTCACTTTATATTTTTTGATGCCGGAGATTCACATTGGGTCAGTGCAAACAATTATATATCAAAGCTGCAATGAATTTACACAAATCTATGTAAGTTAGAAAAGTTGTAGAGTTGTGTGTATTTTACGTGTGTGCATGTTCAATATGTAAACAAAGAAGATAGAAGCATAAAAAACTTGAGTTTCTTCTATGGACATTTATTCTTTTTATGGTGACTGTAGTGAAACAAATGGAAAAAGCAAGATTCTGTCCTTTCCAGAAGTGGGTGTCACAAAATTACACAAAAACCTTTTTTGGTTTCTTTATAACTTGCATGATGGGAAAATGAATTTCTTTTATTATTATTATTTTATTTATTGGTTTTCTTCCATTTTCCCACAAATCTACAAAAGGAAGCAAATTTAAATCTTTAGAAAATTCCAAGTATTATTTTATCTTACAGCCATAATAAGAAACATGAAAGATATTTTTTATCAGCATTCTTTTATTTTTTACAAAACAGTTTTGCAAAAAAATATATTACTCATACTTATATATCTGCTATTTTTTTTATTTCAGCTTAACAGAGATAATAAACATTATATCAGGGTATTCTGTAAAATTTAATAACAGTTATTTTGTTCACATTTTAGTAAATTACCATTATGTTATAAAAATATTTTGCATTGATGAAATTTTTAAACTTATTCATGAAATTATTTCACATTTCCCTTTAGTGATACATAAAATATTAAATAAAAAAATATTTTGGAAATAAAATCTGATTCTAATCAAGCATATTAGTTTATTTTCCTTAGAGTTTACTAAAACAGTCAAATAATATCTTCTATAATTTTAAGAACAGTAATTATTATTATTCCAAGTATTGTTCAGACAACTCATGTTGCTTCTGTTGCAACCATATTTCAACTGATCTGTTCTACAACTTTTGACAAGAATACAATGTCAGAAAAGAATGTAAAATGGATTGATCAAAATGCTGCAATAAAAACAACATAAAGAGTTTAATAGTCAAAACAACTCTTGGAATAATAAACCTCTCTATTATAATAAAGACCGTTGTGTATTTATTTGTATAAATGTGTATGTGTGTGTGTGTGTGTGTGTATATATATATATATATATATATATTTTTTTTTTCCTTCTGTCATGCTCAGAGGTTTGGACTATTTTTTTCTTATGTCTTAATGTAAGATGTTCAATAGTAGGTACATCAATATATATGTTACTATCATTTTAGACGGCATATCCATATAAATATTTTGCTGTCACTTTTGACAGCACAAACCCACTCGTATCCTAATAAAAAATAGTAAAAATTTAGTCTTAAGTGTCCTGAAGTTTACAGCAAAAATATTAATTTTTACTAATATTTTTTCATTTGATTTGTGTTGCAAATCAGGGCATTTTCACATTCTATGAAAATAATAGAATTAGCCTTCATGAAAATTTGAACTGATGGCATGACATGAATACACCAAAAGGAAACCAATCAACAGACATTCAAATTTAAATCATATAGCTATAGTCTTCTTTCTCTAACTTATGCACTCCATATTGTTTACATTCAGTAGTAGTTGAAATAATAATCTTGTTTGAATTTCTGACATGAAGTAATTATCATCATTAATTTTTTACTATTTTTCTTTTTAAAAAAAAATTTTTTAAGAGAATATTTGTATCTGATATAGTTATTAACTTGCATTTTTTTTTTTAGTAAGCATGAACACAAAAGAATTTTAAATGAATGAATTACACATACAAGGATACCATTCTAGAATGTTGTCATTCTGCAGATTTGTGAATATTCAGTAAAAAAGCAGAGACGATAACACATTGTTATAATTAATGGTGAACTTGGCCGTTTCCATATAGGAAATATGTGGCATTCATTGACTGAACAGTTAGTATTACTGGCAGATGAAATTTATAAAATCTTTTTATCTTAAAACAGTTTTTGGAGAAATGAGACTTTTCAAGTCCACTGTTACCATTATTTCTAATTTTGATGAAAGTTTCCTTGCAAACCTTTTGTTTAAGGTAGTTTGAAAAGTCAACATCTTGATTATATCATTATTTTCTCTTCTAGTTACACCTGCTGTTGTTGCTGTTAGAAGTTTTTAAGTGATTTGATTTTTGTCATTTGCTAAAGTTCTTTGTGATTTTGTAGTGCTAACCTAAAGAGTCTGATGAAGGATTCTCTTCTTTAAGACCTAAATGATTCATTCACTTGAAGCAAATTTAATCATTTGATCTGAGATAATGGTTGCATATTGATGATAGTTTAAACATTTCATGATATCCATATAAAAGCCTAGATTTGATGAGGCTATTTAAGAAAACTCAGGTAAATATTTTGGTTTTTGGTAACATCTTACAGTGTTGGACAAAAGTACCTTTACTGCAACCTATCCTGAGTTCAATTTCCTTATTTCATGTACTAATTAGTGTCATTATTTAAAATGATTGTCAGACTATAGAATACACAACTTCCAACTAAATTTTCACATAAAACATAATAAACTCATGTGCTATAATTAATAGAACAAGTATGTAAATATCATGTAAAGTCCTTCTAGATTTCAGAGGTTTAGCAACTTGATCCAGAATTCATTTCACAAGTAGTCAGTAGACCTCTGAAGAGATGTTGAAGCAAGCCATCTTTATAGGTGTCCACTGCCCTCTGGTATTTGCAAGTTCAGGATCTTACTCTCTACCATGTCCCATAAACACTCAGTTGGGTTCATCTCATAGTGGCCACACCATTCATTAGAAGTCTCCAGAATGCTCTTCAAACCAATTCAGGACAACTTGGGTTCAATAGCACTGTGTGTTATCCTAGTGGAATAATAACTCATTGTTGGAGTACATGGAGTTCATAAATGGGTGCAATTGGTCATGAATCAGTGCAATGATCCAACCTGCACATTGTAAACACATCCAGTACAAATATGGAACCTTCACCAGCCAGCAAGTTGTATTATTGACAACAGTGTATGCAACATGGCTGAACCCAACCATCATCCTAAAACAAGTGGAACTCTGACTCATTGGGCTGCATATATATTGCCAGTTCTCCAGTGCCCCATTAGGGCATCATGGACATAGATGAAGCAGTGTCTGGTATGATGGTGTTACCATACCCACTCTTTTAACACTTTATGTTCCCATATCCCATGGAAGCAAAAGAATGTTGAACTGACATGCAGGATATGTATCTGATACCTCCTTCAGTCAATGTGGATACAATTCTAGTCAATGTCACTTGACAGTTACTACAGACAATTCTAACCAGATGCCTTTGGTCATGATCATCAAGGACCTAGGGTCATCCAATGTATTGTCTACAATGCATGTTAATGCTTTCTATAAGGTATTATTGGTATGCACATGATACTGTAAATAAAGGGATGTCAAATGTCTACACAATTCAAAAATTGAAATGTCCAGGTATGGTGGCACAAGGTACCGTTAACATTATATACGGCTAACCCATGACTTTTGGCAAATCAGTGTATCAGTGCAAATTTTTCTGGCATCACAAATTTTTTCTCTTTTTATTTACTTCATAACCATGTTGTAAATAACTAAATACAATCTTAATAGAAATATGGACAATTTATTAAATGCTGCATTTAGAGAGAGAATGCATTTTTCACTGATGCATGCATGACAAATATCAAAAGTATGAACACCTATCAATCCAGAAATGTAGCCAAAGAATTGACACAGGGAAAAGGTTACTACATAATGGATAAAATTGAGTAAAAACATTTTATATAAAATTTTAAAAATTGCTGTTTTATTAGTAACAATTCTGGTTAAAGTCTCATTTTATATTTTTAAATAAAGTACACACACATTATATATATATATATATATATATATATATATATATATTGGTGGCACCAGTTCTTAAAATTATAAAAGCTTAGAGAACTGTTTGTTGGAATGTACAAAAATAATTTTATATATTAGCAGAGGCTGAAACCATTTTCTGTAATGAACATAAGTTATTTTGACAAAAGAAATTGTTTTGAAATTAAAAAAGTAGCAAATCTTCTAGTCAGAAATTTGATAAGTCTTCCATAGATCTTTGGGACTGCAGTTCAAATGTGGCTACTAAATAAATAAATGTTTTCTATTAAATTAACAAAATGGTTTAATTTTTTTTGATACTATAAAGCGATTTGTTTCCTCTCTCAGACTGAAAAGAATGTAAGCAGAATAGAACTGGTTCCTGGAAATTTGGGATGCCATTATTGTGTGGGTGTGTATATATATAATTTTTGTGGCATAATAAAATTTAAATATACTCTGTAGTTTCTGATTGTTCCAAAACAATGGAATCTTATAATATATCAAGAATGTTAGCAAACATGTTAAAGTAGTATTTTACTATTTTTTTAGGTATTTACTAAGCTTAACTTAGTTTGGCACAAAGCTGCAATTTTAAGATAACTGGTGAATGAGTGAACCCACTATATTCATAATGGTGTACTAAACTAGCTCATTAAACACTACCCCATAGTGAGGTGTCCATAAGAAAAAAAAAACTTGCTTGAAAAAGTAACTTAGAAATTGCTTGCTGTTAAATGACTGCTTAAAATATACAAGTTAAATTGAACATGCAGATCAAATGATCTTAAACAATACAAGAATACTACTACTCGGTTTTTCTTCCCTGTCTTCCCCATGTCCGAGGGTTGGAAGTTCTGCCATGTCGTCCAGGTCTGATGTTCATTTATCACCACCCCCGATCCATTGCTTGGTCAGGTTTGAGGCCGGTGCTCTTCAGATCCTCATTGATGCAGTCGGTCTATCTTTTCCGTGGGCGACCTCTAGGGTAGGAACCCAGGATGACAATGCTCTCAACTTTTCTGGGCCACACATCTTGGTCCATGCGCTGGAGGTGGCTGTACCAGCGCAGTCTGTTCCACCGAAGAACCTCCTCCACACTAGCCAGACCCAGTCTAGACCTCAATGAATGTATGGGGTCCCTGTCAGAGAGTTTCGAGGCACAGCTCCAGCGGATCATGGCGTGATCACTACAGGCTAATCTGGCTATATCCTCAGCCATAACAGGCCATGTCTCACTAGCATGGAGAAGGACACACCTCACACACAAATTGTAAACATGGCCCCTGTTGTGCAAAGGGATGCCACGACATGTAAGGATGGGGAGGAGCTCTCTAAACTTTTTCCATGCCGATCTTGACCTGGCAGTTGTGGCATCATAGCAGCCCCCTCTCTCACCAGTGGCATCACCCAGGCAGCAGAACGAGGTGACAACTTTCAGTTGTTCTCCATCAAACTCCAAGTGGGTAAGAGCAGGAGCGGTTTCTTTAGGGATCAAGCCCATACAGCATCTGCACTTGAAGCTGGGATCGTCTACGAGTCAACCCTTCCGGTCAGTACAGGCTTTGTGTACCCAATGTTCACATGTTGTGCACTGTATGGAGTTATGACCAACACCTTTACAACATACTCCACATGGATATTTACTCTTTTCGATGGGCTTCGAAGCATCATGTCGACTACAAAGGATTTTTGTCTTTCCCATATTCACACGGAGGCCTTTAGCCTCAATTGCATTTTTCCAGGCAGCCAGTATAGTCATGAGCTCGTCAACGGTCTCGGCAATGATGACCAAGTCATCAGCGTAGAGGATCTCCCATGGACAGCCAGTACGAAACTCACATGATAGCGCTTCCATGACAATGATGAAGAGAAGCAGACTCAAGACAGAGCCTTGGTGAACACCAACCTTCACGTCGAATTCAGAGCTGAACTGACCATTCACACAGACACTGGATTTAGCATTGACAATATTGCTTGGATGGTGCGAATTATCCATTCACCAATGCCTAGCTTTCTCATTGCTCACCACAACACACTTCTTGGAACGCGATCAAACGCTTTTTCCAGGTCTACAAAGGCGAAATAAAGACTCTTCTTTTTACCGAGGTATTTTTCGTGCATCTGACGTAGGATGAAAATAGCATCTGTTGTGCCTCTACCTGGCATGAAGCCAAACTGCATCGAATCAATACTGACTTTAGACCTGATCACTGTCTCAAGTATGCGCTCGACAACTTTAAGTACCCGATCAATCAGTTTTAACCCACGGTAGTTTCCTCTTTCTAATGCATTACCTTTACCCTTGTAGCAATTTACAATGTACAATAGGTCCCAGTCCTCTGATATAGCAGACTCACTGATTATCCGATTTGTGAGATGAGCAATTGCTACCCGCAAGTCGTCACCGGCTGCTAGGATCATTTTCACTATTATACCTCCCTTTCTTCATCTTTTTAAGTGCCTTAACTATCATCTCAACAGTGATGTCAATGGGTGGGCCTTGGACAGGGTTTTCCTCAGAGAGACTGTTCCTGTCCCAAGGGAACTCGTCATTGAGGAGTTTCTCGTAGTGAGTTTTCTAGGCGTTAAGTTTTGCCTGTTCATCAACAGCTAGATTTCCATCATCATCTCTCACGCATTTGTCGCCGACAATGTCCTGATAATCTCTTTATAAATAGACACTTTCCTTGGTGAGAGTATAATATATGTTTCATTTTTTTATTTTATAAATAGAACATATTAGTTGCTGAAACCAATATTAATGTTTGTCCAATTTTATTTTTTCTTATGGAAGTGGACTGTAAACAATGACAATAACTTTTAACAACTTTGTAGGGTTGTAAATCTCCAGCTGTACTAAAATTATCAAATATGGCAAGATTCTGAGTTTTTGTAGTTCAAGAGAAATCTTCAATGTTTTTTTTATTTGAATATCCTAGTGCTCCTAAAATATTCAATAGGCAAATTTGTGAGATATCTAGTTATACTGCATAAAGCAACCAGAGAAAAATAATGAATTGAACTGCAGTTTAGTATTGATAAATAGTCATTTGTACATACTTGGCTCAAAGTCATTCATGAGATCAGCAATATGTTTAGAAAATGTTTACAAAATTCAAAACATTTTCTAAGTCCCCATAAAACCAACATCACACAATTTTTTCTTGTTCATCTTTATTTCAAAACTATAAAAATAAAACAAAAAGGAGAAAAAAGAATAGAAGTAGGGAGTGACAAAGTGAGGAATGGTTAAACAAATATAATTTGTATCCAGATCAGATAAATTTGGGAAGAAATAAAATATAATGGTGAAGAAGGAACAGATCCACAAGAGTTGAATTTGATTGTTCTTGTTTGTGTTCTCAACAAAGAATACAGATTCTAATTCTTGGAATTCGTTTAAGTCTATGATGGAAGTATGAATGAGTGATGGCAAAATAGACAGAATAATGAATGTCTTTTGAAGTCTTGAATTTTTTAATTTTTTTTTTTTTTAAATGTATCTTTACAAGGTAGTCCAGAGAGTAAAGCCATATATAACATGTACATGTTTGTCAACATTTTTTTTTATCATATTTATGTACCATATACTTACTGTATCATTAAGTATTTGAGAAAGCACTTTTTTCCCCTAAGAAAATTTTACCTTTATTTTACCACATGGACAGGCACAGTAAATTGAATTAATGCCAATTTATTGAACATGGTGGAAAGATTTTATGGATTGAAAAAAAGCAACCACATCTTTAAGTTAAAAGTATGGCATAGCTTGTTTTTCTTGGTTGTTTTGTTGTATATATCTGATATACAAATAGGAAATGCTTGAAATAACCATATGGCGAATGAAAACAACACTTCATATCAAGAATTATCTACCTCGTCATAATTAAAACTTGCCTGGTTATTTTGATTATGAAAATCAGTCTTTGTCATATTTTCTTTGTTATTGAAGACAAAGTTAACAAGGGAAATAACTCTTTTGCACACGAGTTATCACAATGATACAAACCATTCTCTTTTTACCACAGGGTTTTGCTTGGCTAGTTTTTTTTTCTTTTGAAGATTTTCAAAGATGCATAAGTTTCATTGAGAACACAACTGAGTTACTTTTTTGTAAATTTTTCCCTTTCAAATACCATGTTGTTATACTTCACTGACTTAAGTAAATAGTAGATTGATTTGTTTAGATTTAACATAATTGAACATTTTTATACAAGTTATTTCTGAGGATTTTTATAATGCTGATATTTTTTATGAGCTCCTTGATATTGAAATAAATCTTAAAGACTTAATTTACAATTTACTTGAAGAGATGAAGCATAACATTTAGAAACTGAAGTTTTTTTTATAAAAAAATTTAAAGATATACAGTTGTATTTACAATACAGCATCATAAGATATACATGCACATGTTTCTGTGCATATATGTTTCATTGGTAAATTTACATCTGTTTGGCATCTTTGATTTTTATTTTTTTTTGTTTGTTTTGTTTTTTTACATTTGTTTGGCATTTAACTGTAGTTGCCCCTGTGGAGCTTTGGTTAAAATAAATGATCCTGGTGGGATCAGAATATTCTTGGTGGTGGCATTTGGCTTTATGTTTTTTGGTGCACTGGATGTGACAGTGGGGACAGTGATGGTATTCATCTTGGTGTTAGTAGTGGAGGAAATAGCTGCAGTGGCAACTACAGGTTGTGGGTTGGCTATAATGCTTGGAAAGGAGGACTGGCTTTGTAACGTGGAGGGGAGGCTGGCACTCTGCAGCTGCACAGTCTGCATCCGTACCTGCAGGGAAACAGAAAGATGGGGGATAAGGAAAAATTACAATTCAACTTTAATATCAACAATATATATGAAAAGTTGGTGCTTACTTTTTAAACTATATAAAATTCTAAATTTTCAAACTCATTTTTTTAAAATATGATAATTTTAAAGCATTTAAATATTATATTTATGAATCATAAAGCTTATTTATGAATTACAATTTTCATTGATGGTGGTGTTTCGAGGGGAGGTGCATAAATTATTTTTTCTATTAAGAATTCCCCAAATTGAGAAAATACTGTGTTTTTGTTTCATTAAAAAAATAGTGTCACATTTTGTAAAGAAAATCTCATTTTGGGATTACTTTTTCCAGTGAATATACTGAACATTGAATATTATTCTATTAATGATATTATTTTTATTGAGACTAAAAACAGATCTGCAGCAGTAGAAAAGGATTTACACCATATTAAGATAAGGTATACCACATGTCTGTTTCTTTATTACACATATCAGTATCTATTTAAACATTTTTATATGTTGAATGAAACTGAAACATTAACATCAGAGATAAATTTTTTTCAGAAGTCATTTTTCAAACACTGTATTAAACCTTATTTATAAATCACTAGTTAAATATTTTTTTTAAATCATAAGAAATTGAAAAATAGTGAGTTATTTTTCAGAAACTTTGTATATACTCAAAAATATATCAATTACAAATCTCAAAGTTTTCATACTGTTTCACTTATTCATCTACACTTAAAAAAAAGAAAAAAAAACAACTTTCAATAGTGAAAAGTTAAGAATTTTTCTTTAATTATTTTTTTATTTATATCTTGGCTGCTTCTGATTAGTAGTAGTAGTGTATTCCCCAAATGACCTTGAAAATCATAGTTCATTGTGGTTTTCACTAGTAGTATTTACCATTTTCAGACAACTACTCATTCAGTACTGACAAAAGAGTTTATTTTTAATGGTTTGGCTTCAGATCAACTATATTTATACTATCATGATTAGAAAGTCGTATCACTTGCCTAACAACTAATGTTATCTAAGCCTATATATTTGTTTCTTAAATCATAATCATTATATTTTAAGGGATCCAGTAAACAGTAAGAAAAAGACATAATCATTGAATTTTAAGGTTAACATGCTCAGATGTGGTAATAAAATCCCCAGTATTAAGCATGTAATTGTTATTTATTGATGAAAATGAAAAAGCAAGCAACAACATCAATAACAAAAACAAAAATAATCTTTTTTTTTTTTTATCATGTATCATGAATGCACCTTAAAACATTAATATAAGATAATTATAATAAAATCAACAAAAAAATTGAAAAAATTTTGGGAACAAAAAAGGAAAAAAAAAAGCAACCACCCTGAAAATAATCTGAAAAGTCAATTATTCTTACACAATTACAAAATACAAAACATCTGCACTCACCTACCCTCTATTTACACATTCTACATCATATTATCGTCATTATAAGCCTCTGAAAGTTTTTGATGTTCATTTTGATAAAATGTATTTTGAAATAATATAATTGTCAATGAAATTTTGAATCATGAAGACATCTTTAGATTTTTTGACCAAAATAGTATTGCTGCATTGACTGAAACAAATGCTAATCCAATGTGCAAAGTCTGATGAACATGCTATGTGTGGAAAATTTCTCATCCCAATTTCATTATGTTTTATTGAGGCAACATATAGACACAAATTCTCATATAGCAGTAAGACTTTTTAACTTCCTTGATTTTTTTCTTTTGTTTCTTAAAATCTGAAAGTTGATGACTATAACATTTTTCAATAATACTTTTATCAGGCATAAGCAATTAATAATACAGTACACTTTTTTGTGGCACAGTGGATATCGGCTCAGAACGAGAAATCGGTAGAGCCGAGTTCGAATTCCAGTTGAATTCCTTGCATTCACATACGCACAAATACCCTTGGGAAAGGTATTAATCCGTCTATTCCTTCCAGTTATGGGTCAAATAACAGGACAGATTGGGTTCTATAGCCTTGGTCGGCAACCAGTCTACCGCAGAAAGCAATGGCAACCTACTGCGGGATAATCTTCTGCCCAGTCAGTCATGTCTCTTTCAAGACATGATCGCCCAAGTGTGTATCACGTATGGCACTTAACTGACTGACACTTTTTATACTGCACTAAGTATAAAGCAATAACTTTTTCTTAAAATGCTAGGTTTTACTGTTGATACTGTTAACTGTCTTGGATCCACTCATTATTTTCTATACTTTGGATTATTGTAGTAAACACACTTTTCATCAACAGTGGCAATCTTCCACAAGGAAGACTTTATTTCATGTCTCTTTTTCTGTTTTCTCTCAATCTCTGACGAAGCTTTAATATAATTGAAACATGTTAGATTGATCATTTCCTATTCGTTTTTTATTTTATCATCTTGTCAGATTCAGATCTGCACTTGATCTTTAACTCATAAGTATTGAGTTGTGATAATGTTTAGCACCAAGATTGTTGTTTTTTCAGTGGTTTTACTGATAAAAGGTATTTTGACAAACAGGTGTTTTATTGTAAAGTGCTTGATATAGGGGTAGAGATAGAGTGTTAAGTGACAAACTTCTCTTCTTAAGCCCCACTTATGAGGGTTAGGTTTTCAATCAGCAGTTAAAAAAAAATAGCCCTGATGAGTGACTATATAATAACAGTGTCTCATGAAATTGAAGTCAGCATGAACCCGCTCAGTTAAGTGATAAACTTCTCTATATTACTATATATATATATATATATATATATATATATGTATGTATATATATATATATATATATATGTATATATATATATATATGTATATATACACACACACACACACATATATATATATATATATATATATATATATATATATATAGAGAGAGAGAGAGAGAGAGAGAGAGAGAGAAGTTCATAATTCCTGAAATATGTATTATATCAGCATACAGTTTAACACAAAGTGTGCATTATTCTGCTATATAACACCAGAAAATTTAATTCAAAATATTTCCCTTTAGCCTTCACCACATGTTAAAGTCTTTCAGGAAAGTTATTGATAGCGACATGCAGTTTCCACGGGTATTTTGGCCTATATTCTCTTTAACTTTTCAGAACTTTACTATTGTGGTGCTGAGTAGAACAGGTGTTACACTTAAAAACTAACCACAAACCACAGTCAAGACTGTTGAAATCTGGTGATGAGGATGGCCATTTGTTCTTGATGAAGAAGCCAGGACAATTGTCTCTGTACTATTGCAGTATTACATGAACAGTATGGCTTGTACTTTTGTCCTGTTAAAGAATCCAGTGTACATTGCCATATATGGTATTGCACCACGGCTTGAGTTCATCCTCCAAGATATCTTCTATGTACACTTCTTTGTTGATCTTTACCTCTTGAGGCATGAAAACAGGAAGAGCTTTCCTTTTTCTGAAATGACAGGAACTGACAGATGACTTGCTGAAAGAACAGGATCATTTTGATAAACAGTGAATTGTTTCTCATCAGTGAAGATGATGTTTTGCAGTGTGCCAACACGAATCTGTTTCAGCAACTGCTTACTTCTTTGAAACCTCTTTTTTATTGTGGCTGCTGAAAGAACGCATCTCTTGGTTATCTTGTAGGGCAACATCCTTAGATCATTTCAACATAGCCTCCATATGGTTCTCTCTGATTTTCTCATTGACCTTTTTGGATTAAGCCTGATTTTTTCATTCACATGTTTAATAAGTTTTGGCATTCTAGAGTTTATGAGGATAAACTGGTGTTCAGTTTATCTATGGAGGAAGTCTCATTGTTGTTCAATTATATACTTTCTTTTAATTTCTCTAGACACTGTTGCCTGTAAATACTAAAACACTTTGAATAAACAACAATATAATGACCCAAAATTTAAAAGTAGAATTCATTTGAAATTTTGTAACAGCATTGATGCCACACTCTGTATATATGATAAAAATGTGATTTTAAAGACTGTGTAAAGCCAAAATTGCTGACAGTCAGTGGAATACTAATAGAAAGACATTTAAAACAAGCAAACTTTGTAATAAAGTGCTTGATATCAAAGACAGAGCATTAAGGTGTGCTATATTTTTGGGTAAAATGCTAAATATCAGAAATAGAGCATATGTAAATATAAAAGTGGTCAGTAAGGTCAACACCAAGTGGTACTGACTTCAGTGTCTACTTTATATATATATATAAATAAAACACACACACACACAGAGTACTGAAAAATTTGTCTCAAGCCAATTCCATAAATCTGAGCACTAATTAGAATTTTGTGGGTAAGAATTTCTTTGTTGACCCAAGAACTTTTTGATATACCCTTGTATTATATATATATATATATATATATATATATAGTGTATTGAGGCAGCAGATAATTTTCTAAACATATACTGTTAAATATAACAGACAATGAATGTCTATTATGTTTAATCATAATCTGTTCTAAATGTTTTAGAATGGCTCATGATTAAACATAATAGACATTCATTGTCTGTTATATTTAATAGTATATGTTTAGAAAATATATATATATATATATATATATATATAAGAAAGAATGAATAAATTTAAATTATAGGAATTGTAGGATTAAGATAATTTTATACAATTCCAATTGCTATTTATTTCTCCATTGCGATTCTGCTCCATTATTTCTACACACACACACACACACACACACACACGTCCCCACCCGCCAACTTTATTTTATTTTTCTATATTTAAATCGGTTGAAGATTGATTTTGTTTTTTGTAATGTTAAACATTTATGACTGTATATTGTGGTTTTTACTACAATGGGTCCCTTGTCATTATCTGGATTATTGTATTTAATTTTCAGTATAATTTCTCTTGTAAAAAAAATTCTGTCAGCTGATATTTGTGAATGTAATGTGTAAAATCCATTCACAATTTTTCTTTTTAAACTTATTTATTTTTCTCTTTCTTTCTTCCCCTGTTTATCTTTTGTGAAGATTATGTTGTATGTCTATCTTTTTATGTCTGGTTCACTTTCCTTGTCAAAAAGTGTTTTTAGAATAGTCTAAGTGAATTTAACTTTTACTTTTATTTTTATTTTTCTCTGGTCCAAATGGGAAAAATAATTTTTAATAAAAATTTTGTAATTAATATTTTTAAAAAAATTATTTTCTAAAAAGATTTTGTGACTGTATGGGTTTCTGTCCCTTTTCTTTTTACTCTTTTTTTTCTCTCCCCCTTTTTTTGTGTATGTCTTCCTAAATAATGTATGTGTGATTAATTCTGTCTGGGTGTTGTTTTGGGCATGTATATCTCTTCCTTCTTTTTGCATGTGTATAATTTATTGTTGTTTTATGTATGTGTGATTTAATTCCTTATTTTGTATTGTGATTTAATTTCTTATTCTGTATTGTGTTATATGTGTGATTTGATATATCTATTCTCAATTGATTTCTAGTTTTAAAATTCTTCTGTTATAAACCGTTTTCTTTTATAAAACATTTATTTATTCCTGAACAGTCTGAATGAGGTAATTGTAAAAACTTTTTTTTATAGTGCTGAAATAAAGTCTAAATTTATAATCGTTTAATTATGTGATTACTTGTGGAATGAAGACAGAAATAAACACCAAAAGAGTCAAACATCAAATGACAAAATAATGGTTTCTGAGTTGGAGGACTGTGCATTTTTCCAGTTAATAAATTAGTGCTTTGAAAATAAATATTTAACATTTTTTAACTAACAAGTTGCATTCTTGCCAACAATAAAAAACATGCTTTGTGATCATTTTGAAAGGTAAGCAAAGTTTCCAGGCAGACAAATCAGTAAGGAGAGACAATGGCAACAGGTCACAATGCTTGATTTAAAAAGAAATTTCCTTACACATTCACCCATCTTTCTCACCAAGCTACAGGACATTTACACTTTCCTTTTAACTTTTTCACAGTTTTTTCTTTGTCACACATAAACACAAAGAAATCACATTTATTTCATATTTCTTTTTATTTTGGAAAACAACTACAAACAAAGCACTGACAAAATAAGAACTTTAACACTCACACATGACAAGAAAAATTTAGTTGTAAAAACATGAAAGTAAAAACATCTTATACTTTTATATTTAAACACCTTTTTCACCTTTTTCTTTGTTGGTTGATTCAATTCTGCAACAAATTATTATCCTTATTTTATATTTCCCAAAAGTAATATATGTATGCATGTGTGTGTGTGTGTGTGTGTATACACACACATCTATGCATGTGTCTCATAACTATTATCCTTGGATTTGCTGTTATTAACAGGTTTCATTTGGTTAATTCTCCAGGGTTTTTTCAGATTTATGTGTATTCAGTAAATAACAATTTTAATTATCTAGATGAAATATTATAGTAAAAACAAATTGAGGATAATATGTAAAAAAAAAAAAAAAAATATCTACATTTCCAGTACAAATGACTCATCAAAAATATTTTAAAGACTTAATATCTTTAAGTCCTTACATGCCACAATATCTAAAAATCAATTCATTCTCTATGATGGATACATGATGGTGCATATTTGTCCTCTAAATTTATTTGTATTCAGAAAATAAAACCATTTTTTAACCCAGAGTATTTGTACATGTTCTACGCAATAAATACAACTTGATTTATTTTTGTTTGATGTGGAAATTTCAGGTAATGGATATTTTTTGTTGTTGTAGGGTGGAAATGGTAAGTAATATTTTGTTAGTTGAATACAACAAACATAAGCTTGATTTTTAAACTAGTTTGTCCAAATCAATGTTTATGCACAGGAATAAACGTATCCATTATTTAAAACTTACACTTCCTCCCTCATCTACTATGGTTAGTGCTCTTGTATTCATTTAAAATCTGTTGCACAAATGTCTTAAATATATGAAGATATAATAGTTGTGATTTCCTTATTAAAATGCAGTATCCTAAAAGCATATATCTTGTATGATTTTACATGATTAATAATACAAATAAAAATATTTTTTAAAATGAGATGTTTTATGAAAATTGGAGAAGTTTAAAATCAGTATTTGACACAAAGAAAATAACAATTGTATTGATTTATACATTGATGCTATTACCCTAAACCAGTTTAGAATTGTGTTCAATTTTAGCCACATAACGAGATGTGTTCTGTCATATTCCAGGTTTGCACTCTTTCTCCATTCAGATTTAAACTTTTAAGAACATTATTATAGACCTTATTCACCAGCTCTTCAATGAGTAAAATGAAATTTTAAAACCTGTTAAACTAAACCAAAATAAATATTATTGTATTTATATTAATATCATATTGACAAATTAATATTAATAAATTTATAAACTATTAATACTGAATAAAAAAACTTGGGTTAATAATCAAACTATATTAATGAACTGCTTAATTCATGTTTAATTTAGGATTAAATTTAATAAAAGAAGAGTTTAACAGAAGGTCAACCAACGTGAACAGTACCACTGAACAACTTGTAGATTTTGTAGACTTTGCATTTAGTATTAAACTATAAATAATTTGAGCATACAAGTTTAAATGTGTTTTCAGTGTATTATTCTTCCTTGAGCAGAAATTGTGAATTACGAAAAATAAGAGATTTTCCATTATTAAGTAGAAACGTATTTTCCATAATTAAGTAAAAAACTATGATTATTCCATATTTTATTGTATTGTTATGATGGGAGTAAAAGTGCATAAGGTAATTTTTATTTGTGGATTTTTAGTAGAACTTTAAAAAATCAGGCCATATTTTACCATTTCTTGATATCATGTTAATACACACCTATAAAAATATACAACTAAAGGTCTACTGAAAATCTACAAATAAAAATGACTTTATACACTTCTACTACTATCGCAATAACATAATATCTGAAAAAAACATGGGCTTCTACTTAAGAGTTCTTAAAATCTGTAGCCCCCCCCCACAATCACTGCTCAAACAAGAAAAATATGTTGAAAACCCTTTCAAAGTGAATAACTTAGAACAATGTTTTCTACCCTTATTAAAATTTGTCAATCATTTTTATATTATCACTGTCAATATTATTTGAAAAAGAAATTAGATTAAACAAGAAATATACTTATTTTGATTGATTTTTTACAGCTTATCAACCCTTTGTGAGTTATTTAAAGCTGAAATATATTTTGGATTGTAAGGATAATGATTTTTTTTTCTTCAAGTGAATATTGCTTTAAGAATGTTTTTAGAATAACAATTATTTCTCCTGACACAACCACTATTATTTAACCCATAGCTAGGAGGAGGAAATGAATTAATACCTTTCTCAAGGTTATTTTCACATAAGTAAATATAATGAACCTGACTGAAATTTGAACTTGGCTACCTGATTTCTCAATCTGAGCCACTATCAATTTATTCAGAAAAAGATGCTAGAAAGAGAATAAAACAAATATATTTGTAGGAGTCTTTAATTAAAAGTCCCCATTTGCTATGGAATGCCTAAAATTCTTATAATTTCTTGAGTGTCATTGTGGTGTGTGTAATGTAATGTGTGTGTAATAGCTAACACAATAATTATATATTATAATGACATGATCAATGATAATCATTCTGACCTTATTCCAAAAGAAAAGGTTAATCTAATAAGTTAGTTGATTACTTATAAACAATTGAGAAAACTCTCCAGAAAACTCCCCAGGAAAGATATACAATTGCTTAAAGAAAAAGTTTACGAAAAAAAAGGTCAAGTTCAAGATCACAAAATAATTTTTTTAAATCATGAAAAAAATGTCCTTTAGTCTAATAGATTGAAAAGGAGTTATTTTTCATAGTAATATGTGTGTGTGTGTTTTGTCTCCAGTACCACTAATGCATATACAGGTGCGACGGATAAATTGTCGTCTAAATTACACAAAAAAAACACTGACATCTCATTTTAACAGATATCAGAGATGCTGATAGGTACGCGTCATGCGTCCATGATGTATAAAAATATAAAAAGACGCAAGAAAACCATATCCATGTGCCCCAGAGATGCACCTCAATTTTTCCATAATGATATACACTCCTGATCAAAAATTTAATACCACTTAAAAATCTTTAAAAAGAAATATTTTTTTACAGATATATTTTAAACTCCTCCCACTTAAGGTTACCAATACTACAATCTAAAAGGTTATGGAAACAAAAAGCTACATTCCAAACATTTTATTTATAAATTTACATTTTTAGAAAATGTTAAATATTTGAGCTTAACAACTTTAATAAAATATTGTAATAACAATCATAAATATGAATGCTGGTTGTTATTTTAAGAAGTATAGGTGTACAAATGAAAACATTTGAAATTGATGACTTTTTCCATTTCATTGAAACAGACATTAAACACTTCCCTTCTTTCTTTAATTTTTTGACTGAAACCAAATAGAATCTCTGATATGTCTTGTCTTTCCACATGATCAAAACAAAATAGTCCATTACTCCATTATTTATTAGGTATTGGCAGGGTGTAATGGTTGTGTGAACTAATGAATGGAGAGACAAGTACAATTATTATATGAAGACAATGATGACATTTCACATTGATTTACAGATCTTTTTCTCTCAATGGGATTGCATTATTTATTTTTGCCTTATAAATCCTCCAATGCTACCCATAATTTATAAAGAGCAAATTAAAAAGTATCTCATTATTTTTATATCATATTCAAAAAATATATAAATGTTATTGTTATTTTTTGCTAATTTCTTACATTTTTGTGAGCTCAAATGTTTACAAGAACTTCAATAAGATTTTATTTATAAAGAGACATTAAATAGCTTTTAAAAACAATTCTAGAAAAGCTAAAAATAATAAAAGAAAAAGGCCCTATAAGCAGAGGTGGACTGAATCTAAAAATATTGGTTACCAGGCAACAAAGGCAGCTCACAACTACAATGTTATCATTTTATTTTCATAATTAATAAATATATTTAAACAAAATACATATGGAAAAAAGGGTGCAATTAAAATTTGTGTAAAAAACGTTTATTTCTTAGTAATTAGTATTAGTACTGTACATATTACTGGCAGTAGATACCAAATGTAAATACAGAATGTAATAGAGTTTTTTTTATTTTTTATTTTAAGTAATTGGTTTATATTTTAAATAGTTTACTGTACAATTTGCACATTAACAGATATTTCAAAAGCACAATAGAACATTGCATCCATTTCATTATATTAAGAATAATTGTTTCTGTTCATGAGATGTTTGTGCAAACCTGTCAATAATTGTTCTGTATCCAATTCATTTAACAATTCTTTTTCAATGAATAGCAACATGTACAATTGAAAATTCTCGTCAGATAGCAAATTTTTTAACATTATCTTTATAATCTTTAGCTTTAAAAATGTCCTCTCACATTGAACTTGAGTAACTAATACTGTTCTGATCTTATAAAGTTCTTATGTGATACTGAGGCTATGAAGTAGTTAATATGGAGTATAAGCTGAGGGAAAGAGAGTGGAAGACATTTTTCCTCTTATGAATTGAGACAATACACTAAGAATTTATTTTTTCTATCTATCAAAGGTCTTGCATGCAGTGAAATGAATTGAGAAATAGTTTTATCTTTTCCTTGAGGATTTAAGAAAACAAATATCATGAAGAAAAAAAAACAGATAGGTCTGGGTTATATTTTCATTGATGAAAAAAAATGCATTGGCAAATTTAAAAAGAAGGTTAAATGAGAACGAACCCTTCTTAAGAGTTAAATATATGATAAGACAAAAGTTATAAAAACAAATCCTGTTGATGACAGGCAAGAGAATGGTCTGGTTTATATTTTCACTGGACAGAGAGGAGTTCAAAGAAATGAAAAGGAGCCAAAGAATTAAAAATTAATGACTAGAATAAAACTCTGCCTTTTCGCCCACATGTCTTAAAAATTAAATTTTGTCACAAAGACAGTTATGACTGCCCTAGGAAGTAGGCTGATGTTGAATGCTAAGAGAGTAGGAGGAAAGAGAATTTAGTATCACCTGTATGGAGTGATGGTATGAGATGTAGAGTGAAGCAAGTTGGAGTTGAGGGGAAGAGCAATCCATGTGATTACTCCCAGAGGAGGTTGAAAATTCTCCAAATTTGGAAAGTTGAAAGTACAGAAATAGGGGACAAAAAAGCCTTGTTGGAATTAATGCCAAAATTGGGGAATCACCAAGTCCACATGAACTTGTTGGCCCTACACTGGTTTTGGGCTGAAGTGCATATAAGCTGATAGCTTTGAGACCTTGTGGCAAATTCCTGCATCTAGAATCCACATTAGCTACCATTAGATCTCCAGATTCTGAAGAACTTTGAACCCAGCTCTTCCAGAATTTTTGATGAGGCCCAGTGTCACTATAGAGATTGATGAAGGAATGATTAATTTTTGTCATAACAAGAACTACATAAACCAATTGAAGACTGATCCAACAATTCTTTCATTTTTATTTTTCATTGTAAAGATAAAAATTTCTTTCTTTCTTTAATATAGCTTCCAACATGGTTAATCCAGCACTTTGATTACTACAACATTCAATCTTCTGCTGCTTTGAGATCAAGAATACAATGTGGGCAGAGTGGATCAAGTTGGCCAGTGACCAACAGCCAGCTTGGATCAGCATCAGTGTTGACCAGCACAGGGTTTCTTTGTGTTTCTTTATTGAATTTTTGTTTGATATAAGAGGTTCATTTATGATTGAGCAAGCTGGCCAATCTGCTAATGCTTAGAAGTGAAATGTTTAATGATAATGAGTTAGGATGGTCTAACCTTACTTTTTAGTACAGGAGTGAAAAAACTGCAAAGAAATCACAGATATTACTCTTCTGACTGAGATGGCCATGGGGAGATGAATTTGTTTTTTTATAAAAATTTAACTGATATAGATAAATTAACTTAATGGTTGTCTTTGAGAAAATATTGAATCTCAATATGAGTGACCAATGTACAAAAGATAACAGAAATATTGTTTTTTATCAACCTCTAAATTAAAAAAAAACATTCCAATCAATAAATATTGTGAGATGCAAATATCATTTAATATTAATAATTAAAGTGATATTATTTAGTGGGTACTAAAGAATTTACAAGAATAAAACTGAGAATTATAAGTAATAAAAACAAAATGTTTAAGTTATCATGGCTGGAAAACAGTGAGTGGACTTAATACTAAAAAATATTTCATAAGATTTCATTTGTTTATTTTTTAAAGAAATGGGTTCTTTTAAGTTCAGCATTTGAAGGGTTGAAATACTTATCACATTAGCTTTTGATCAGAATTTTGATTGTAGGATGAAAAATAAAAGATACAAAGAATCCAGTTTCTCTTTTCATTTTTCTTTTTTATTTGTTTCTCTTCTATTGATATAAAGATTAATTAAAATAAACATTAAACAAACCTTAATAATATTGAAAGCCATTTTAATTGAAATGGCAATTCTTTTATGAAAATAAAAGAGAACAATAGAATAATTTCATTACAGAGAAACTGTTTATATTTTAGTGTTTTTTTTATATCTGATAAAAAATTGGTTCATTTTCTTGTAATAAATTATTACACACACACACACCTCATTTACTCAAACAAGGATAAATAGTTTATAAAAAAGCTGTCTTGTTCCAAATTCCAAATGGGAAGAGTCTGTTAGCCTTGAAAATCAGTTTTTATCTGGGTTCAAAATGTTGACCACTGGAGCTGGTGGGAATATTCATCTTTAGATAAAACAGAAAGTTATTGTGAAAAATGCGACAAAAATAGTCAATTTTTAATAGCATACTTTTTAATTTTACTAATATACCTTATTTGTATATGTTTAAATATGAAATTTCTTTTGTACATTCAGATATTTTCAATGCTATAATCATCTAATTTATTATATTATTATCTAAATATAGTTTAGATTTAAATTCTGAAAACTTGTTTGTTGTATCAACTTAATTTTTGTTTTCTATAATACTACAGAAGTGAATGCTGTCAGAAAGAATATGAAAATGTTTTTATACAATCACTGAAAGAAATGATATCATGATCTTGTGTAATTTTTATGACATAGAACTTCAGAATGTACTATGGCATATCTTAATTTTATTTTAACAGTTCAGTAAACTGAGAAAATTTTTAATCCTTAGGATATTAACATTGTTGCAAAGTTTAACAATCATACCCACAAAACAAAACAAAAAAAATATTTTGTCAAAGTTTTAACTCTTGGCCTCACTGTTACTGAATTCTCCTTTGACAATTTTTATTATTTTAATTTTTATTATTTTAAGAAGCTACTTATAGAATTTTAATAAAAAACCCAAATATATCAAACTGGATTTATAAATTTTTCTCGAGAATTGACAATAAAAATGTTGTTAATGTTTTGGGTTTTATTAAAATTCTATAAATAGCATTTTAAAAAATATCTGCTGAAAAAAACAGTGTCAAGAGAAAAACTGTCTTTTTGACACACTGTTTTCTGTGTGTGCATTTGTTAAACTTTACCAATATTGCATTTAGCATTTTGGGGTTATACTCTCATGTTGATATACAACAGCTCCCTCCAAATTTAACAATAAGGCATAAAGAATGCTCTCTAACTGATTGCTAAGAAGAAGAAAATATCTTACACTTTATTTATTTTGTGTTAGAGAGCATGTGTTATATATATATATATATATATATATATATATATATATATATATATATATATCATACAAACAGATATACTAACAGTATTAATAAAAGTAATAATTTAATATTTATGTTCCCTGTTTAAATATATATGTATTTCTTTGAATTGTTAGACTAAAATGAGCTTGTATACTATATAAATGAACTAAGAAAAACCTAGATTTACAAATAAAACAAAAAAAAAACAGATAAAATATGGAGGTGTGTAGTTGAAATTTGCCACAGCCACAGTTTTTTTTCTGAAAACAATAAAACGTTTTTTCAGCACTTCTTATTTAGAAAATTTAACCAATGTAAACATCACACAAAAAATTGTCTAAAACCAGTTCAAGCTTCAAGATGAACAATAAAACATGATTTTTTTCTTTTACTACAGATATGTAACAAAAAATGATGGTTACACTCCTGTTTCAGAAACAAGTAAATAAATAACTTTGTTGAAGATCATTCAGAGAGATTAATGAAAACTGCATGCTAAATCATAACCTATTTGAATTGTGTAACATTAATTAAAAGATGCATTAAAAAACACAAATAATGCATTCGGAAACATCTCCCCACCCCCACCACAAAAAAAATTTGGGGTAGATGACTTGATCAATAAATCTCTAAAAACAAATGCAAAGATTAAAAAGAAAATCTCTTAAATTTATCTTCATTCTCAAAATCCAAAAGTGAATATTTGCATATTTTCTGGAGAAAATAGCAACTTTTTTCATGTGGAAACCAGACTGTTTTAATTTGCACTATGTGAATATATACAGAATATGTAAATAAAAAATAAACATTTCATTTTTTTCAATTCAAGAAAAATATACAAAAACACTCGACATTTCCAAGTGACATCTTCATGATAAATTTCAGCACAATCTGAAAAAAATCATGTATCCTATAAATGAATACACTGAACTAGTCATATAATAGCTGAAGATAGAGTTAGTCTGTAACATCAAGACATAGCCTCTGTCCCAGGTTTGATATTTGCTATTAAATATTTTATCTATTGACTGGGATGAAAATTCATGTAATTTACTATATACCAACAAACAGTAGATATCTAGCAAGCATTTAATTGACAGAACAACTTGATTTTCAATATTTTACCAAGTTCATAAAGAAGAAAACCAAGGCAATAAGAAAGAAAAGAAGTATATTTTAGTCTACAACAGAAAATGCAGCAAGCCAGCAAGATATGACAGTACATGACTTTTGTGAGTAGACAGCTTCATACTACAATGCGTAAGCTTGATGCAAGACAATGGCAAGATGCACAGAAGTGGTTGGGAGGACGAAAATTATGGAGATGAGGAGGAATGTCAAGGAAAGAACAGTTACTAACTGGTGCTTGTCCTGATGCTGCTGCATATGTTTGGAAGTGTTGTGCAGACTGGACATACTGGAGCTGTAGATGGTGACTGGGGGAAGGTATAGGGTTTCTGGAGAGTAACTGAAAATAAATCAAGTTTTTCTTTTATGTGTTAAAAAATGAAATAAGTTATCACAACACACACTGAATAAGAGAAGAAGACTGTACTGAAAATCTCAGTAAGTTGTAAGAAGAAAAAATGAATTAGATTTTTTTTGTTTTGTTTTGCTTTTCAGCAAGAAGAAAAAGTGATTTAAAAAATCTATCCCATATCACATATATATTTTACATTTATCAGTTTTAATTATCTTAAGGGAAAAAAAGGTTCTCTTCTATAGGCTCATCCCTTGTTCCCTGTTTAGGATGTGGTTTCCGGCTTTATCTTTTCCAATTGTCTCACTATTACGTAGCCCCCTGCACATCAGTGGCATTACCGCCTTGCTCGAGGTGATACGATAAAAAAAAAAAAAGGTTATATATTTTATACACACTGTAGTACATAACTTTGTTTAATTAAATAATATTTATCAAAAACTATGCTGAAGAAATGCAAATAGAAGAATAACAAATTTTAGGGATATTTAATTAAATTTCTGATCTTTGAACATAAAAAATTATAAATTTTTTATCTTCAAAATTAAAAAAGAAAAATAAACTGATAAAAAGTTTTCATAAGGTATATTCATAATATGAGAAAAGATTTTTTTAAAATCACAAAAGTAAATGAAAATTTTAATCTCTTATGAGCTGATAAAGGAGATAAAAGAATGAAATGTTTTACATAGCCAGGTTTCCCTCAGTGTAAAATAGCCGTTTTTCTGTACACTGTGCAAAAAGAAAAAAGTTTTAAGAATTAGACTTCTCCAAAGGAGTTGAAATATTCTATTAAAAATTTATTTTGTCATATCAACTTACTTGTGTGCTTGGAGCTGGTAACACTTGGATGGAACCCCCAGTTGACTGTGCAAGAGAAGTGGGTACAAACTGTATCTGAGTTGGCCCTGAAACTGTGGTAGGTACTGGTTGAAGGTTCATCATTTTAGGACGTATCTCCTCCTTCTTAACAATCTGTTGCAGCATTCCTGATGCCCTGGTGCTGAATTTGGGAGTAGTCTGCTTAGAACCAAAAGTAATAATTATATTAGTAATAAATTTATCCACTCATAGTAGTAGTAGTAGTAGAAGAAAAAATATAAAAAGATCAAAGATTTGCCACTGAAAAAGGTAAATATTTATGCTAATCCAAAATTGTTCTGCCTATATATATATATATATATATATATATATATATTGATTGCTTAGTTTTTGGTCCTAATAGGGTTAGACCAGTACACATTTGTATTAAAAAATGTTCTATACAATTATATTGTAGAACTTTTGAATATTTTTCTTTTTTAAATGAGTTATTTCGTTACCTTGGTTTTCCACTCATGATGGAAACCAAGGTAGCGAAATAACTCATTTAAAAATGATGAAAAAAAAAAAAATATATATATATATATATATATATATATACGCATCGCTCATTCACAAATGAATTAGACCACTCTGGCTATTGGGTATGTATAATGATAATATACATGCTGAAAAGTCTACCTTCTTCTACTGAGCACCCATGGCCCAGAGGTAGAATCGCCGACTGACACCACTTCGGTTGGGTTTCAATCCTGGGTTAAAAGCAATCGGAGTCTAACTGTACTGATGAGCTGTGATACAGCGAAACAGAACTGTCTGCAGATGACTATATATATATATATATATATATAATAACAAGACCGACTCTGTAAGTAAATAGACACCACCAAATAAAGACTAACAGACCAGTCTAACCGAGGGGGCAGGGGAGGTAAAAAAAAAAAAAAAAAAAATCAAAGAAAAAATAGCCAAAGACTCTAAGCAAGAAATTTAGCTTTATGGAATCTACACCTATTTTTTTCTTTGTTTTTTTGTTTTTTTTTTTTTTAACCTCCCCCTCCCCCCTCGGTTAGGCTGGTCTGTTAGTCTTTATTTGGTGGTGTCTATTTATTTGATTAGTCCTTGGTTTGCCTTTGCCCTGACGAGCCGTTGTGTGAAACCGCGGTAGGTTTTGGCGATCTTGTGATTTTTTACGTGTCTTTGCTCTACATTGCTTCCTCTTTGTTATTCCGCTTTGGTTAGTTCTGTATCGAGCACTTTTTCTTTCTTTGTGGTTGGTTCCGTTTGGGGTTTTTTTTTCTTTACTACGGGATATTGTATGTATTGTCTGTATTCCGCAGTTTTCTTTTTTTTTCCCCCCTCTTGTCCAACGCCTTATAGCGACGGACAATAACGGAGTTAGATTCTGTCTGTTATTTGTTGTCCTCAAAGTTTATTTTCGTATAATTTTAGGATTTAGATACTTACAGAGTCGGTCTTGTTATTATTTTATGCTCTGGATTTACCCATCGAGCACTGTTTGCCAGTTCGCAATGGAACAAATAATTTTAGACTGTTCCCTCAAAGACATCCCAGTCCCTAAAAAACATTTTTACGAGCACCAGTTACTCCATAAAATCGAAGATTTTATTAGTAGATTAAGATGGAAGGCCTTCTTCTTTTTAAATAACCTAAACACTAAGGAAGACGAGAAAACTTATGGATTTAAAACCGATAAGCACCCACCATATTCTAAAGAGTTGGAAGGTTTCGAAAAGGACCTGATTAGTATTATTCGAAAAATTAAATATAGGAAATTAAGGCAAAATTCATTCCAGAAACAGCTTAATGATACTTTAAAGTCATGTAAAAATAACGGTAATATTTACATTAAAAGTGATAAGTCCGCTAATTTATATTCAATACCTAAAGAACAATTTAACAGTGAATTAAAAAATTCGGTGATTAAACATTATAGAAAAATAGCACCGAATATTATCTCTAACATAAACAACAAAGCCACGTCATTGGTAGCTAAATTTAACCTGCATAACAGGGTGGAAAAAATAAACCTAAAGAATTGTTTTCTTACGGTCAAAGACCATAAAAATTCATTTCCTAACCACCCCGAATTTAGACTTATAAACCCAACTAAGACGGAGCTTGGTAAAATAAGTAAAATTATTATTCAAAATATCTGCAATAACTTACGTATGTTCCTTAACATAAACCAGTGGAAATCAACTGGTGACTGCATTAAATGGTTTAAATCACTAAATTTCAATAAGAACTCAGCATTTATCAAATACGACATTAAAGATTTCTACCCCTCCATAACAGCTGAACTACTTTCAGAAGCGTTGGAGTTAGCTAAAGAATATAATGATATAAAAGAAGCAGAGTTAGAAATAATTTGGCACTGCCGCAAAACACTACTGTATTTTAATGATGAGATATGGGTAAAAAAAACTGATGCCCAGGGGTTTGATAATCCTATGGGGGCATATGATGGGGCGGAGGTGGCGGAGCTGATAGGTTGCCTACTGCTCCATAAACTTAACGCCACAATTGATTTCCATAACCACGGTTTATACCGGGACGACAGATTAATTATAATAGATAAATGTACACCTAGAATAGGAGATAAATTTAGAAAAGAAGTGCAAAAATTTTTTAAAGCTTATAAGTTAGAGATAGAAATAGAACATAACATTAAAATTGTTAATTACTTGGATATAACATTAAATCTTAATAACGGATATATATCACCCTACGTCAAAAATAATTACACCCCCAATTATGTTAATAAAAATTCTAATCACCCTATGCATATTCTTCGGAGTATCCCTAATGGCATAGCCGTTAGATTGTCCACCAACTCTTCCAATAGTGAAATTTTCGATAAATACAAGAAAATTTATCAAACTGCACTAATAAAAAGTGGACATTCGCAAACGCTAAAATTTTCTGACCAAAATATTACTAAAAAAACCAATAACAACAGATCCAGAAATATTATATGGTTTAACCCCCCCATACAATAATGAAGTTAAATCTCAAATAGGCAAAATGTTTTTTAACCTAATAGATAAACATTTTAGCTCTGATAGTAAACTTTAAAAAATATTTAATAGGAACACTATTAAACTAAGTTACTCTTGCTTACCTAATATTGGTAAAATAATTAATAATACCAATAAAAGTAAATTGAAACGTAATACCAATATTCCTAGTACTAATACCGGCAACAAAAATAATTGTAATTGTAGAATTAAATCCGACTGCCCCATTAGAGGTAATTGTAATCAAGTAAATGTAGTTTATAAAGTTAGAGTTTACATTAATGAAAATGATAAAAACCCTAAAACATACATAGGAGCTACGCATGATAATTTTAAAATTAGGTTTTACAATCATAAAACCTCCTTTAAAAATGAGAAGTATAAACACAGCACGACTTTATCCAGCTATGTATGGGACATAAAAACTAAAACTAAAAGAGACCCCATTTTGAAATGGGAAATAATAAAAAAATGCCCTAACATTAACAAAGGCAGTAAATTTTGTAGGTTATGTGATGAGGAGAAGTTAGCGATAGCTAGATTCGAACCTGCTCACAACCTTATTAATGCCAAAACTGAAATATTGAATAGGTGTAGATTCCATAAAGCTAAATTTCTTGCTTAGAGTCTTTGGCTATTTTTTTTTTGTTTTTTTTACCTCCCCCTCCCCACTCGGTTAGGCTGGTCTGTTAGTCTTTATTTGGTGGTGTCTATTTATTTGATTAGTCCTTGGTTTGCCTTTGCCCTGACGAGCCGTTGTGTGAAACCGCGGTAGGTTTTGGCGATCTTGTGATTTTTTTACGTATATATATATATATATATATATATATATATTAATACTTACATTGAGAGTTTCTACAGACTTGATTTCTGGAAGTTGTGCATTTGTGCTCACTGGTGGTGGCTGTTGCTGCTGCTGCTGCTGTTGTTGTTGTTGTGGTGGTGGTGGTTGTGGTTGTTGTTGTTGCCTCAAGTTAGGTATTACTACAGGAGTAGTTGTGTTTGAATTACTTGTCTTGGTGAGTACTTCTGACAGGGCTACCACACCCTGAGGAGCTGGATTTACTAAGGTTCCACTAAGAGTGCTTATTGCTGTGGTCATTACAGGAGTTGGTACCGTCAACTGAGTCACCTGGGTAGATTGTGGGAGTTGTTGTGTACAACTAGTCATATGTTGTGGCCAATGGTTGGCTTGACACTGATAGTCACAGTAGCTTGTGTTCCAGCAGCAGTACAAAAGAGCTTCTTTGCCACAGTTAGCACACTGAAATGTAATAGATGTAGACTTTATTATTTGTATTAGTCCCATGGTAAAAGAGAAGGAAAAGGGTAATAATACAAATTCTATTCAGGTATAGGTATATAAATCATTTCATTTCACTACCTTGTGAAAGTTTAGCTGAAGACCTAGAAGGTTACAATATTTAACTACAGTCAACAAAAATATTTACATTATTTAAACATTAGAAATAAATACAAGCTACAAAAAAATTTATTTAATTA
Organism: Ascarosepion bandense; assembly: GCA_037127315.1. Taxonomy (NCBI): domain Eukaryota; kingdom Metazoa; phylum Mollusca; class Cephalopoda; order Sepiida; family Sepiidae; genus Ascarosepion; species Ascarosepion bandense. Next base: position 301,422 of record JBBBDQ010028463.1, read on the forward strand.
AAGAATGTTTGACTCATACTCTTTATCAAGAAATAAAAGCAAAAAAAAAAAAAAGAACAGTTCAGAAAGAATTTTACATCACTTATTCCTTTAATATAATGTCAATAATAGAATTTAAGAGGTTCACAATAGTTTGCAGGAAACATTTACTAAATTTCTGTTCTTAAATTCCCTTGGCTTTAATATCTACCAACAAAAGATTTAGGGATGTAAAAAAAGAAGAGAGAACCAGTTCCTAATTTCATAGGCAAAAATATTTTGAGATGTAAAAAAAAAGAGAACTAAAAAAATTGAATTCTACCAGTGCATAATGCACTTTATCATGTAATTTATTTTACAGGTAAAAAGAAAAAATTCAATTATTTGACAAACAAGAACATTGATTTAACAAATATTTTTATTTCAGGTTTTGAAAGCAAATTCTAAATACAAGGGAAATAATCCAAAAATTTAATTTGTCAAAAAACTTAAAAACAAACAACTGAATAAATAAAACTACAATTATTATTATTGTTGTTAGTAGTAGTAATAAAAAAAATAATAAAGAATAAAACAATAAATAAATCAAAATGTTGGAAAAAACTTGACATTTTAAATTTACCCAATTTTGTTCTCTTTGCATTTCTACATAAGTTAAGTTTTGGGGCAAAAAATATCTGGATAAATAAAGATTTATTTATCCATTCATAAAATCAGCAGTATCTATTTTTGTCTAAAAATGTTAAAAAAACAAAACAAAAAAAAAAATCATAATTTTAATATTTTAAATGAATTTATCACTCAGATTCTCAAAAAAATTAATAAAAACAATTAAAGCAATACTCAAAAAAACATATTTGGAATGTGAGTATTATTAATGAAATATTCATACCCCTTGTTGATCAATCAATTTTAAAACATCAAGATAACTTTGTAAAACATTTTTGCAGATAATATTCAATTAATAATGATCACTGTGGATGTTTTTTGTTAATATTTGATAATTATTCACTTCATTTTGAATGAAAGTGACTTTTCCTATTTGCATATGCAAAATAATAGGTAGAATCAAATGAAATAAAAGGTATGGTAAAATAAGTTATGGTAATAAAAGTGTTGAAAAATTCTTGGCCTGACCAACTTTCCAAAACCTGACCAAATGTCCAGATATCAAGACTTTCATCGCCCTCTTACAATTAGTAACATTAAAAATTCAAGATAAAGAGATATATATCCAAAGATGACATCAGAAAGGTATCATTCAGTCAGCCATTGGCAGGCCACTCATGATGTTCTAAAGAGTTACTAAAATTACATACCCTTTGGATTTGATATTGGGTTGTATAAACGAAACCAGGTATAACTCTTGTTAATTAATGTTGATTACTTAGATAAAAATTATTTTTCAAAATACATTCTTTAACTCACATACCCATTGTTTCTTTTTTGTTTCTTCTACAGTTTTTATCTTTTCTATTTCACATTGTTCTCGAATGCTGTTTCCATAGCGTTCTTTTTCATTTTCCCAACTTGCTCGAATTTCTGCAATTATCAAATCTAAAAAGGAAAAAGTGAAACAAATTTTGAATCGAGCGTGACAATCTTTTTTTTTTAACTAAACCCTCTTTCTCTGAAATTCCTTAACATTTAAGACTAACCTCTAATAATATAAGCTTAATTAACTGTTTTTATCACAAATTTCATATAACATTCTAGATATTTCTTAGTATTGAATAATCTCACAAGTAATGTCTGAATTTAGGGTAAGAGAAAACGTTATAGTTTAATTTGGATTTATTCATTACACAGATTTTATTATAATTAGGTTGTAAAAGGAGATACAACTAATCAAATTCTACAAGAATTTTCCTTACAAGGAAGTTCATTTAATGTTTGCTTTAGCCTTTTTACCTCTGCTAAACTGTTATCTATGCTAATTTATATTCTTTTATTTTTCATTATTCACAACAATAGAGAAATGTAGGTATCCATTTTTGTATTATATTTAGGGGTCTGTAAAAACATGGAGAACATGTTTCCCAAAATGAGGTGCCTTTTTAAGTTGATGCAAATAGCAGTGAATTATTAAATGGTTTTTATTCAATTTTTGAGCAAATTCTTCAACTGTAACAACACTGTCGAGTTGACAAAAGCAAGTCATCATTAAATTCAACGAGATGAGCTGTTTGAAGTAGTCATGCAGAAACTAGTTAACCACGAGTTACGACCCTTGATACTGGATATTCTTGAATGAGATTGTAATGTTGTATGTAGTAAACAAATAAAAAATAAAAACAAAAGCTCACCACGAGACGCAGACAAGGTATTTTTGAACATGTGAACTTGGAATAAACAACTGTCAAGAGGATTTCCTTGTCTTTCATACAGAACCTCCCCACGTAGAAATACAAAATTCACAGCTATTTTAAGCTGAAGTTACCTTTTCTAAATCTCTTAAATGATTCTTCACAGTTCCTTTGGTTCAAAAGAATCTATCTTGTGAACAAAAGTTTGTATTGCTTCTGTAACATTGTTGCCTTTCCTATTAGAGTAGTACATGTTTTAGGTGCTCTGTAAATATGTCCATATTTAAGAGGGTCAAATTAGTAACTAAGTAACAAAATAACCTGTTTAAAATTATATTCAACTACGAGAATGTAATATTCCCAGTTATACATTTTTGAATCTCAAAAATATATTATATTACTATCAGATTTTGGTGGTTACTTACAGTATGACCTAATATTATTTTACGATTCTTGTTTTGTTTTAGTCATTTAGAATTCTTTCTTGGGTTCAATTGTTTGAACCATTTTGAAATTTTGACAATCTTTAACCTTTGTGTCTGCAAAAAAACAAAACCAACAAAAACGAAAACAAAGAAACAAAAAAATGAAGTGTCAAAAGAATGGTTTTCCATTATTTTAGCTGCCTTCACTCCTTGGTGATGCTTATTGTTTTAAAAAGAGAGGATTCGAATTTTAATAAAATTTAAACAAATGAAAGTGAATTTATACATTTTCTTTGTTCTTGAGAACTGACAAAAATCTAATAAACATTATTTATTTATTAATTCGAGTGTAAATAATCTCATAGTGCTTAATATTTTTGCTGTAAATTCTCAAAAAAAAAAAATGTATAAATTCACTTTCATCACATTTAGGTTTTATTACAATTCTAATTATCACTTTTTAAAACAATAAACATTGAGTGAAGGTAGTTCAAAGAATAGTGGTGTCAAGGAAAAAAACTGCTTTTATCATGCACTTTCTTTTTTTTTTTCTTTTTGCAAGCACAAAGTTAAAGATTGCCTAACTTTCATAAACCACAAATGTCTAGTGTTTGAATATAATCCCTAAATATTATTTCCATTTTAATTCATTTAAAATTCTTGCTGACATTCAACATTCATTTCAATACAAATCTTTTTTTTTTGTTTTTTAAACATTAAATATTTAGAGCATTAATGTTAAACTTTGTTTAATATTTACAGAGAAACTTAGCAGAATGCAATGAAAAAAAAAAAAAAACACATTGTGATTATTTTAATTTTTTGATAGTGATGATCTCCTCAAAATATTTGATAACAAAACTTTGATCAGGAAACAGTCAACAAAAATATCAGAAATGATCTAAGATTAAAATTCAATTTTTTCTATGGTGTTATTTTTTTAAATAATTAATTCTTATTTTCTGAAAATAAGCTAAGTTTCTTTCACAATTAAATAATTTTGTTATTTTTGTTTAAATTTGCCAACCTGTTAGATTTTAATATCTTACTTGTATTGTGTTTAATTTCAGCTATTTCCTGTTCATGGATCCACCGTAATTTCTCCAGTTCTTGATGATAATGTTTCATAATAACCTTAAAAAAAAGATATGGTAAAAAAATTTTAATGTAAAGCTTCAAATGAAAACACAGTCATAACATGCTAAATATATAGGCTGATTAAAAGAAAACTGTTATTAAATTAGCAGTCAGTAGGAAACTCAATATTTTACCAGTGTTAACATGCATTGTAAATGGTCATTATTGAGTGAGTAATGCTTATCTTTTTTCCTTCTTATGTTTTCTGTTTTCTGAAACAAATTACAAAGATGAATTCATATACTGAAAGGTTTTATTTGCATTATGACACAAAAGTAAGTGGTCAATTAAAAATCATATCAAATAACCAAAATCTTTTTTTCTCTCATTCATTCATTCATTTGTAAACTGTAATGGTGAAACTAGCAGTTTCAATACAGAAGACATTCAGTATTTACTGATTGAACAGTTAGTGTCTCTCAGTTGAAATTTATAAAAGCTTTTTTAAAACAGTTTTTTTACAAAATTAGACTTATGAAGTTCAATAACACTGCTCTTTCTAAGTGTTTATTTCAAAGTCTTTTGTTTAAAATAGTATGAAAAGTCAACATTTTGGTTATATCATTATTTTACCTTCTAATTTTCAAATTATGTTGTGGCTGTATATAGATGATAGTTTTGATGTTTCTGAATAAGTTGGATGCATGACATCATATGACAGTTTGGATCTGATGAGGCTATTTAAGAACATGACTTGAATTTTCAGGTTAATATTTGGTTTTTGTAGAATCTTACAGTGTTGGACAAAAGTACTTTCAGTGTAACCTATCCAGTGTTTAATTTTCAATTTCCTATATTAAATTTATTATAGCTGGTCCATAAACTGAGATATTAGTATTTAGAATAGGTACCTCCACTGGAGTCCAGTCAATTTTTCTATACTTAAATTTAAATTGAAATTAAAAATAAATAAGTTATCTTCAAGCTTTAAAATTAGCTTTAATTGAAAGCCAAGAGATTAAATATACATAATATTATGCAAAGAGGAACTGATAAAAGCAAAAGAGGAAGAGTGAGAAAAATAGGATGTAAAGGCGGGAAAGAAAGCTCATGAAAAATGAAAAGAAAAATAAGTGAAAGGAAAAAAAAAATATATATATATATATACATGAAAGAAAGGATAGAGATGAAAGTCTTTCTGGCTGGTTAACAAGACAAGTAAAACACTGAAATTAAATGAAATGGCATAAATTCAATACATTAATATTCTTCATGGAGAGATAGAGCAAAAAGAAGATAAAAGAGAGAATGCAATAGAAAAATATTTTTGAATTCCTTTTTCACATTCAAAATTAATCCATTTTGTATAACATTCTAATAAAGATAGGAAAAATTGTAAAGGAAAAGGGAGAGAATAAGAAGATACAAGCAAATGACAAAAAAAAGAAGAAAAGCATCAAACAATGGATAATCTTAGCTGACAATAACTCTGAACTCTGAACAAGTTATACGCTCTCTCTCTCTCTCTCTATATATATATATATATATATATATATATATATACACCACACATGATAGAAATATAATTTTAAACTATGCTATACTTATGGGTATAAGTGCTCAATTTCAGGGATAGAATGTATGTAAATATAAAAGTGAACACTGAGGTCAATACCAAGTGGCAAGTTTGTTTTGTGCTTGAATGCAATCTTCATGGCCTGAAGATTACTCTCAAGCATGAAACAGACTGTTGCTTCTCAGTGTTGACTTCAGTGTTTTCTCTCTCTCTGAGTTGAATATATGAATTGGAATCTGACAAAATGATAAAATAAAGAACAAATAGGAAACGTATCTCAATTTAGCATTACCAACTATGAACTCCTGCTTAAAAATTTACATTACTTTATCTTTTTACAGATCCATTCTTAATGAATCTAAATTACATCTACCTAATATATAAAAATACATGAAAAAATACCAATCCATTTTCAAAATTGCATTACTTTAATGAAAATCCAATCAAAACAAGTTTATCACATCTTGCTGCATCTCACTGACCCACATTGAAACGATGACAGCAGACATTCCTCACACATATGTGAATATAAAAAATCCAACCAAAAACAAATTTATTGTAAGACATCAATACATTTCACTGACCTACACAGAAATGATATCTAGACATTCTTCATACACACACACATGGACTACCTACCATCCAACATACACCTACAAGCATTTCTTCATAAACACACACATAGATTATTACAGACTTTACCATCCAAAACATTCCTCACCCATATTTAAAAAAAGTTATCTATTGCTTTAATACACATGACCAATAAGAACTAACCCAAAATCCTTAACATAGCAGAATTCTGGGTCGCTTTGTTTTTTCATTTCTCTCTTGATTATCTAAGTTTTAATAAAAGTTAAACACATTAGGTTGAGATAAATTTCTTATTTGTTCTTTATTTTATCATATATATATATATATATATATATATATATATATATATAGATAGATAGATATAGATATAAATCCAAAATGAAAATGGCATGTAGGTAAAATCCAAAAACAAATCCTGTTAATAATCTCATTAATATTAAAATGATCCTAGTAGAGGGCTTGATGTAAATAGTATTATCTATTTACAGAGCCAAATATCTATATTTTCAAATAAAACTACGAAAATTACATGTTATATAGCCATTTCAGTGAGGAAAAACCTTGCTCTCTCAGGGACAAAATTCTTTATTATGCAAATACAGAACAAAATTCATATACTGTTTATTCAAAAAGAAATTCATACACCGAAAGCTTACAAAAACGAAGGAAAAATAAGATAAATTAAGAAAGAATAATGGGAGGGGTGTTAAAAGAATGACTAGAATATGTTAGAAGGTGGTCATCTAAAGAAAGTATACAACAAGGCCCTCTAGAAGAGAGATTTCAAGAATAAATTGGTATATGTAAAACTGATTATCAATCCTGAACCATCTAATACTAAAAATAAATGTAAAAAAAAAGAAAATAATGACTTAATCCCCCGTTCTATAGACTATCCAATATTAACATAGAAAAATATTTTCTTAAACTAGTAAGTAAATATTTCAAAACCCACAATCCACTACACAAAACCTTTAATAGAGATACTCTTAAAAATAATATGGACAATATTACTAATTCTCATAATAATCAAATTTTAATGAGTTTAGATAATACAACACAAAAACAGGGATTTTAAATTCTTGTAATTGTATGTCTATAAACAACTGTTCAGTGGAAGGCAAATGTAGATCTACCTCGGTAATCTACCAAACCTAAATCTCCTAAAATAACAACTGGAAGAATTACCAAACTTACATTAGTATTTCTGCAGGTGAATTTAAACAGCCTTACTATACTCACACCTTTCTAACCCCAATCTAAGATTTCAAACACCACTTTCCCAAAGATTTTGAGAAATTAAAGAAGAGAGACTAAACTCCATAGTAAAATGGAAACTGATAGGTTCAGCCCGCACCCCCAAAAACCTTTATGATAAATGTAAATTGTTTAGTTGAAAAAATTAAAATAATAAAGTATCCTAAACAAAATCTACTTTTAAATACACACAAGAAATAAGCAAATGCCGTCACAAATAAAAATTTTTAAATTTTAAATTATAATATAAAAACCCTCCTAAGAGTAATCCAAAATGAATTTATGTCTGATAGAAGTTTTCCTTCCTTTTCCTAATCACTATAGTATTAATTAAAATGACCATATAGATCTAACTTTTTAACCCTTACATTTTCCAAGCCCATTAATTTAGATAGCAACTAATCACAAATTCTAAGTTTATTTTCCCAATCCCCGAACACTTCCCCTACCTAAAGTTTTCATTTAATATATTTTTTCCCTATTCCTTATTCTACATATTCTAATATACTTCCCCCTTCACCTACCATAATCTCTTATGTTTATATATATGTATATTTCCTTAATTTTAAATTTATATTTATTTTATTCCCTATAAATTCAGTTGATATATATGTATGTGTGTGTATGTATGTATATATTTATATATGTGTATGTGTGTGTATGTCTATATTTATATATGTGTGTGTATTTCATGTTCTTTTTGTATTTATATATACATGTGTGTGAGTGTGTGTATATATATGTGTGTGTGTGTGTGTGTATATATATATATATATATATATATATATATATATATGTAACTGTGTGTGTATTTGTATATATATATATATATTTATTTATATCTTAGGTACAGGTGTATTTTTGTACTCATATATGTGGATGATTGTATGTGTATGTATGTATATAATTGTATAATTTTTGAAAATTTTTTTCATCTATCCTTTTAATATTTCATATCAATAATCATTTTATTGATATAATGAGAAATTAAAGAAATCTATGATCTGCACTACAATTATCTGTATCTTTAGAATTCCCTATAATAATCTTTCTCTCTTAGGTATTTTCCCTTCTATTTTGTGTATTCATATATTTTCTTTATAAATCATTATGTATGTATATATATATATATGTGTGTGTGCGTGTGTGTGTGTGTGTGTGTGTGTATATATGTATACATATTATTTATCAAAATTCTCTGTTTAGACCCTCCTCCAATACAATATTTCCTTTTTCCGCTCCTGCTCTTTTATTCCAGTAGCAGAATTTAAAGTAATTTCATCCCCACAATAGTAAGACGATTTTATTTTAAATGGAAAACTTTTTGGAAAAAAAAATCATGTTATCTTTTTCCTCTATTTTTTTTTCCCCTTTTTTCTTTCTTCCTTTCTTTTTCTTTTTCCATTTTATGTATCTATCTCTTTCTTTATACTCTCCTTTAGCTGGTGTTTCTTATAACGGCTGTCTGGCATGATTTATTCTTCTTTCTTTCTTTCTTTCCCCCATCTCTTTCCCTGTCTACCCCATTGTTTTCTTTTTCCTCTTCTTTCCATTTTTCCTTTCCCTCACTTACTTTCCTGTAACATACTTAATTTTGATTTATTAACACAAATGTAATCTAAAAGTCCTTTTCAATGATCAAGTTTTGAATCCTTTTCGCCATCCTTCTTTTCCTTTCACCTTCTTCCCTACCCTGTGTCAATATCTAGATGACGACCTTCTGACATAATCTACTCTCTCTTTTAACACCACTCATTATTCTTTCTTAATTTATCTATTTATCTTATTTTTTCCTTCTTTTGTGTAAACTTCCAGTGTATGAATTTCTTTTTGAGTAAACTTTCGGTATATGAATTTTGTCCTGCTTTGCATCATAAAGAATTTTGTCACTGAGGAAGTGAAGTTTTTCCTTGCTGAAATGGCTATATGACATTTATAATTTTTGGAGTTTTATTTGAAAACACACACACACACACCACATAGTGTGTATGTATTTTTTTATTATCTCTGATAAGTCTTTTGCCTAAGCTGATATTCCATATCAATAGCCTTCAATTATAATTGACTATCTATTAAGTACTTTAACCATTACAAGTATAAAATACTAATTAAGGAGTGGGATTGATTGCTACCTGATGGCTGTGTTTCGTCAACATGTCTGCATACATCTCTTCAAAAGATTCTTGGATGTTCTTTGACAACTGAAAAATGAGAAATACAAATTAAATTCCAGGCAATTCAAAAGAATAGTGGCAATCAACATTCATTATGAGCAACTGCTTCATAATATATTAAAGCAAATACAATCCAAATATATTTAAATTCATAATAGTACTTTGTTTTCATTAAAACGATTCTATGTAAATCTTATATTCCGAAAATACATCTATAAATCTTTCATTTTTAAATTATGATATACAAGTACAAAAATACATAAAATAAAGAAATTAACTCCCATAAAAGTGAAATATAAGATGAAATTTGTCATGAACATTTTACAACATTTCAAAATTATAAAATAGAAAAATTACCATTATTTATAGTGGAACTGCTATATAAGTAAGCTTAGTTGGAAGCTGGTATTTTGAGAATACCTGAGTGATTTTTGAAGATTGCTATTACAGATATCAAAAAGTATCTATTTATATTTCTTTTTAATATAGTAAAACTCTGTTTGATTGATAGGTTATGGTGTAGTAGATTTTGAATTTAACAGACTTTATCAGAGGGTTGAGATTGGACCTGACTTGTACCAAAACAAAAAAGAAAATTCTAAATTACATTTCATGTTTTTTTGTAATTAGTGTTGTTCAATTAAATATAAGATACAGGGTGAGGAAGCAAAAAGTGCAAAATTTTTGTGACTTTTAAAACATTCTTATGATGCATAAATAGGCCCATGAAAAAAGAGTCTCATAAATAATGTCAAAATGAATAATTCTTAACAATAAATGACTTTCATTATTTTTAACTACAGCCTCAATATGACTTTAAAAAAAACTGTAACTCTTTAACATTGAAGACCCTGTATATATTGACCAACTCCTCCATGATAGCAGTCTTTAGGGTATAGATATTAGAGTGGGAGATGTTATTGGTAGCCTGTTCCAAAACCACCTACAAGGTGTTTAACATCTGAAGGAAGCCAGGAATCAGCAAAGTTAGCTTTGCAAAAATACACTTTTTTTGTTGTGTGGCAGGAAACAATCCTGCATTTACACATTGTCTTCAGGAGAGTTGGTCTTGAACCATCTCAAAACCTTGTATTAGACATCAGCATCCACTTTTTCTCTAAACTTGTAAAAAAATTGGGAAATCTTTTTTTCCTCCTTAGAGGCCAGAACACCTAACATCATAACCTGGATTGGATGTTTGGTCTTCTGGACATCAACTGTTGACTCTACAAAATAACAGTTATTTTGGGAGTTCAAAGTAAAGTCTATTAAGATTTTTTTTTGAATATTGTAACAGTAGAACCATGATTGTTTAAGTAAATGAGCACTTGCTTGTGCCTTACCAGTCTACTGGCTTTCATGAACTTTGTGAGGGGTTTTGGCATCATAGTGTATGATTTAAAGCTCAGATCATCATGCACAGACATTCTAATGGTCTTGTGGCCCACTTTTAGTTCAGCAGCTATTGTACACATGGAGGTTGTTGGGTTCTTTGCAATTTTGGGTCTTAAGGGTGTTAACAATGTCCTGATTCCACTTCTTGCCAACCTCATCACTACCCAACTTCCTTTGGATTCTGTTGTCCAAATCTATAGTCTTCCTGACATTCCAGACAGTGCGTAAGAATATACAAAGCTGGAAATGCTTATAGGGTAGATTTATGCATAAAGTAAACTTGACACTCTTTTTTGTCTATTTTTCTATGAAGCCATTTTTCACAATATTCATTAAAAAAAAAAAAAAAGATGAACATTAATAGCTGACAGTATATTCTTTTGTTCTGTATTTGGTTTTATATCATTTGGTGTTGTGGAAGCACTTTGTCACAGTGTAATGATTAGCAAGCTTGTCTGGCTAGATTAATTATGATTGAGTGAAATTTTACTCCATATATGACTTTCCTACCCTGTAAACCTTACTTATGAGGACATAGGTCACCAGCAAAATGTTTAATAATCACTGAGCTACACAGTCAAAAAAAAAGAAATAAAAGTACTGATCAATTTTTTTATGGCTTATTCAAATAATCTGTGCTTCATTGACTCTTCACAAATAAGAAATTTTTAAATGTATATTGAAAATTAAGTAATTAAACAACTAAAGTCTTTTATTAGAAGTGAGGTTTCCATTCTGCGATTAAATCTACTTTGAATGTATTTCTCTTTTTTTACACATCATTATAAAATAACATTTTTAATAATTAGCAGGAGACAGCACAATAAATAAAGCCAATTCCATATGACTTACTTGTTTTGTATACTTCTCCACAAGCTGATTTATTTCAACAGGTCGACTGATATCATTTCGAGCAGAGTTTGAGCTTCCACTACTCATGAGACCACTGTTAGTGCTACAACTGCTTGTACTTGCACTATTTACATTGCTATTAATCTTGTTCTTCAATAATCCAAGCAAAAGAGTTGCTTCTGTTGTGGCTGTTGGAAGGCTAAGGTTACTCTTGTTATTTCTGTAATAAAGAAAACAAGAAAAAGCCACTGAAAAATGGTAAGATTTAGTTGTAACTGATCTGAAAGATGAAAATGTTGAAAGTTGCTGTAGCTGGATAATTATTCAATTATCTTTTCTCTCTATAATAAATAAGTCTTAAAATTTAAACAAAATAAAGATCATTGTTATATACTGTCTAACAATATTTAAACTTTTACTTGGGCAAATTAAGCCCACGAAGACAAAAATTTTAATGATTTGGTTTATTTTGTTTTATGGCATATCAACCTCAATGGGCTATTTAATGAATTTTAGGATAGGTTTGTATGAATAGAATATGTATTTTTCGTTAAAAATCAATCTGTAGATCAGGTTTCATTGATGTATTTTTCATAAAAAAAAGTTTTGTTTTTGTCAATAGTCAAATTGCTGGTAATATTTTTTTTAAAAATAATTTGTCCATATTTGTTTGAATCCCAAAATCAGTGAATTTGAAAAAAGGTAGCTAAGAAATTTATCAAAATGCATTCCAAATTACTCCAAAAATAAATCAAGTTTTTTTTTGCTAGATGAATATTTATTATCAAAACAAATAGAATATCATTTGTTTTTGTGTTGATAGGGTGAATTGAATTAGCATGTATATAGATACAAAAAAAAAGAAAATGAAATAAAAGTGAGTTAAGCATGTACATTACTGAGTGGTGTTTATTTTTATTTTAACCCTAAAAATATTTTGTCAGCTACCTCACCTTTTGGAATAAGATCAAATCAAAATAATAAATAGCATACCACTCTGGAAAAATTCGGGTGAAGCTTGACAAAAACTAGGCCAGATTAACAATATAATACTATGTTGATATTTGCTCTTTGAATCAAAGTAAAAAGCGTGAGCATCTTTTTAACTGAAAAATGCCATTGCTACATGCATGCTGGGAATTATAGCACAGATATTGATCTACTATGTATATATAAGGGTATCTTGTCAAGACTGCCAGTCTGAATTAATTATCAAACCCATGATCTAGAAATATAAAATCATTTATTAAAAAATAATAAAAAGCAAAATAGGGAAGACAAAAAAGAAAGGATAAAGGTACTCATCTAAATGAATTGTGAAAAAATGACATACTAAAGTCAAGATATCAAATCAATATTTAGGCAATTTAAAATTATATACAAGATTTGTATGTACACACACAGAATAATTATTTTCTTGTAAGTTATTTTATTAAAATCTAAGAAGTTGTTTTGTCTACTAAATGAAAAGAAGATTATTCCAGTTAATTTTCAAAAACAAAAAATTGTTTTGCATAACAAATTTTGTCAATATCAATCGAAAATAGTGGAGTTTTCAAGTTAAATATATTAGATATAAAATAAAAACCATCTTAAGACAAAGTGGTTTTCTGCCTCTTAAATTTCCTAACACGTAATAGTATATATAAATAAATGAAACCATTTTGAAAAGAGCCTCAAATACTAAAAGAAATTCCAAAGTCATTTTAATAAAAATTAGCATCATAGCCCGGCATTGCCCATGCAACTCAGAACATTTTAGTAGTAGAAGAAGATGCCAATGACAGTAGTAGATGGAAATCATTTATTGAAAGTTGGAAAGGAGAGCTGAGGCTGTTAGTAACCATTTTCAGCATTAAGAAGAAGGCATTAAATGCATGTTGCTGTAGTATTCGAATGAAGTATGAAGTGTAGATTTAGTGCCGATCATACTTTGTTTCTGCTTTGCGTATGGCTCTCATTAATACAGTGGGTAGTGATTTCCGAGTGCTTGTAGTCACTGCCTCAACATTAGTGCTGGATGCAGCAATTGCCCTTTTTTGCCATGACTACTGCAGCTTTAGTGGTCATATGCCCTAACCTAGCTTTTTTTTTAGGGGTGGAGGTTCTTTGATCTGGAAATGAATAGAAAACATTTGCAGGAAGTAGATTTAGTAATAAATAGGATAGAAGTTTGCCCTTGTTGCCCTGACTGCCGCAGCTTTAGCAGTCATATGCCCTAACCAAGCTCTTTTTTTCGGGGGGAATGTGAAAAAATTTACAAAAACTGAGCACACCTGTTACTTTAATCGAAGATGGCTGCTAAATTACATGGAATGCAATGTTTACAATACTCACACAAACGTCAAATCTTGTGATGCAATGTTTATAATATTAAATGGATAAATTCCTTTAAAAAATATAAAGAAATAATTATATAAAAAATTGTTGTTTCAAAATTGTTCAAAAATTCCATTTAAAAAAATCTATTTTCTTTTGTTTTGCGTAAATGTGATTTGATGTTTTGTGTGACATTGTAAACAACATTGCATTTGTTTTTGTTTTAAAATTACAGGGGGAAAATATTCACATTTTTTGTTGACTAAATACATTTAACATAAAAATAAAAATTATTTATTTTGTTTTACTGAAATTAAATATTTTAGTCGTGTTTGACATGTGTGATTTGATTTCTGTGACGTAATTTAGCAACCATCTTAGATCTTAGATGTTTTACGGAGCAAATGTAAACAATTGGCTCTATTGGCCAAAAAGTGCGAAAGGGAAAAATCGCTGAACTTAAACTCAAAAAGTATATGTTGACCTGGCTTCCCTGTAGATATGTGTCCCTAGAAAGTTTGAATGGCATAGCTTAAAAAAATGTAGACATGCATAGGGAACAGTCACACAGACTCACAGATTGCCTTTTATATATATACATTATTCAAAAACATCTTCAATACTGTTCATGGATTTGTTTTAGTTATCTCCCCTTAGATAACAACATCAAACTCTTTAAACCATTTTCCATTAGTGATACTTGAAAAAAATATAATCATTTCTGTTAATTTCAATCTTTTTTTTTTCACTGATATTTACGCAATACAATGTTCAAGAGCCACTGAAGGTAGAGGATTACTGAGCGGTGTTTTATGAGTGTAAGAAAAGGCAAGAAGTGCTGTTCATGAGGTTGTGAAGGAAAGACAACAGTTAACCCTAGACTTAAAGAGGTCAAGATTGTAGTAAAAGAGAAAACATCCAACTTGGAGTCTGTTCTAAAAAGCAGCAGCTCTTGGGAAGAAGCAGTTTCATCCTTGTGAAGTGAAGATTATATCTGTATTTTTGATTTTAACAGCCACTTTATCTAAGGTTTTAAAAAATCCTTTCCTATCATAGTTATCAATGAAGGTTAAAGATATAAAGCTATGACTTGTTAATTACAAATTATATACATAAATTAAATACAATTTTTTTGATTTTCAGGTACAGCCAAAATGGTGAAAAAATTAAATGCTAAAAAGATTTACAGTTTAAGGAAAATGATAAGTACAAAGCCAAGTAATTATAGAAATTTACTAAACCAAGTCTGGTCAAAGAGATCAAGTAAGATGACTGGGGATTAGAAAAATGGTCTGCCTATCTTGAAAATCAACATCTAAAATCCTGGCTTGTAATTGGGCTTGAACATCAATTACCATTGCCAGTGAGAAATGCAGAATTACTTTAGCTACCAGACAAGCCTTAAGCTACAAAAATCTAGATAGGCTTGTTTGTATATATCATGCATCTGCTGATAATATATTACTATGCACAAATAATTATTAAAATTATTAAAAATGCAATAATATTAACCTTTTTCATTAACTTAATAGTGTTGCTCTAGAAGTAATGTTTCTGATCTTCTATTGACCCACCATGTCTGAAGCAGACATTGATGTTAATGCAGTAGAGATTGAACTGTCTCTACCAATAATAAGTGGAAGTGTTTCATTTAATTTCCCTATGGGAAAAAAGGGTATTAATTGATGCTTGGTGAATGGGCATAGTTAGGCAGTAAGTAATACATTTAAGCAGTGACAACAGTGATGTGACATGCAATGTTTTGGGTGGTCCTGTACAGCACTCAAATATTAAAATGCAGTCTTTTGTTCATCTGTTGCAAAAATGTGTAATTAATGGTCGTGATGACACGAGGAAAACAATATTTTGTAGCTGAAAATTCATTTGTTCAATGTTGTTATTATATACTTTGTATCTGTTGTAGGTTTCATGGAAGTAACTAAGAGTGTCCCTTCTATAATAACAAATTTCAAACAATCTACAGATCAAAATGAAAGTTTTAAAAAAATTACATTGAAACTTTTGCAATGTCTTTCATACCAAATTTCATTTCAGACAATTTTAATTTTTGAATGTTATAATTATCTTGTAAAACTAAGATGCCCTATCTTAAATATGCTCAAAACTATATTAGTATAATTTTTAGTTCCCTATCTACATATATTACAGCATGAGAATATTTTGTGACAACCTTTAAAATTACAGGGAGTGAGAATAAAGTGATAACTGTAGTCAGTAAGTGTTTTTAAGAGTTTAAAATAGATTTTATTTGTACTTTCAAATGTAGTTTATGGTTATGTAAAAAATTGTTTTTAGAGCCTAAAAACATCTGATATTAAGTTACAAAACATATATAAAATGAATAGCTGCATGATAAAATATGACTATATATTTTAAACTCTGCTGTAAATTTGATCTCTTTCTGATTCACTATATATGTCATCCAGATGTAAGCACTAAGAATGCAAAACCCCAAAATAAAAAAAATTGTCTTCTGCACAAAGGCTCTGATCATTACATCTGGTCCACAAAAAAAATTCCTACAAAATTCTAAAATACAATAGAAGCCAATCATGAGCATTGCTGCCAAAGAAAAAAGATGAGATTGGGAGCCACCAGATTTGCTTAAAAGAAAGTTCCTCATAAATAACTTATAGAATGTGGCAGACAGGCCAGCTGTCGTCAGTGGGCTATCAATATCACCATTTTGGGTTGACCGATTCAACTCACAATGGCAACCTACTGTGAGATAATCTTCTGCCCAGTCAGTCATGTCTCTTTTGAGACATGATCGCCCAAGCATATATCACGTATGGCACTTAACTGACTGATTGATTCAACTCACATTATCTACTTGAGACCCACCCTCCTTCAAAAGCCTACACCATACCCACAGAAACATTCTGTTCACACTCTCTGTATCAGCAAAGTCAGATTCACATCTTCACTAATATGCCCCAAGTACTTCTCATGGTCACCACTGTGGCCTTGGTCAAGCAACCTACCAGATGCACTAACTCCAGGACTTACCGAGACTTTTCTACCTTCAGATTGCCTTTCTTACACATTCACTGTAACCTGTAACAGCAACCAGATTTGCAGCTTCACTACCACACTCCAGGCCTCCCTTCACTGTGAGCTCAGTCAACCAATCTGACAAATTTGTCAACCACAAGCCTTACCCACAAAACCCTTAAAACAAATTGCTTCTATTACTAATGGCAACTAAAAAATCATAGATCAACAATTTTCTTTTCTTTTCCTTTCACTTCATAGGATGGTTATTACTGTTTTTGTTTGTTCTCCTAGCCAACTAGATTACAAAAATAGCAGAGACATTTCCTCTTGACCAAGCTTCACTAATCCACTCCAGGCCTCTCATCATCATCACTGCGACCTTGGTCAACTGACTTGCCAAATGAACCAATTCACCAACTACAGAATATTAAAAATGGAACTCCTCAGGGAACAGAAATCAGTGTTATTAAATTAGAAAATAGATCTAATGTGTGTGTGTGTGTGTTTATTTAGGCAGGAGTTCTTCATTAATACAAGATTGATTAAAGACTAGACATTTTTTAATGTTTTTAGTAAAGTTTTTTATTAATAAGAGAATGTATGCCTGGATCCAATGAATGTAAATATTATTCAAATGCTTTGGTTTATATTTTACTTACTCAGAATCAGTGCTACAGTCTTCAAGGCTCCTCCTGTTGATTGCAGACAGAGACCCAATTTTGGGCATCAAGATTTTACGGTTTGAACTTTTAGCAATTTCACAACTTGAAGAATTTGGTTCCATCACTGTCATTTGTGGATCTGAGAGAGTTCTCTGGATATCTGGTATAGTGTTCTGATTTTTGGGTGGTGGCCGGAATGCAGACAAAGAATTTGAATCAGAAACAGATTTGAGAGTATTTCTTTTCTGTGGTGATTGGACAATTGACATTTTGTTCTCCCCTTCAAACAAGTGTCCATTAGTACTAGAGTTGGCTTTACCTAAAATAATGAAACAACATCCATTAAAAAAATAAATTGATAAAATATTTGATGTTCTCAAATGCATTAGTACTTTCATTATTTAATTTAATTTTTTTATTTCTAACATAGTCATATCTAATTAATATCTTATGTATACACAGAAATTAAATAATGATAAAATTATAGAAAAAATTAATTTCTTGTTAATCTGAAATATATTTTTAAATATGTGATTATGAGTTAACTTTGTACTCTTGTTTTCATTTTAGGGGGTGCTGCTGAGATCAAAATCGAGCAACCATTCTTTTTTAATCTAATAAAAAAAAGAAGTCAATTCCAATCTAAATCATTTTATAATCATAAAACATCTAATTTTAAAAAACAATCCTGTTCATAACAGCATGTTGAATGAGTCAATGATTTAAATTCCTCCCAGATAAGTGATGAGTTTTTGTTAAAAATAGGCATAAATAAAAAGGTTTTGATGCTTCGAATGAAAAGGAAAATTAACTATTTTAAAATCGAAGGAGGACAGAAAATAAATCACAGAGATTGAGAATAGGGAAACAACTTTCTTTATCTATTCTGTTGAAAGCATAAAAACAAAGAAGGTCTCAATAACATTCCTAGGGTTCCTCTTGGCACTTTAAAAAATAAATACTAAGTTAACCATATTAGATATGTCATATATACAATACAAATATCTAACAATGAAAAATCTCAATTTTTTTTACCCTTTTTTGTTGTCAACACAGGGGAAATGATTTCAACTGTTTTCTGGTGAGCTGAAATTTCTCCATCTTTTGAGTGAGCATTTCCAGAGGCACTGATTGTGAGGGAACTGTTTTTAACCATTCTGTGAAAATTCTGGTTGTAGGTGGCAGCAGATTCTTTACTGGATTTTTGAGGATGGATTCCTGCCTGGATGATATCTACGGGTGATTCTCTTTCTTGTTTTATTTGATTTGGGGCAATCAGTTTCTCGGGTCGTTTAGAAGAGCTTCCCTCCATTAAAGATGAAGAAGCCAGAATGGAGTTGCTTCTACTATTGCTGTTAAGAATGAGGCTATTAGCAACTTCTTCATCTTCTAATCCTGGTTCTCGCTTGATATTTAGCAATGGTGGGATTGTACTTTTTCCACAGATTTTGTCATCAACATTACCTACACTCTCCATGCAAACTTTCACTGAAGACTTTTCAGGCAACTCAGAACAAGAATCATCACTTGGGAAGAAAACACCAGGTATGGCCTTTTTTTTTGGAAGTGGCAAAGTTGATGGAATTGTTCTTTTAGCTTTTAACTTTGTAGGTTTTGGAGAATCTTTTGTAGTTGTTGTGGAAGTGACTGCAGTAGTAGTAGCAGTGGTAGTAACAGTGGTTGTAGATTCTTTCAGTGATGTTGTTTCTTTAGACGCCACTGTTGCTGTGGTAGTTGTGATTGTAGATGAAGCTGTTGTTGTTGTTGATGGTGATGTTGTCTGCTGCATCATTTTCATCAAAGCACCACGCCTGGTTGTAATTATACTACTGTACTTGTTCTTCACAGCAGAAGCGGTTTTTGTGATCACAGATACCTTTTCAGACATCTTTTCTGATACACCTTTTGTGCTTTGCTTCTTTTTCTGGTTCAGAACATTTGCATCTGGGCTGTTTGAACTGGCAGGAGATGGATAAATTTGTAAAGATTTTATTTTGGGAGAATTCTTTCCATTTTTCTCTAGATAAGGACTACTGTTATCATACAATGTTCGGAATGGAGCATACTCAAATGAACCAAACTTTTCTCTGGAATGAAAAACAGAAAAAGATACTCAAATTGAAACTAGACAAAATAGTTGCAGAAAAAGAGAGTATTTAATTTATTAAAATATTTTACATAAAAATGTTTCAGATATTTGAGTATCTTAAGAATTTTTAATACTTTTTCTTTTTTGATGATGTAAAACAATACTGTTTCAAAATTTTCATATGAAGAAAACATTTGTTTTAATATACAATGAAATGTTTTGAACAGACTTTTCTTTAAAATGTCCTATAAATAGAATTTTTAAAAATAATGCAGACTGAAGAAGTTGGTAAGCAGTTACCGATGAAAATTAGATTTACTTCAGACAACATGAAAAACATTTGATCCAGCTATTAACAGAATCAGGAGAGAGAGTAAAGAAAGATGTTAAATTAGGAAAATATCTTTTACTCATTCAAAGTATTGTAAAACTGTTTGCAAACAACAACTCTTTTCAAAATATGTCTTTGTTCATTTTTTCAATAACCATTGTAGTAGAATTATTAGAGACAATTTTGTATTGGTGTAAATGAAAGGCAGGATCTGGCACAAGGCTGATTTTTACATGGAGCATTCCGAGTATGTATGCTCTGGTGAAAATTCCCTGTATAATCTGCATGTGCCAGGCCAGGCTCCTGTCTGCTTTTCTCCAGATAGAAGACTGCTCTTCAGCATAGCCTCATCTGAGTTCCTCTCCACTCAAAGGCAGAGAGTCCAACGAAGTCAGAATGAATTCTGAATACAAGCAAAGTTCTCCTGAATATATGTATTCAGTACAGATCCATTAATGGGTAAAATAAATTATACCACTTTATTCCTTGCCTTATTCCTACAGAGGAAACAAGTCCCTGAACCGAGCATGCATTCTTTGCTGTCCATGAGGCTGTGGCAGATTGTCAGAAGCATGATTAAGTTCTTTCTCAGTCTCACTAACTGGATTTAATCCTGCAGCATTTTTGTAGTCTATGAGTGACTTGCTCATCCTATAAAGTAGGTGTATCACACCCGGCCGGAAGTTATTGCCGGCTACTAAAACGTCTAAAAGCGTCACCACAGAAAACAGAGTGAAGCCATTTATTTCCGGTGACTCAGCGTTTCCAAAAGTCAAAAAACAAAAACAAAAACAAAACAAAACATAAACACACACAAGCACTTGTACCTAAAAATAATGACCTGAAACTAATCGATGTACACATGGTGTTCAAATAAAACCCATGTATACATTCAAAAGTGGAAGGAAAATTTTAATAAGCAAACAAAAGACATTATTAACTGGGCAACGTTGCTGACCATGGCTAACAGAAACATGGCCGATTTTTTCCACCAAATCACCTGGGTTCCAGAGTCGAGCGATGTGCTCCCACTACCACCTGCACCTGGCCAGCTCTTGTCGCTGACCATAGCAGCAGCCCTAGCGAAAACAGCCGCTCTCAGCCTAGTTTGCCAACCCCAACAGCAGCAGCAGCTGCCACCAGCAATAGTCCTTTTTAGGGCTTTCTGACTACATATGCAACAGTCCTTTTTAAGACTTTCTGATTACATATGCACCAGTCCTTTTAAGGGTTCTTTGATGACATATGCAACAGCCCTTTTCAGGGCTACTCAGTTACATATGCAACAGTCCTTCTAAGGACTAACCAACCCCAGCAGCAGGAGCACCAAGCACCAGGCACCAGCAGAAGCACCAGATACCAGCCAGAGCACCAAGCACCAGCAGAAGCTGCAGTCCCGACTACATATGCAACAGTCCTTTTAAGGGCTAGCTGATTACATGTGCAACAATCCTTTTTAGGACTAGCTGGTTACGTATGCGACAGTTCTTCTAAGAACTAACCGTTTACATAGGTGACAGTCCTTCTAAGGACTAACTGTTTACATATGCTACAGTCCTTCTAAGGACTAACCGTCTCCAGCAGCAGCCACCAGCAAGAGCAGCAGCCACCAGCAACAGTCCTTCTTGGAACTACCAAGCAGAACCTCTAGAACCATCATCCTGTGGACGAACCAGCTACCTCTGCACTGCCCTGCCAGCCACTGGTCTACCGCCCTGAAACCAGGCAATCCTTTTGATTGGCACTGTCTGACTTAACAATCAATCTGTACATACATTTACCAGATTTTGTAAATAAAATTTGGCCTGAATTTATAAATCCTCGTCTTCGTTGTCCTTGATCCGATCGTATTACTTTAACTCTTTGTGGGGTTAACGGCACCTGCTTTGTCAACCCTGCTGCAGATGAGTAAGAAATCTGTTCATCACCACTTGAGGGATCAGAGCTAAAAGGTTCCTCATAATTTTTAGAAGGAGATCATGTCTCTGTCTCTTCAAAATCTGTTGCAGTGTCCTAAGGACAGCCTTCGCTTACACCTGTGGGTCCTGATTTGTACCCTGTTGAAGCCAAGCCTTTTAGTGAGACTGTGACTTCCTGTCCATCTGAGTAATAGATATGCGCATACTAAAGGTTGGCACCTAACAGCTCCACTTGATCCACCATTGGTTTGTTTTTATTCAGTCACATGTCTTTTTAGTCAAATCATTCCTGGTTTCAAAAGCCAAGATGGTAGAGACACTCCAGTTGAACTTCTTGGAAACAGGAGGAATTATTCATGGGGTGTTGCATTAGTGGCTGTGCATAGTGGTGTTCTAATAGCCTGCAGGGCCTCTGAGAGTAATTGTTCTCAATTTTTTACAGTTGGTTCTCTTTCAATCACTTGTTGAAAAGCTAGCTACCCTGTTAGTTATGCAAAACAGTATTCTGCTAAATTGATAGAGTTTGCTGCTATCCTCGAAAGCTGTATATGGTTTATTGTTGGGCGTTAGAGCTAACTGATAATAGTACTCTGGACCTCAAAGGTGCTGAAATAGACAGTTTTTGGCTATTTTTTATATTATCTTGTTTATTCTTGGGAGAGAGCAGGCATCCAGCAAAGTAAACTGATTTATCACTTGGGAATAGTCAATTACCATTCCCTTTTTCCTGTTTTTCAGATAAGACTATGAAGTCTTGAGTTCTTTATAGCAAATGACTAGGTTCGATTATACTTTCCTTCAATATATGAGTAACTTCTGTTTTGATAAATAATTTATCCTCCTCTGTGTCACCAAGATTTAGTAGCTACCAGTTTACAATTGGGTGTTAGACTGTTGAAAAGTGCTGGGTAGAGCATTCTCATGGCTGTTAGGCTGCAGATTTTAAAGGGTGGCTTAGAGCCTCCAAAGGGTATTTCTACTAATGAATGTTAATGCAAGAAGTTGTGCCTTAATATTAGGTTGCAACATAAATCTTTCATTAATAGACATCTTACTCCTTGGTATAAAGTACCCTTTATTTTTAGGTCAACCAAACAGTATCACAGTACTTGTCTGGAAAGAGATACCATCTTCACTGTGTTTAGGAACAGGTAGATTCTCCATGAATTTTCTTTTGCAATGCTTGTATTATGGAAGTTTTCTATGCTCCCCATATCAATCAATGCTTTTAGTGGCTGTTTGTTAGCCATGATCTCTATCATTGTAGTTGATAGACAGCCAAGTGTATCCACTGATGCCAAATAAGATACCGTTTCACTCCCATTTGTACTTCTACAAACTTTAACTAAATGTCCCTGCTTTCCACATGTATAGCATTTGTTACTTATAGCAAGGCACAATGACCTTGCATTCTCTTGTCTTCACAAAAAAAAATGTGAATTTAATTGAGGCTGTTTTTTTTTGGAGAACCTAGTTTTTCATACAGTGAGGGAGGGGTTGCAAAATAGGTGAAGAGATCACTGATGTAACAGCATTTGTATCATACTTTTTAGCATTTTGTTGTATTAAATCTAGTAGTCATAGGTCTGCTGTAACATTTTGGTGCTATTTTTTAATATTCTTTGTCGGATATCTGTGGACCAAAACCCGTTTATAAAGGTATCTTGTAGCATTTCAATTCGATATTGATCCACTGATACCAAAGAAAATGAACAATCCTTACTTAGTTTTAATAAGACTTGATAGAATCAGTCAATTGAATCTGAGAGCAGTTGATGCTCTCATAGCCACTAAGTATCTATAGATCATTTCATTTCTCTTTTTTATGTAGACCCTGTCCAGAGTTGTTAGAGCCTCTTCATAGGAAGGTGTGTCTATGAAATACTTGAGTATGGACAGAGTTGATTACCATTATCAAAATGGTTAATAAAGAGAGTTCATTAAATTGTAATAAAACTGTTAGAGACAATTCGTATTGACTTAAATATAAGCTTTAATGAAATCTAAATACAAGCAAAGTTCTCCTGAATATATGCATTCAAAACAAATCCATTAATGGATCATACCACAACCATCCTCTACTAAAATACAATCTTTGTCAAAGAAGCTAATATATCTCACTACTAAATATTACAAATTTAACAAATGAACTTACTTGTATTTTTCAATGTATCTTTTCAGTTCAGACATTGAATAATCAAAACCACTTCTTTTTGATCGCATCACTGTTGGGCATTCTTTGGAATATGCATACACTTGGGAGATGGGCACCCACGATCTGCATGATATTAGAATGAAATATTAGCTTATTTTCACTTTCTCATTTAGCAACATCTGGTAGCAACCACATTTCAAAATATAGATCATACCGAAACATTATTTACATAATTCACATTCAGACATTGTTCTCATCTTTGTTGTTATCACAATTCACACCTCATTTTAATTTTGTTTTCTGCACACCACTTTGAATAATACCTGCTTTCCAGTAATGTGATTTAATCTCTGGAGGATTCCTAATATTTTATTATTAGTTTCACATTATGTGGTAAAGTAGGTAGCACTATAAGATGCATAAATTACACCAGGTGTAACTTATGTAAAGGTTTCACCTTTACTGTGTTGTTTAGTAGTATATTCAGAATGGTAACATAGCATTCTATCAATATGTATTCAATGACAAAATTAAATATGTATGTCTGCCATACACCAGTGTTTCTTAAAATTTTGTACTTCAGGATTCACTTAAGGAACTGAAACTCTGGTGAGCACTTTAAGTTTTAACGAGGAAAAGTTAGCCATGAAATTTGAAAACAGGAAAATAATAAAAAAGTCTTCTAAAATAAGCATTTATTCTTTTGACATTACATTGTATATTTAAATAGTATGATTTTCATTTAAAGGGATTTATGAAGAATCTGCAATTTTCTTTTTTAGAGAGGCCAATAATGACTGATTTAACTCCCTTGAGGAATGCAAAACCTGAAAGTATTATCTTTCCTTAAAGATTAAAAAATTTAGCATCCAGTTTAAAATATCAAATGACAAAGAATCAACTTAAGCATGAAAGCCATATAATTGGTATCTCTTAACTTTTAAAAAATACATTTTTTTTTTAAATGTAAAAATAATTCATAAATTACTCTTCTGCTAACTTTGGGTGCATCTGGCTACCTTTCAGGGTGCATTAGTGCACTCAGGCACACCAGTTGAGAAATGCTGTTATAGACCAAGTCATTTGATGTGAAAAATATAACTATGTCACATTATATTGCAAAGGATTTGGTAATGCTGAAGTCTGAACATTGCTTTTACAACTTTTGGGACCTTTGTCTCTGTAATAAAAGTAGAACATTTTTGAAAATTGTTTAAGAGGGATCAAATAGTTTGTGGACAATTGAGAAGGTGAAAATTTGGCCTGATAAAAATATTCAACTCATCCATAAAGAAAAAGGAAAAGTAAAGAAGATAGCAAATAAAGTGTAAATTTAAAATGTTTATATTCCAGAAATAGTTGTGGTGATTTACAAAAATATTTTTCCACTTATTTTTTTAATTGTTTTTTTTTTCGTATGAAAACAATTTTCATACAACAGGAAATAGACTAGACACAAGAAGATTTTTGACTTCTATTACTTTTTTGATAGATTGTTACTTCAAATGCTACCAGGGTTTCACATGAACTGCTTATTTTGTCCTTTTATCGATACCTGGATACAAACATAGTAATAGACACATGAAAACATATTTAACGGAAAAATGTTCAGTTCTATTTGAATGCATGTTAGTTGAAGAATATAATTTTGTTAACAATCTAATAACTATAC
The DNA here is from genome assembly GCA_037127315.1 of Ascarosepion bandense. Taxonomy (NCBI): domain Eukaryota; kingdom Metazoa; phylum Mollusca; class Cephalopoda; order Sepiida; family Sepiidae; genus Ascarosepion; species Ascarosepion bandense. Next base: position 327,222 of record JBBBDQ010028463.1, read on the forward strand.
ATACTTAAAAGCTGAAACCTTGCAGATAAATAATTTAATATATGTTTTAAGTGTTGTGTAAATTTCATCTTTCTCTATAAATTATAATTAAATTTGAAGTTGGTATTCACTCAGTAAAAACATTGTATCCTATAATAACTTTCAATAAAAGATTATTTTGTTTAAAAATGATTGATTAATAAAATATGTTTTAATAATGCATCTGTTATAATTTGAATCTATTTGTTTCTTTTACAAAATCTCAATTTGAAAGTTTTTTCTTCACAAACACAAGTTAATAAAATGAGCAAGTTCCAGATATTCCAGCAGCAACAAAAAAGTCAAGAAAAATAGAAATTATTGCAAAGAAAGTTTACTCTATTTCATGAAAAATAAGAAAATTTACTCCAAAATTTGAGCCAATGATAGTCAAAAAAGTCTTATCATGATTCCCAGAAAAATAGAATACATGGTGATTTTTAAAAGATTAAAAAACAAAACAAAAACCCAGCAATTGAATAAATTTCAAATACAGGTGCATGTAAATATACCTAAATTCAATTTACCTGTCATGAGCTCCAAAAAATCGTACATCAACCATTCCATTTTTTTCTCGTAATGCCTAAAAGAAACAGAATACTGTTTAAAACTTTTGTAGCATAGTGTTTTCAGTATGCTTATGTTGCTTATACTATGTATTGTAAGTAACATAAACACGCTGAAAATGCTAGTAACTAAAATTTAGTGTTTGCAAACTCACAAAAACAAGTGAAAAGTAGTTGAATTATAGTCTTTTTCATTTAGAGTGTAGTATTTTCAGTGTGTTTATGTTGCTTACACTAAGTTATAGTAACTAAAATTTAGTGTTTGCAAACTCACACAAACAAATGTAAAAACATTAACAGTTATTTTTGAAAATTAATACCAAAGAACACAATATTGTGATTCACCTTAGAAAATAGTAAAAAGATTTAGCATTAGTCAAAAGCAAACACATTAAAAATGAATCACGTAAAAAAAATAACAACAATTATAACATTTTGCTGATTTTATCTTTTAAATGGTCATGTGATTTGTTTAGAATTTGTTTTTATGTTAAAAAATATTATTAATGCTATGGAAAAATATGACATAGTTATAATAAAATGTGTACTAAAAATAAATAATTAAAATAGTACCCACTTTGGCTGGCCAAAATGGATAGCCTTTTAACTTGGCCCAAACAATGCGGTGAGGATTATTCTATAAAAAGAAAAACAAAATTAAATATGATGAATTTGTGAAAAAAAGTAACCATATATATATATATATATATATATATATATATATATATATAAATAATGCAAATACCGGTACATTTTAGGTAAAGAAAGATTATATTTGTACCTTATAAATGAAAAAAATAATATTATTTAACACACATCAAAATATTTCTAAAGACTGTTAATATGTTCAATTCTGAAATATGCTAGGGACTTTTTCAAAGTCATCGTCTCTCAACTTTCTTCCAAAAACAGAGTATCCAGAATAGTCTCCTTCATTTCTAAATGAATTCTTCAGAGTATTGAGAGTTTCATTGTTTTCTAGAATTACCAGTAAAAGCCAAACAGTCAGCCTTGGTACACACTTGAATATGGCCATTTCTCATTATAATCAATATCTACATGTTTACCACTTAAAATGGTGTGGCAAGACTGATGCCATAGTCAGAGCTTAAAAATTGCAAAAAAGTTTTGAAGAATGCTTAAGTCAGCTACATGGCTAGTCTAAGCTAGAATTGAGAAAAAAGAAACTTGGTTCCTGTGAGTTCTTGAGAATCAAATTTCTTAATAATGATATGTACCTAATATTATTAATGGTCATTCCATCTTCATTGAAAAAGTTCTTTGTAACTTTTTGTTTCAAATCAAACTCAACAGTAGAAAAGAAGTGCCACTTTGACTTGCCTCCTCTCACAGAGTGTAAGCTTTGTGATCTTGATATCTTGGCTCAGAAAGTTTCCAAACTTATCGAACACCATGATTCTATGAAGGCTACTGCTCCAGATAAAATATCTGTTGTCATGCTTAAGAACCCTTACCAAGAATTATCTCCAATCCCAGCAAAGTTGTTTGACCATTGCCTGAAAGAGAAATATTTCTCAAATCTGTGGAAGTTGTCAGTTATATGCCTTGTTTTCAAGAATGCTGATAAGTATTCCTTTGCATTAACCCATCAGCCTCCTCAGTGTCATTAGCAAACTCTTTGAATCTTTTATCAAGTAGGAGTTAGTTCATAATCTCACCATAAAGAACCTCTAGAATGACAGTACAGGTTTTGCTCCGATAGGTCCAATATTTCAACTGTCATCACCTACAGGCACTTTGTTACCAGAGTAATTACCTGAGACATCTTAAAGGCTTTTAGTAATGTGCAGCATAGGGTGTTGCTGCCCAAACTCTCCAGCTATGGCAATTCTGGAAGGGTTTATGCAATCATCAAGTTCTTTCTTTCAGGAAGGTTCATGAAAATTATTATGGATGCCCATTCTGAAGCTGATGAGATCAATGCAGATGTCCTGCAAGGTTCTCTCTTTGGTTTTATTCTCTTCCTGTTTTTTTATTAATTATTTGCCTTGGAACATTCTCAAAGCATTAGTAAACATCACTGCAAATGCACTGTTTATGGATGCTCTTGCAAAAACAATGATGATCAGAACCTTGTAACATCTTTCCTCTGACTTAGCTCTAATAGGAAAAACTAACTGGCCTGTAATTTTCAATATCTCAAAAACCAAGCTAGTATCATTTAATCATCACTGTTCATACCCTGACTTTTCTCCAATTGAGATTAATGGTTACAATTTCAATCAAGTGCCAGGCTTTAAATATCGGTTGGGTTTCAAGTCCACTCCAGACCTTGTAGGACTCATATATATACAATCCAAAGTTGCTGCAAAAATAGTTGGATCATTCTATTGCTTTCAGGAAGGATCTGATTCCTTCTGCAATGTTTTATTTTTACAAGAGTCAAATTAGACCAAAAATGGAGTATTGTTACCATATCTGGGTGGAATTTACTCAATCCTCATGTTCCAGCTTTGACAGTGTTCAAAATCATTAACATGGTCCTGTCAAGAAAGGTTTATTTTTAAACCTCTTTACCACAGGTGCAATAATGTAAGCATGCTGCCACTTGATTGCTATTATCATGGCAAAATGTTTAGATGAGTTCTTTACAGCTAGGATATGCTATGCCCCTTGTTGAATCACTTTCATTTCCTCTGTATTTCAACTGTAAGAAGAAACTTCAACTCAGGTAGCTTTTTCCCCAAGAACTGTCGCACTGTGGAATAAACTCCCACATGGAGGCTTCCTTGAACAGTTCAATGTTGAATTTTTCAAATCAAAAGTTATATTTCCTTCTTATAATCTTCACTACCTAGCACTTTCTCCTTCATTCATGTTACAAACCCTATTCACCATTATCAGTGAGTGGTTCTTGAACATTTTATTGGGTAATATTTAGTATTAAAAAAAAAAAGAAATTGATATGTATTTCTTACAAGGCAAATTTTATCTGAGCAGCTTTTAATTAAATTTTACATTCAAAATAAAAAGAAATTAAAATAATCATTGATATATATATTCAAAAGCTTTGAAAAAACACTTCTTTCTATTCTTCAAATCAACCATTCGATCATGCATGGAATACTGTTATCATATCTGGTCAGGTGCCCCTGCTGTTCGTTTCAGTGTTCTCAACAGGCTCTAAAGGAGAATCTGTAATGTGATTGGTCCTGACCTGGCAGCTCAACTCCAGCCACTTTCTCATCGGCAGATGTGGCTTCCCTCTGTCTCTTCTACAAATATTTTCATGGCTTCTGCTCCGAAGAACTTAGGTCACTGGTGCCCCCTCCACAAGAATTTACTCAGGCAACCAGGCTAGCATTTACTAAATGCAAGTGCAAAAAGCCTTTTATAATAATGAAAAACTAAGAATTTGGGAGGTCTAGATGGCTTAATGGTTAATGGAAAATAGACTGAAATTTTCAAGCCAAGTTCAGATTCCAGATCAGGCAATTTGGGTTTACTTTGCATGAAAGCTCTTGGAAAATTGATTGAGTGAGAAATTTGTTTTTTATGGTTTATCAACTCTTTGTGGGTTATTTAAAGCCAAAATATTTTGGAGTGTAAGGATAATTCTTTTTGTTGCAAGTGAATATTGCATTAATATATTTTAGAACAACAGTAATTTTTCAGATTCAAGTCCTATTTAACCTATAGATTGGAAGATAGTAGATTCATACCTTTTCCAAGAATATTTGTGTGTAAATGAAACCCAACTGGAATTTGAACTTTATTCCACAATTTCTTATTCCATGCTGCTATTCTTGGGAAAAGGTACATATCTTTTTCCCATGCCCTTTAGTTCATGTTTGGTATCAGGTTTGTAAAAATCCACTTGCTACTGAGAATGTAAGCTACTAAATAGCAATATCAAAACAATATATAAGCAGTAATATTAATGTTGTATTCAAATTATAAAGATTGCAAACAGAATCAAGAACACTTACACATGGTTCACAGAACCATTCTTCTGTAGTTTGTTCACATGATCTTGCATAGCAATCAGGGCATATTTCAATTTCTGTCATCTGATAAAAAAAAGTTATTCATGAATAGTATTACAATTGTAAGTGCATCAATGAAAGAAAGTGTTGTAAAATAATTTTATTTCAATATAAATTCATCATTTTAACACATTCAGTACTAAATAAATGCTAATTAAAATTTTCACTATTTCATGTGTGAATACACAAAAACATAAATAAAAACTTGGTACTGAAGGTGATAAAAAGGATAAATATTTCAATAGGAATCTCAAAACTGCACAATATGAAAATCATGTATTTTCTAAAATTAAACTCCACTAATCACGATTGATTTTTACTTGTTACTGGCTTAAAATAATTTGACATAATAGTAATATCGCTCATTTAGGACATAAAGTCATTTTAAAAATTAAATGAGGAGTAAAAATAACATTTTAATTAAGTATTTATGAAGCCAAAACCCAAATACTTTTAGATACTTGTTTCTTTATTATAAGAAAATGAAAATTTGCAGTTATTGTATACACTTTTCTTATCTTAAGTACAAAGAAAATGTTTATTTATTGCCTAATAATTTAAATAATTAAAAACCTACCTCATGCTTGCAGATTTTTAAAATCATCTTTGCACTACCAGTCAATTTGTGATGAGCTACGAGATCAAAAAATGATAAAGACTGCAATAAAACCTTATTCAAGATATTACATAAAAATATTTTGAATAAAACCAATTGAAGCTTTTACAGAATTTTCAAAATTAGAATTTTAAAATGCAACATATATGTTTGAAACTCAGATGTAAATATTGTTAAGTAATAAAAAAATTTGTTTTTCAAATTATGGATGAGATTTTTTAAAATTTACCAAATGCAACTTACACCTGAATGTAGTGAAAGAATACATCAGCCAAATCATGATAAAAAAAAAACAAAGATGAAGAAAGTAGTCAGAATAATCCACCATTAAAGAAAACTAGATTTGCTATTTTAAAAACCCATTTAAAGTCTTTCACTTTTAACATATAGCATAAATGATTTAACGAAATATTGAATAAAAGAGCATTCAGAAGAAATATGTGAATTAAAGTCTACAGTTAGAAAAAAAACCTACTTCCATTGAATATGATGCAGTTGTGAAGGATCCACTTTACATCAGCAAGGAAAGCTTCAGTGGAACCATATTTGTCATTTTTAATATTCTGTAATACAAGAAAGACAAAGATTGCATAAATTAAAGAAACAAAGATTGAGAGATGACAATTCATCTGTCAAAAAATTATGTTCTTGTGCTCAGTTCAGATAAGTAACAAAATAAAAGAAAAAAAGTAAACTTTAAAAAATGTTTAAATAATTGATATAATTTTAAAATCTATCTTTTAAGATAATTACTTCCAGTACATTTTGGAAGAGAAGAAATAACTTGTTTCCTCCTCATGGAAAATGCAAATGTAAATGTCATTATCCAAGAGCAACTCATTAGATTTGAGAAATAATCAGTTATAATATTACTAATTCATAAAGACATTATATTTCTGTCTATAAATGAAAGAGTATTAAAAATGCGTATTTCTAAAAACAGTTTGTTCAAACTATTACTAAAAATGACAATTCTGACTCTTTATAATAGAAACTTTATGAAAACCATGTATTAGTCATTTACTCTTAGATGAAATCAGATGCACGGTGAGAGATTAACAAAATGAGCTCAGTAGAAGTGAAATTGTAATATACATGTATAAAGAAACATTTCATAAATGCTATTCAATAAAATCTGAAGTCCGGTTAATAAGTCAGCATTAAATCCTTCAACAAATGTAAAAATGATATTTTTCTTAAATAATTACTCTTGTATACTAACTATTTATAACGAGGTTTTCTCAGAATAGAAACTTGATAAATATAAATTCATTATTGATCCATAATATTAATATAGAGAACAAATATAATATAGTTAAATAAGATATGTAGAAATATTAATACTTTAATAGTCGTTGTCTATTTTTTTAATTTTTGTGAAAAAATTCAAAAATTTATAATAAATAAATATTATTCTAATCTATGTCAGTATCACTATTATAAATAGCATAAATTATATATATAAATTGTATGTAATCTATAAATTGCATGTTCTTAAATGTCATGTTCTTTCAAGATGTAGGTGACCATGACTCCATAGATTCTTTTTGCATTATTCTCTGTTAATAGTCATGCATTCTTGGGCAAGATAGTGAAGTGGTTTCCTGTTATCTTCTCAATAGTTTGGAATTTTGAGTTTTCTTTCTTTTAAACAAATTACTACCCAAGTCTACCTTGCTATGTCTCAATAGAAGCTTTGTTTCTGAGCTGCTTTACTTAATGATTGTAGAATGATTATCCTAAGATTAAAAAGAACAAAAATAATGCAAGAAATATTAAAAAAAAACAATAATAATTGACAACGATTCATTTAAGAAATTTCAATATTCTTAGATCAAAAAAAAAAATTGCACAGACTTCTTTATGAAGCAGACTTATGAGCAGGTATTATATACAGGAGCTTAAATACTTTCTTTACCTTTTCAATTGTAGTTAAATCCATAGGATGATAAATGAAATCATGATAGTTGGGGACAGCACATAAATCTACAGGTTGACGGAAAGGGGAACTCTGGAATAAAGAGAAAACATTAGAAATGGTTCTAACTTAAAAACAAAAAGCATTTAAAATTGATTTATTTTAACACCTTCGGCTGATAACTTGAAATCCATTTTCTTTAAGAAATAATTTTCATCACTAACATGGCATTTGAAATAAGGACTTTTCATATTACAAAACTAATGTATTAAACCATTGACTATGTAATAATTATGTAAAATAAGATAATATTTTAAAAAATTTGCAGTCTTATTAAAATCATTTCACATGTAGAATATGTATGCACACACATCAATAAGCCTAATAATGAAAAATGTCTTTGTTATACACAATAAATATTTTGACATATTTTCCTTCCCTGTCAATGCATTTGATCCAATGCTTCTTTCAAATCACATATCATACATTGTACAGAAAAATATTCCAATCAAAATTAAGTTAATAACTGTGAAAGGCTACAGGCTCATTGATCCACCTTTATACATATTGTTGTTTATTATAAGGCGTATCAATCCTTTGTAACTTGTTTAAAACCAAAATGTATTTCAAATTATATGAGATCACTTACAGTGTCCAGTGTTCTGAAATGGTCCCTCATCTAAGTACTGACTGGGCTCAACACTGCTTAACTTCAGCGATCGATTGAAAAATGGTGTCTCAGAATGATTTTATACATATTGTGATAAAATTAAAAAAACGAAACCTACATCTCAATAAATAATGGATTATTATTATTTTCTGAACAGCCTAGAAGAGGGAACAGGTAGATAGAGTGTTCTTTATTCTAACAATGTATAGTCAAAACATTTACATAGAATTTAACCCTTTGTTGTATATTGGTTACAATTGTAACCTTTCTCTAACCTTTGTTGTATATTAGTTACAATTGTAACCAATATGCAACAAAGGGTTAAAATAATTTAGTTAAGGCAACTTGCCTAATCTTTGTATTTGTAAATGATGAGTTTCTAACAAGAGAAAGTGGGAGCAGAGAGAAAGAAAAGTTTTCTTACTGTCTGGTGTTTCATTCTGGTTAGAGCATGTTTCAGAAGTGCACAAAACTGTTCTTGAGTTATCATTGACATTGATTTGGATCTTGTGTCCACACATTCAGCACGCATTATACGCTGGGAGGAAAAAAACAAAGAGAGAAACATTATATTTGAAAACAACTAATGCAACTATATATACACATCATATATATTTAATGCGGATGTAGATAGATTGATAAATAGATACTGATATGACATGTATGTACATGAATGTATTTTTAGCTTATTTACATAAAGCATTATTTTTTATATGTAAATTTAAAATAATAAAATGAATTGAAAATTCATTAATAATCATTATTTCAGTATCTAACTTGATTAAATTTGTCTTTCCTTTAAGAAGTTTCAAACAGGCTTGATAATTTTAAAGAAAACTCTAATAAAAATATCTGAACACTAAAAACATGAAAGCCACTATTAACATAACTTTTTTTGCTGTATTTTTACGGTTTTAATCTTAATGATTTAATATTATTTGTTCTCAACAATAAAACTTTCTTTCTTAAATGTTTTATTACAAAACCCAAGGCATTGAATAAAACTTTGAAATCAGCCTAGACATTTATTTATTCTTAAGCAAAAATAAGTAGAGAGCAAATTTTATGCTAAATTATTAAATGTTTCTTTTACTTACAGCAGAAGAAAAAGAACTTTTAGCACAGAGGTAAATGTAATTCTTTGTATAAGAAAAACAATGCATTTATTTATGTACACACATTATTTTACACTTTTTTACATTTGTATATAATCATAAATGTATCTACATATATTCACACACACACACACACATATATGAGTATGCACATGTATGTGGCTATCCTTGTGCATATGTGTGCACATGTATATATTGATGCAAATGTTTGCAACATATTTTCAGCAAAATATTTTTTCATAAATATACAAATATTTTTCATTTAAATATATAGCATCATTACTCAGTCTTCAAGATATTTTCTTTGGTTTTCTATTTGAACGAAAGCTACTTTTGAATTAAATTGCGTATACAATTCTAACTTCAATTTGATGAGTTTTTTTTTTGAGAAATTCTCAATATTTTCAACAAATGACCAGACAAGCAGTGTTTCTTGTAGCAAAAATCATCAATAATTGAAAAAAATTCTGATGAACAAGCCACATGTGAGAAAATCTTATTCCAACTTCATGTTTATTTACTATGTCACATTTGTGATAAAAGGATGTGAATTGTCATGTAACAAAGTTACCAAATGATTTTATTGCCATGGAAATGGTCTTTTCTCTTCAAATAAACTTTGTGCAAGAGTTTAAATGCTGATCAATGTTCACTTCCATAAGTTCTTCTGAAATCTCTTAAGTACTATACTTGACTGATTGAACAAGCAATAAAGAACCAAGTAAACATCTTAGACAATTCTAAGATTTCCTTAACATTATCTAAAAGATAGGGTTAAGGATTTTTTGCATCAGCCTAATGTTTTAATATTTCTTCACATGTGAGTGCATTTAAGGATGATTTCAAGAGATACTGATATGATTTTCAACTGAAAAAGTACATAGTTGTGATATAATCATATACATATGAGATTTTTCTTGGGACAATTTTCTAGATGCATTATTTATTATGAATATTGAATTTTAAGACAGAGTCTCTTGAGTGACAAGTGAAATGTGGTTGAAAATTCTAGTTTGACTTCAAATTCAGCATAACTTACGTCACATTCAGGACACACCCATTCTGATGGGGATTCTTCAAGGCCAAGACACTTTATATGATAAACTCGAGGACACAGTTCACAGAAAATCATCACACCATCACGGTGGCAGATCCAACAAAAATAGTCATTTTTATTATTCTGGAATGTAAACAACAATCTTTTTTCAGTACATAATTTCCATAGATATTTGGAAATTTTGAAAATCACTAAAAATGATGTAAACAATATTATTTATTTATTGAGGTAACTCATTTACATAGGAAGTCACCAAGAGTATAAATACCTCCAGTTATAACTCTTGAGGTAGTTGAGTGCTCACCACTTCCCATAACATTACACAACAATAGCATTACCAATATCTAAAGAACTGAATGAAATATTATCATTATTAGGAATCTAGCAGCTGAATCTAGAGCAAAAAAGCTAAAGGATTTAAAATCAGTTGGAGGAAAAAAATCAGATAATTGATCTCTTCTTGGCAAATGTGAGTTGTGAGACTTTTTTTTATAATCATTTTACCTCAAGCAATACAGTACTGCTACTGGTGCACAGGGTGTTACATAAGAGAAGAGTGATAAGAAAGAGGAACAAGTTACAGGGGTTGTCAGAGAATGGGTAAAAGAAGGATGAGAATACTGGTGTAAAAGAAAGCTGAATGAGAGTAAAGTGGAAAGGGAGAAGAAAACGATACAAGGGTTTTCAGGGAAAGGACACAAGTCAAGGAGATAAGAGATGGGAATTGACATTGCATTTAAATTCTTGGAGATTGTATCTGCCAGGGAAATATGCGAAAGGAAATTCCACAGAAGGAAAGTGCGAGAAGAGAAGTTGATAGAGTAGATGTTGTGGTTAAATTTGATTGGTTTCACTGTAAAAGCATGTTGCTAGTCTAGTAGCTTGAGTAAATTCATGCAGAGGGGAAACCAGGGAGCTAAGCTCATTGAAGCAGAAGCAGTTAAAGTATTTGTAAAAGAGACAGAAAGAAGAAACATCACATTGGTGAGAAAGTGACTACTATAAAAGTATCAGCAATTGCACATCCAAGACAGTTGGAGGAAATAATCTTAGACAATATAAGTGAGCTAATAGTAAAAAACATAGCACCTAAGAAAAAGCTAGTAAATGCAGAGAGAGCTGAGTTCATGATCATTTCTCAAAAAGTGAATGAATCAGTCATTGAGTATGTTCTTCATTTGAAACAGGCTGCCAAATATTGTGAGTTTGAGAAACTACGATCAAAAAGTTCATCCACTCACATGGGTAGACAAGTTAGAACCACATTAGCTATATCTTATGCCACTAATGAAAAACTGTGGTATAAAAAGAATAGTGAATCTAATCTACAAGAGGCAAGATTCATAATGCAAAAAGGATAGAACACTATAATAGACAAAAATAGAAATGGAATATTAGCTCATGCAGACCAAATTAGATTGCAACATGATATAGATAAAAAAAAGTACAGTGAGACTAAAACTAATGAAAACAAAAGTGTCATGTTGATGCAAGACAAACATGACAGTGAAACTGAGAGTAGTATAGATTCTGAAAATGAAAACTATTGGAGGAACTCCTATAAAAAAAGAAAAAGATCATAATCTCCCATGTCTAGACAATATTTTAGGGAGAGGGAGGACGATAGTGAAGAAACAAAAGCTCTCAGAAGAAGCATCAGGGAAAATAAAGGGATAAAACCTGTTTGGTATAGGGAGATGAAGGGACTCATTTATATAGGAAGTTACCAAGAGTATAAATAGCTACGGCTATTACCCATGAGGTGGTTGAGTACTTAACACTTCCTATGAATTAGTAACACTACACAACACCCACAAAACCTTTAATTAAAAAATGTAATGATTTTTTTAAATTCAAAGATATAATGATTTTATGAAAATAAATGCAAATCCAGAAAAAAAAACTTCATCCAATTAATTTTCATTGTTTTCACTTTTGATGAACCACATAAAATTTACTACTTTCTTGGCTGTTTAAAAATTGAATATTAATACAAAGTCAGTTGGCTACTGATATGAAGAGTACAAAACTGTATAAAATATAAAATGCTGTACCAACATTTAAATACAATATTTTATAGTTAATATTAAAATATATTATTAAAATATATATTACTATATATTTTTTATGAGCAATAAATACTTAAAACAAGCTCCCTCATGTCATAGGTGTAATAAAAATATCAAAGAAAACTGGGAATAGGGAGCAGAAAAATACAGAGAATTTAAAGAAAGACTGAGTTAAGACTGATAGTACATCAAACACCATTATGTTTAATAGCATGCTGCATTTAAAAGAGAACAATATTTTATTATACAACCTAATACAGAAAGTTTTAATCATGAAAAATCTTCCATTCAATTAGTTTATTCTCATTAAAACACATTCAAATTTAGTAAGCATACTACTTGTTTGAGATACATACAAACATAATAAAATGACTGCTATGTTACATTAAATAGTGTGATTATTTCTTAGATTAAGCATTTTCATTATAAATGTCTGACTAGTTTTTCTTTCATCTTATTTTTGTTAATTAATTCTATTATATATACAAAAGTTACATTAGACCAAAAATGAAGCATTGCTGCCATATCTGGGCTTAAGCTGCTTCATTCTTCAGTCTTGGTAGAGTTCAAAATTATTGATGTGGTCTTGTTGTGGATGATCTATTTTTCATTCTTCAATCTCTTTCCCACAGACACAACATTGCAAACAATTGCTACTCTATCATTATCTCCATGGCAAATGTTCAGATGAACTCTATTCTTTGGCTATTCCAGTTCAGACATTTACAACTAGAGCTTTCCATGCTACAGTCACAAAGTTGAATCACTAATTTCCCCTGAATTTTAACTATAAACAGAAAATTCCTCTCAGAGAGCCTTTTCCCTAAAACTGCTATTTGTGGACAAACTCCTGTAGGGCTACTTTCCTGAACACTACAACCTCTTCAAGATAAAGATTAATTGCCATCTATCCTTCTTATCCTCATAATCTTCACTTTCTACTATCTCATATTGATATCACACACTTCCTTCAGTAACCCTCTAGCTAAAAAAATTAGCCTTGTTTTATAGTCTATGATGACTAAGTAAACAGCCTGAATCAGAAATAAAGACGAGGAACAAGAAATGAACAAGAAATGCATTTATTATCGTTGTGAACCTGTTTGAAATGGATTGGATCAGAGAATCATTAGTGATAAAATTTCATATAGTTATGTAGCCTTCCTTATCCAATTTTCATCATGCTATATTATTTGTTTGTTAGTACTACTGATAGCAGTATTAATGATGAAGATGATGATGTAATAGTCTTAAGTTGTCCAAACTTTTTATATGAAGTATCGTTATAAGCTTAAGAATTTTTCTTTCATCTATTTTTTAGGTAATGCTTATGACATTAAGTTTATATACATATATATAAACACACGCACTCACACAAACTTGTGCAAATTAATTGAAACAACCGCTTTAGTTTTCTTTCATCATACAGTCAGTTTTAGACCCACTGGAGAGATAGGGTGTAATTGATTTCTATTTTTACCTCAGATTAGATCATTTGCAGTGTAGTACAGTAATATGAATTTATTTTAGAGGTGTACGATGAAATTTGTTCAGCCTTGAAAAATATTGTGTTATACATGATTGCATCAGATTCTTATCACGCCCAGACACTATTGACTCAAATGTCAATTAATTGTCCTACAGCAATTGTCTGCAATGGAAGTTAATCCAAGGAAGTGTACAAAAACTATTATGCTGCACAAGTACATTGGAAAGCTTTACAGAGAGATCACAGATATTGTTAGTGTCAGTCTTTCAACTGTCAGTTGTGTCATGAAGGCAAAGAAACAAAAAGGATTCATTGGTCCAAATCATAAAGGAAAAATGTAGTCGGAAGAAAAAAAACAATGCCAATAGATGATGTATACATGATCAGAAAAAGTGTGAAAGATCCTAGGAAGACATTATTCATTTTGTTTCCATTAATTTGAACAAGGGTGTATATATAATTAAGTTAACGGCAATTTTTAAAAAATATATAGTAAACTGACGACAACAATGTAAAATTGTAAATATTATCAATCAGATCGCTTAAAGTTGAACATTAGTTAAAAAAAAAAGTAAATTCAGATAAATTAAATATTCATAAAAAATGAGAACAAAGTAATCTTTAAATATGAGACTAGAAAAAAAATGTTTCCAAACCTCTTTGTTAGCATTGATTTTATTAATTGAGACATAACATTGTTTTGAGTCTTAGTGATACTTTATAATCAAAGATGAATATTTACTTTAATGAAATATCAAAACTTACTTTTGTCATCGATAAATACAACTCTCAATAATAAAAATCAAATTATATTTTTATGCAAAATGAGCAGTAAAGATAGCTTCAAAATTTGCTTAAAGTAATATAAGCATCTATGCTGTGTCATTCTGTACTAAAGAATGAATTAGTGCACCAAACTTAAATTTTACAAAGTATTTTGTGCATAGCATGCGTGTGTGTGTGTGTGTGTTTGTTTTTGCAATATTTATATGAAGGTGATAATTTGGTTGCTTTTGTGTCTTTAACCAATTTTCCCAATAATCTTTATCATTCACACTCACATTAGTTTCTTTAAATATTTTCTTATATTGATGTAAATTTTTCTTCAATCTCATTCTTAAAAACAGTTTTTTGTATCTTTCCAATGATTTCAATTTATTTTTAATTGTTTTCTGAATGTTGTTTAAATTTTTTAACAGTTTACAATTTTGTGTTCTCATCACTTAATAAGTTTACAACATTTTGTTTCTCTTTTGAGGCTATATCTTATGACCTACTGCAATCTACATATACTTGAAATTAAAAAATAAATAACAACAATTAAGCTGTTACAGATATTTATTTACAATATGATGAACAACCAGTAAGTTGTATAATAAAATTTCCCACAACCAAATAAGTTATATGTCTAATAAAAATAGAAGTTATAAAATGAAATTCATAACACTGGAGAACCCTCGGACCCCGCAAATTACCATCCTATCAGCTTTCTCCTGATCTTTGGCAAAGTGTTCGAAGCCATTATCAACGCCGAGGTGGTTCAGCATCTCATAGCACACAGGCTCCTCTCAGACAAGCAGTATGGTTTCCGCTTCATCAGGTCTACTGCTGATATGCTAACGACCATCACCGAGTATATATACCAGGCTCTCAACATGAATGGCGAAGCCCAAACCGTTGTCTTGGATATCTCTAAAGCGTTCGACAGAGTTTGGCATGCTGGCTTTCTACACAAACTGCGGAGCTATGGTATAACTGGACCTAATCCAGTCTTTCCTCTTTAACCACACATTGAAGATGGTATTAAACAGACATGCCTCCCAGAACTACCATACGAACACGGGTGTCCCTCAAGGCTCTATCCTAGGTCCTACACTCTTTCTGATCTACATTAATGATCTCCTTGATACCATAAGATCCCAAGTAGGTATGTACACTGATGACACTACAGTTTACTATCACCTTGATCAAAAATCTGGTGTGGGCGACAAAGCGAACCTTGCAGCCGAGCTTGAAATGAACCTCCAATCCATAGTGGACTGGGGTAAGAAATGGCTCGTAAATTTTAATGCTTCTAAAACGAAGCTGCTATCAATTAACTACCATAGACAATCGCACCTACCTCCCATTAGCATGGATCAGGCTTGCCTCCCAGAGAGAGTAAAACACTACACCTCCTTGGTCTCACACTTTCAGTGGACCTCCAGTGGAATGACTATATTGAATCCATTGCTAAATCCGCTGCTATGAAAGTCGGTTCTCTGTGCAGGGCCCAGAAGTTTTTTCCGTCTGAATCTATCCTGCACATATATAAATCTACCATCCGCCCGTGCATTGAATACTGCTGCCACATCTGGTCGGGTGCCCCTGCTATTCTCCTCAGGGTTCTTGACAAAATACAACGGAGAGTCTGTCATGGGATTGATACCAACTTGGCAGACCAGCTGCAGTCCCTCTCTCACCGGCGTGACATGGCTTCCCTGTGTCTCTTCTATAAATACTTTCACGACTTCTCTTCTGATGAACTTAGATCACTAGTACCCCCTAGGTACGAATTTGCACAAGATACTAGATTAGCAACTAGGTCCCACTCTTTTACAGTGAAACCAATAAAATGTAACCGCAATTTCCACTCCAACAGCTTCTTTTCTCGCACTTCCCGACTGTGGAATTCCCTTCCACATGATTGCTTCCCCGACGGCTACCATCTCCAGGAGTTTAAATGTAAGGTCAATAGACACCTCCTAACACACTAACTCGCATCCATTCTTTCAAACACTCTTCCCATCTACCCAACCCTCAGCCTTACCCGTCTATCACCCTCCTTCTGACATTTCCTATATCTAACCACTCTTTCTCTTTACCTTCTCCTATATAACCCCTTGTGCAATAGTGGCAGTGGAATGCCTTGCTTGGGGTGAAATGATTAAAAAAAAATATATATATATTTATTACATGTGTATAAGTATATCCTGAAAATTCTACCAACATCAGTTAGTTAATATGAATTTTATTGTGAGGATGTAGAAGTAAATAAATAGTGTACACAGTACAATTTCTTTTTACACCCAAATATTAAACATAAATTTAGAACTTTTTGTATTCATGGCTTTAAATAGTATAAAAGTAAATGTGTGCAGACTTACTACTCCTGTTCCATCATTTCGCCCAATTTTCTGTTTTTTTGGTGGGATCTGCACAATATATAAGTCATCTATTTTCCCTCTTGTTCTTTTAAAGGATTGTGGTGTACCTAAAATAAAATACAAAAAATATGATTAATAATATCACAAACAAAATCATAGAAAAGTTATATCAACTGTATGTATGAAAAAAAAATTCAAAGAACCTACTTGTAAGTAATCAATATTTGATTAACAGTTTTGCTCAAGTCCCTAAAACTTCCATTATGTATGCTAAAATCTAAATAATGGAAAGATGCACCAAGTGTGTAATCTGTGATGTTAATACTGGGTTCATGTTTATTGGTCCATATTTGAACATGAAATATATTTTGTATTGCTTTGCTACTATATTTACTAATCAAAAACCAGAATGAAAATGAAATTTCATGTTTGTGTGTTATGGATGCAATAATCATATAATTGATAAGATGATTGCACCTATAACATACGAAACAAAATTTTCTTTTCTTTCTGGTTTATGATTGGTAAATACAGGGTGCGATGGATAAATTGTTGTCTAAATTATGCAAAAATGTAAATAACACTGACATCTCATTTTAACAGATATGTTTATCAGAACCACACAAAAATATCTTCAAATACTAAAGAGTATGAATAAATTTAATCAATAAAATTGGCATTGGCTTCAATTACAGCTTCCAGATGTCTTCTGATTCTCCAGTAAATCTTCTGGAAAATTATGTTTAAGTTGGTGAATATTGCCATAATCCTTGCCCTCAGTTCACCTTTGGTGTTACAAGAAGTTTTGTTGATCTTTCACTCAACTGCACCCCATACATAATAGTCTGGGGAGTTACGTGGCCAGATGTATGATGACAGCAATGCAAAATATGTATATCTAATCTCAACTTATTTATAAATGGAACTTTGTGTGTGTGCCCGTTACCTATAGACTCCGAAACGGCTGAACCAATTTTCTTGAAAATTTACACAGTTGTACTATAAGCGTCTGCGAGTGTTCTTAGCTAGGTTTTGTGTTGAGGTACCCCCAATAAATATCGATAATCGAAAAAATCGGGTTATAGAAGGAGTGGTCCGATTTTGATCAAATTTGATACACTCATAGACAAAGACATAAGAAACGATATTCAGAAGTTTCAAGGTTGCAGTTCTATCCTTGGATGACTTATTTGACTCCGATATTGGAAATCGATACCCCGATATCCTACCGGGTCTGATCAAAATCAGTTTTTCAGCCCTTTTATTTTAGTTTTTGCTTCGTGTTTGGCTCTAAGTAGGTATAATTGTAGTTCTTAGTCTCAGCCATGATACCATTTACTCAGAGGACTTATTTAGCCTTCAAAATTCAGTTTATGACAAAAAAAACTTATTTGATATTGATACCAGGGAATCATTTGATTCGTTTTTCTTTCAGTCTAGGTTTCACTTTAACTGTAAACAACTATTGCTTTTTAGTCTTTCGTGCCAACGTCCAAAGAGTCTGAGCTCCGGGACCATGGATTAGTTTTAAAGCTTTCATTACACCCAAGTAATGCTGGGCTATACTGCTAGTTTTTTTAATATTTCCAACTTTAAACTGATACATTTGTTGGTAAAATGTCACTAAAAGATTTCAAAAATATATTTCATGTGATATGCCTAGTTTATCTATCATAAAATTTGTATAGATTGTGTAGTAATCTAATAAGCACTGCTAAAGTGAGACATTTGCAGACTGAAAATTTACAATCTACTGATCCATTTTTAACATAAAATTTAATTTTTATGAATAAAAAATTTGGGAAAATATCCAAAAACATAGTAAGCATTTCAAATTTAAATCTTTGGGATAAGACTAGTTTTTTTTATCCAACATTATATAAGCAAATATAATGATTAGCCATTCACTGATAAGTAAATCTTTATTTAATTAAAATAACTGTGAGATTGCACCTTAAAGAACTTTAAGAACTATTTCTGCAGGCCTTATCTATTCTATATAATAGAAATTCCCTTCCAGTCTTATGAGATTATATATATATATATATATATATATATATATACACACACTTTCTGGGAGAAAGTATACCTAAATTTTATTTTATGAATATTATATATATATATATATAAAAAGAGGTAAGGAGGTAAATAAGTATATATATATGTGTATACATATAGAAACACATTAATATATAAATATTAATCAAGTGTGAACAGTGGCTAATGCTGTATAACAAAGCCAAAAAATATATATTAATAAATATACATATTGTTCAATGTTTATATATATATATATATATATATATATATAAATTTTATATTTGGATCTGTAAATAGAATATAATATTTGCATCGAGTCCTCCACCTTGATCAATTTTAATATTAATGAAATTAATATTAATTAGGATCAGGTTTTTGGGTTTTACCTATCTGATCATCCTTTTGGATTTCAAATATAAATTTCAATCTTGGGTAAAAAGCAATCAGATGTCTAACTGTACTGATGAGTTGTGATACAGCGAAATAGATGTCTGCGGATGACTATATATATAAATGAAAATAACTGCTTGTTGCTGTTAGACACCAACACATCAAATGTTATGATCTTAATAGTTTCATAGTGAAGACCATTAATGTAGCTAATGACACATCCAACAATTGAGAATTGACTGTTTTTGCTATGTAGCCAAGAGTTTATAACTTAGAAATTAAATTTGATAATCTGAATCAAGATTAAAGAGACGTCAGTGGACATCTTTGATGTGATTATTGAGAATTTTTTATCATGGCTGACAAGAATCTACTTATCAAAAATTGAACATGACATTATGATATCTATAAAGATCAAAGATGTCAGTTAACTTTGACTGTTGAGAACTAAATGACAACTGACAATTGACAGTTAACAAATGACAACAACTATTTGTTATTTGCGACAGATATGAATGTAAAACCTTAAGATTAAGTTTATCTATGTAATATCCATCAAAATCAAAACAAATTCAACAACTTTCATGATGATTACTAATAATTGAAAATTGGCAGCTTGTGTGGGTCCACAAGTGTCTTTTGACACTGTCTGTTTTTTAGCTTGATCCCTAGTAGTTCATACTTTAAAGATTACAATCCACCAATTCCATATATCTAATTTATCTAACATAAGTTTCATATAGATTATGTTTATCTCATAAGTACTTCTCAAGCATTTTCTTTATTCAAAAGGTTGCCAGAATGTTGATAAAATTCTCTTTTTAATTAGGCCTATCACTTTTAAATAATAAAACCATAAGTTATGTTTCATATGCAATTTGTGATATCAAAAAAAATTTTTTGTTTTTCAATTATTTGTACTTTAAATTTTTAATGTAGATATCTAATTGTGTTATATCTCTTTAGTATTTGATAATTACAGCATTTTCTTTAATGTAACCACGGAATATACAAGTAAAAAAACTGTCAGATTTCTTTTTTTAATGCAAGTTATATAGGTAGTGTGGAGACAAACAAGAAAAGACACTGGTTGCAAAAGACACAGGGGAGCTACCTCCCTTGCGCCTGGGCCTTTTTTAGAGACATAAAAAGACCAGTGGGGACGTGAGGGACGAAAAAAGACAGCCATGCCTTCCACCACATTTGAACATCTTCAAACATGAGAAAAAAAATATATCCTACCAAAACCATAGAGAAATGAACACCCCATGCAGTGAGTTTAACAAATTTTTTATTTCTTGTGATGTGTATGTCTCTTTACATTTTGTCGACATATAATAAATGTCTAAAATGGTATTTGGGCTCAGCTCCTCTTTAATTTATTTTGCATTTGTATAGTATTGTTTTTCCTTTTTGTGGGTTAGAACTTAGCTAAGTAGTACTTACTTATTGCGTTAGGCAAGAGTAGGAAAAATAATATTATAGTAGTTTATACTGTATACACAAATCAGTATAAGTATTTCTTTGTAAGGGTCTTTCTACATGAAATCCAAGAGCTGAAATCTTTTGAAGATTAGAACAGTTGATGCCTTGGCAATTAATTATAAAGGTACCTGAAAAATTATTTAGAACTGGGGTATAGGAAAGTTTTGCAAAGAGGTGAGTTTATAGTTTGAGATAAATGTACAATGACACATAGAAAAAGTGGCAATGTTTAACCTACATGCTCCACAAACAGGGTGTGTCAAAAGGACGGTTACTTCGTTGACACTGCTATAACTGCATACACTTTTGACACTTGTGGTAATGTTTATAGTTTTAAAAAGTGATGATTAGAATTTTAATAAAATTCAAACATATGAAAGTGGATTTATACATTTTCTTTATTCTTGACTATTGACAACAAAGATATTAAACAATATTTATTAGATTGAATAAAAATCTTGTTTTCATACTTATTTGTAAAATGGTAAATAATAAATATTGCATTGTCGTTGGTTTACATATTTTGATAATTTTGTAATCTTTTGATAAATTTTTTAATAAAAAGATTTACCTTCAAATTTATTTCTTTATAAGTTGGTAAATAATAAATTTTTATAAAAAGTAAATAATAAATATTGCATTGTACTTACTTCACATATTTTTGTAATCTTGTAAATAAGCATTGCTGAGGGAGTCAAAAGTGTATACAGTGTCAAGGAAAAAAAAACAGTCTTATTTTAAACTGTCCCCTTACAACCTAGAACTTAAAGTAAGAGCTCTTATCATTCTTTCAAGAAATTTGGATCAACCTAAACTCTGTAAGTAAACAACATGAATTATAACAGCTTTACACTCTTATGTTATAGAAGCTCAAATTTAAACTAGCTGAGGAAAAGGTGTAAGTACTTTTATTGAACTGCATCAGAAGTCCTCTTTCATTTCAAAAACTGCAATTTCCTATATTGTCATGTTTTACAATGTCAACAAAGAACAGGGTGAGACATTGAAAGGTGTTGGTTTATGTTGTGGACTGGTTAGGGGCCAGAAATAAAGACACAAAGACAAAATAGAGTTAAACGAATATATCCACAAAGAACAGTAGTACAACATGAGAAGAATCACCAGTGTGACTGTATTGGTACGGCTGTCAGAGGTATTTGTGGAATAAACATCTCTCTGCTCTGCACAAATCAGAAAGTGCTGCTTGTTTATATAGTTTGGAAGAATTCATTTGTACATGGTAATTTACCATAACACCTTCCTTCTAAGTATCAACTTTGCAGGAGTCTTAATATTTTTTTTTCTTTTTGGATTAATGACAAGAAAATCCATTTTCTATTTTCTTTTTAAACAGCGCTGTTCTGGGGCCGCTTGTGGTATTAGCATGTCAAAAGTATTGTAAATGACATCCATTACATCTTTCTCTTCAGGAGAACTGCTGTCAGCATTGTCTGACAAGCATTCCCTGATTTGATTAAATGTCTTTTGTGAGTAAACTGAGGACTTTTAATTATGTAGAACACATTTCCTACTCTTTTTTTCAATTGTACCCATTTCCCAGAAAGATTTATCATCCCAAAACATCTGGAAGAAACTTTCTCTCCAGTTGGTAGCATTTTGTAGGTACTGTGTTTGTTTTGGAAGTAGCGTGTTAAACACAGACCTGATTTTTTTATGCAAACGTTACATTGGCTGATGATGGTGTGCTGTTGTTGGGCTTGATTCTATACACTTGAAGGAACTGTTGTAGGGCATTTTCTGTGGGTGTGCCCCTAGCTTTCTTCAGAGATCTTTTCAGCATGTCAAGGAAGTGCTCAGCCTGTCTTGTAAAGCAATTGTGATATGATTGATCTAGAAGGTCTCACAAAAATCTTTAAAATCACCAGATGTAAATTGTGTCCCATTGTTTGACGCTAAAAAATTGACTAATACAAATCTGGCAAACAGTTTGTGTAGAACATTGATTGTCACTTCTGTAGTGGGATTTCTACATCTAAGAACTTTGGGCCATTTAGAAAAACTATCTACTACTATAAGATAATAGAATCTATCTAGTGGGTCTGCAAAATCTATATGAATCCAAGATCATGATCGATTCATTATATCTGATTGAAGGTGCCTTAGCTGCTAAGGCACAGCCTTTTCAGGATTTTACAATGTTTTTGATATCCTTATTCATGTTCTGCCAGTATACATGACTGCACATAAGGCTTTTCATCCTAGTAATCCCTGGGTGATTGGCATGGAAAACTTTCAGAATTCTTCTTTGTAGTGTTGTGGGAATGATGACTCGCTCACTATATAGCAGTACTTCATCATATATAGAGAAATACCTGAAGGTTATTGGTCCTTTTCAAAAATTTTGGTTTTGGTTTGCCTGATAAACTCATCGTTTAGAGCTTCTTGTTTGATTTGGTCGAGTGTTACAAGGAGTTCCAATGTGGCTTTAATTTCTCTTTCTGTCCAAAGAGAAGCAATCACAATATCTTCAAGAGGTAATCTGTGTTTCAGGATTAATCTGGACAGTTATAATTTAAAAGGATTGTTCCCAATCTCTGCAGTCTATTTACTGTATACACAGGCAGAACTTTTTTAGAACCAAAGATGGTTTATAGTCCATCTGCAATGTAAAGTGTCTACTGTGAATGTACTGGTGAAACTTTGTTACTGCGAAAATAATTCTTAATGACTCCTTTTCAATTTACGAGAAATTCTTTTCTGCAAGAAGTATTCTTGACACATGAGCTCTTAATTTGTGAGATCCATCTGGCATCATGTGCATAATACATGCTCAAATGCTATACGAGATGGTGTCACTGGCAACTATAATGTCCCAGTCTAAATTATAGTGAGTGAGAAGCAAGTCCAATGTCAAGACTGCCTTTATTTTGACAAATGCTTCTTGTCATTCAGGTGTCCACTCCCAGTTCCTGTCTTTTTTTAAAAGTTTGTTTAATGGAGCACGTAAGTTGTGCATATTCAGTATAAATACATGGTAATAGTTTGCCAATCCTAAGAAACTTTCTAAGATTTTCAGGAACTGGCATATCCTTGATCACTGTAGCCCATTCTGGATCTGGTCTTATGCCCTCTTTATCAGTAATGTGTCCCAAGTATTTAATCCTCTCCATAAAAAAAGTTGCATTTGGGTTCTTTCAATTTGAACCCATACTCCTGAATACTCGATAAGACTTTATGAACATGTTCCTTATACCGTTCTACATTTTGACTGATCATTCAAATATACAACAGTGAAGTCAAAGTCAATCAGCATAGTATCCATCACTTGTTGAAAAATTGCCAGAACAACCTTTATTTGAATGGTAGACGTTTGAACTTGTACAACTCACAATGGGTGTTGATACAGAGCAACTTAGAACATTCTTCATTGACCAGTATTTAAAGATATGTGTCACTGAGGTCGATTTTTGAAAAGAATTCCCCTTCATTTAGTTTTATGAAAATTTCTTCTAGTCTAGGTAAAGAATAATGATAGTCTTTGAGTGCCGCATTAAGCCCTATCGAGAAATTGGTGCAGACCCGGATTTCGTTTGACAACTTCTTCACATAGACAGTCGGTGAAGCCCATTGACTGTACACAATTTTCAACAAAACACCAGTTCTTTCTAGTCAGTCAAGTTCTTCATTTACTTTTGGTAAAGATGCAAAAAGCACATTTCATTTTTTCTTAAACACTAGCTGGGTGTCATCTTTTAACTTGAATTTTGCCGTCATATTATTACACCAACCAAGGCCCCCAGGAAAAAAAAAACTTCCAGAAAAGTTTCTTTTAAATTTTTTATTAAATTATTTGCTTCAGTGGTCAGGTTTGAGTTTTTGGCAAAATGAATTAATTGGTATGTCCCACAACTTAAATTTCTCCATCCAGTCAGTGCCAAATAAATTTTCTGTATTTGTTAATACAAACATTTTTAGTTTTAATGTCCTTACTTGAAAAGTTATATTAGTGATAAGTTCTCCTGTAAACTTGATTTTCTCCCCTGTCACGGACCTGGCCATTTTATTAGTTCTTAGCAAGGGTGGTTTTCCCAACTTTTTCCAAGTGTGTAGATTTATGATTGTTAAATCTAAACCAGAATCAAACTGTAGTTTAATATTTTTATTTAGGATTTGCACGTGTACGTATTTCCTAATATTTAACTAGTTTTGTTCATCTGATTTTGTGTTTTTTTTTACACAGCTACTAACCTTTTTTCTCACTCAACAATGTGAGCTCTTGTGCCAGACAGAGCTACAATTTAAGAACTTTTTATTCCAGTAAGGGCAGTCCTTATACCAATGTAGTGATCCACAGCTGAAACACAGGTTAGGAAGCAAGTTGCCTCATTTCTATTTTGACTGATTTGATTCAGAGGGAAAATTAAATTGTTTTTTCTTTTGGTGTACTTTCCTTATGTGACCTATGCCAAATTTTTTGATATTTTTTGAATCTTGGTGTATGCTTACAAATTTCTGACAGTTTTCAGCTATTTGTTGGAGAGTAAGGTTGGCTTATTTTCTAATTTATTCAGAACTCTATGTCTAATTTCAGTGTCTTTAGCTGAAACAAGTCCCTAAACAAATATCAGACACTTGAAATTATTTGCAGTCAATTCTGACAGTTTGAAATCATTTCAATGCTTGTTCGTGACCAATGCGAATATAGTGTAATCTTCACTATCCTTTCTGGTTAAATTCATACACTTTCTTATGAAAGAGTGAAGTTTTAGGGCTCATTAGTTCTGTAAGAAAATTAACCACTTCAGTAAATGTCAGTTCACTTGTTTTTCAGGGTAAAATATAGTTCACAAATTTGGTGTGCTCTGTGGTGCAGTTTTCGAAGAAGACAAACTTTCTTAGAGTCTGACCAATTTATGCAGTCTGTGGTCTAAAAATCCTCGAATCTTAAGATAGAAGGTGAAAGTTACATCCTCATTCGGAGAATATGTAAAAGTGTTTATTGCATCCCAGATCATGTTTAGTGAGAATGCATTTTTGTTTTCACTAATTTGTCCCGTTTGCTAGTTCAAGCAAGTTTCTTTTCTGTTGTTGAGTTTGAAGTAGAATGTTTTCAAGTTTTTGATGTCTTATCTTTGTTTGTGTTTGAAACTCCAGCCGTTCTTTTTCAGCTTGCTTTAGCATTTCAAGTCATTCTTGTTGCCATTTAAGTTCCTGTTGGTTTTGTTTTAAGTTGGAACTACAAAATTCAAGCATGGCAGATTTAAATTCATTCATGTTTATCCATGTCTTTTTTCTTTTTTGAGGATTAAACTGAATGCAATTACAAAAAAAAACTTTAGAAAATGAATAAAAAATAACTTTACTTTCTTACTCACTCAGAGAATCATGAGTGCTTTTTTCATTTGGAAAAAATATGAATTCTCATACTTTAACGGCTCGCATTCAAGTTTAGTAACACTTTTTTTGTTCAGTTTCCTTTTCTGGATTACCAAGTACTTTTGAGTAGAACAAGATGTGACAAAAGCATAATATCTTTTTTTTGTTCAGTTTCTTTTTCTGGATTGCCAAATACTGTTGAATAGAACAAAGTGTGACAAAAATTAGAATTTCATGTGTCCACTGTTGAACCAATATTGACAATTTCCATGCAGTCCTTTTGGGGTTTTTAAGAGTCCTTGTCGCCAAATTGTTGGGGCCTGATTAGGAGCCAGAAATAAAGACACAAAATAACAAATACAGAGTTAAACAAATATATTCACAAAGAACAGTAGTACAAACAGATACAACATGAGAAGAATCACCAGTGTAACTGTATTGGTACGGCTGTCAGAGTTATCTGTGAAATAAATGTCTCTCTGCTCCACACAAAATAGAAACTGCTGCTTATTTATATAGTTTGTTAGAGTTCATTTGTGCATGGGTAATTTACCATAACAGTTTATAACCACAAGAAAAGAGTTTCTCACATAGTCAGCTTTATGCTGTTTACCCACATGTTGGATCATCTAATAATTTGTATGTCTGCGTTTCACCTGGGAAATCCCATAATGTTGTGCACAAAGAAGTTTTGTAAATTTAAAACTTAAACAGAACTTTATTTTAGTGCATGTATAAATATCTTAAGAAAAAGAAATACTTGTATATTGTACATCAATTTATTTTTAATTTCAATAACAGAGGTAGTTTCTAAATGTTCATAAGTTAAATACAAATATCGTTGTGGTGCAGTGGATATCAGAAGGAGAAATCGAAGAGTTGAGTTTGAATTCCAGTTGAATTTGTTGCATTCACTTATGCGCAAATACTCTTGGGAAAAGTATTAATTTGCCTCTTTTCCCTCCGGCTATGGCTTGAATATCAGGACAAATTGGGTGCTATAGCCTTGATTGGCAATCAGTTTACCACAAAAAGAAATTGCAACCTACCATGGAAAAATCTTCTGCCTAGTCAGTTATGGATCAAAGGAGAGATGTATCATATATGGCACTTAAATGTGACTGAGTCATAGCATTATATACCAAGTACACTTTATGTTTGAAGAACTTTTTTATATAAGCATATTTACCAGAAGAAAAATATGTGATATTGCTCAGAAAGAAGTTTTTTTTTTGTTTTTTTTAATCATATCACCCCGAGCAAGGCGGTAAGGTCACTGGTGTGCAGGGGGCTACGTAAGAGTGAATAGATTGGAAAAGAGAAAGCCGGAAACCACATCCTAAACAGGGAACAAGGGATGAGCCTCTACACCTGTTCAACAGACGTGGGTGGAGTGTGAACCGGGCAATAGTTCAGTCTATCTACTCCAATTGAAAAAAAAATAAACAAAAAAGAAAAGTGAAAAGATTGGAAAAGAGAAAGCCGGAAACCACATCCTAAACAGGGAACAAGGGATAAGCCTCTACACCTGATGATTTACCGATACAAGTCATACTAATTAATCAATATCAGGTGGGAAGGAGAGATGTAGTCATACTGTTCTCAATGGAAGTTGCACAAATGTAAATATAAGGAAACCTAGCTGTATAACTATGCTGTCCTATTTCCAATTTCGTGCTGATATCCGTTAGACTATTCGCACATTCAAGTATTCCCAAGCTGTCACCCATTTTGGCACTGACCAGGCTGAACATTGCTTAACTTGCTGATCACATGAGAACTGGTGTTGCAAAGTAAGCCTTTGTTATTTCTGCTTTGGTACCTTATTATGCCTCTCCTACGATTGATTGAAGGATCATACCAAAAATATATAAGAAAAATTAAGGCAGACACGCCACTTCATAGTGAATCGGAAGTATGGGCCCACCTCAGGTGAACCATCATTAGCTTCCATCTTTATTTAACAAAAGATTTTACACAATATCCTTTGTAAAATAAAGACGGAAACCGACGATGACTCACCTGAAACAGGCCCATATCTCCGATTCACCATGAAACAATGTGTCTGCCTTAATTTTCTGGATTTTAACTTTAAATAGTTTTACATGCACATCTCTGGGGAGGAAAATGGATACATGTATTTTATAAAAGGATTTGAGTTTCACTTAGAAAACCGCCTGTTTGTATTGTAATTAAAATATATATTTTTTTTTTTTTTTTTTTAATCATATCACCCCGAGCAAGACGGTAACGCCACTGATGCGCAGGGGGCTACGTAAGAGTGAAAAGATTGGAAAAGAGAAACCCGGAAACCACATCCTAAACAAGGAAACAAGGGATGAGCCTCTCTACACCTGTTCAATAGACGTGGGTGGAGTGTTAAACCGGGCGATAGTTTAGTCTATCTACTCCAATTGAAAAAAAAAGAAAAAAGAAAAGAGTGTCATCATGTTATAATAATTTTTATTAATTTTTCTGAAAGATAAATTAATTTTCTGAAAGTTTGAAATATCAAATTTAAGTTTGAAATAAATATTGCATTTTGGAGATATTCAAATATTGAAAACTCTAAAAATGTTTTAATATCTATGTGTTTTCTATTCATACCAAGTGGTTTCAACATGTTTCACTTATTTTCATTAATTTATCCTAAGGATGAATTAATTTTCTGAGACTCTGAAAATTTCAAAATATATCTAAAAAAGTATAGCTTTTTAGTTGATTTCGCATAGTTTTTCAACGTAAGGAATAGAAAGATTTCTTTTTGTATCACAGATTTGAATATATTTTTCCATATACGAAAAATAAGTTGAATATTTGTTAGTAAAAAATAAAAAAAGATTTTTATTTTTAAATTAACAATTCATTTGCAAGAGAAGAAATGTAAAAATGGGTTAAATTAATGCAAAATTGTTTTATTTCCATTACAAATTTAATGAATCAAAACAAAATACATGAATTGCATAGAAATATGTCAAATGAATTATAAATTATGAAAAGATCAAATATTTTTCATAGTTTTGTATTAATTTATGAACAAAATAAAAAAAATTGATACATTCTAATCATAATATGTAATTTAAGTTATATTTTTCATACACACACGAAAAGAAAAAGATATAACTGAAGTAAATAATTAATCTTATGTTAGAATAATGATTTCTTCATTTAAGTATTTAAGTAGCAAAAACATGTAATACTGATTGTAAAAATGCTCATGAATTTCAAATTTAAATATTTTAGTTTCATTCAAAGTTTCATTAATTATATTTTGTATAATTTTTCTACCTAAGAAATCAATGTAATGACACTTGCAATGCTGATTAATCATAAAAGAGTGATGTAAAAATTCTGCAAGTATTCAACAATGAGTAGATAGAAGATGAACATGTTCTTACCTGATCTTGAAGAACAAGTATCACTGGATGGACTTGGGCAGCCCTCAGACTTTATATCAGCCTTATTGATTGATCCTGATATGACACCAGTGGATGCCCGGGTTCGAATACTGCAGTTACTGGACATGACAGGTGTGCTGGAATTGCTGCTAGATGTTTTGGCACTACCTTCATTTCCAGAATCAGTACCTGTAGATAAATAAAAATATAAAAAAAAACATTTTTTTCTTCTTTTGTTTTGTTTTTTTAATTTTTTGTTTTATATCATTTGAGATAATATTTTTTTAATAGTGTCTTTGAATGTCATATAAGACAGATACCTAAAAAGTGTATAGAAAATTTTAAAATGAAAAACTTTGAAAATAGTTTAAAATGATCCAAAACATCTAAACTATGATTCATATTTTATATAATTTAACAGTGATAGCTTGGAACAACATTAACTAAAAGAGAGAGGTATTTTTCTCATTTACATGCAAATTCAAAGCTAAAAAAATGAAATACATTCAATATAGAAAATAAGGTGTTGCACTGAACTTATTCTATGTCTTGGATTTGTAACATTTCATAATGGACTTGGTAAAGGAATATTTAGTGAATGTTAATCATGTCTAGCATATTTACAGCATTAACAGGCATAACTCCTTTTTTTTTTATAACAAGTACCAGATAATACTAAAAAACTCTGATGACAAAGATCACATGCTACCTTTTCAATAAAAAATATTTATTAGTTTATAAATGTATCATCATACCACATTGCAGTTAAAATCTATTCTACCCTGTCTTCCTCTTTAAAAAAAATTTAAAAAGTTATAAAAGAGCACTCATACATATTATATATATATATATATGAATATATATAGATATTGATAGTGTGGACATAGGATCAACACTGCATGGTGACTATCAGTTTTATGCCTCAAATAATCTTTATCAACTCCTTACATACATACACACTTCACCTCTCTAACACATATGCACAACCTAATCATGAGGAGATTTTAAAATTTTTTTCCAGATGAATCAAGAAAATCTTCCAAAATTATCTGATCTTTGGTCAGATTTGGTGAAGTGGGTTAGGTCAAAAACTTTTCAACACACACACTAGATAGATTGATTGATTGATATATGATTTGTAATTTATATATGTACTGCTAGAATGATATAGTAGAAGGAATTAAATCTGTAGAGCTCATATCAACCACAAAAATAAAAACTTCTTTTTATACATATAATTTACAAGTGAATGCAAATATACATGCAAACTACAGAACACACTAACAATTAGAATTTGAATTGTTTTTGCTTGTGATATATCTTAGCAATATATATCTCAGAGTTTGTAAAAGTGATATCAGTTCAGTTTATGAAACTATTTAGAAGTTATAACATCTAGAAAATTAAAATCATTGTCATATAAAAGCTTGTGGGACCCTAAACAGCAGTCTATACTAGCCTAAAAGATAATCTGGCTCAGCTAACAAGGAATTAATCCTTAATAAATTAGTGCATTCAACTTCATATTACATTGAAAATAATTATTTTCTGTTCACAGTTTAAATAGTGTTACAGCTTAGTATAGAACAAAATAAATTGTATATAAATTATATTTACAATCTTTGTATGTATAAAAAAAATGTTACTTTCATTTTAAATGTATAAAAAAATTATGTTGCCAAGGAAGTTGTTTTTAAGCATTCTTATACAATATCAGCATTCTTATACAATATACTTCAATTAAAAATAAATATTTTGATAGTAGATATTGAAATCTTTACAAATCTACTATATAAAGAAAAATTATTTTATAGTTTCTATTTTTCTTTACTTTATAGTGAATTAACTAAAAAGCGGCATATATTTTAACTTAAAAACTACTGAAATGTTTTGCAGATTCACTCTTTTTGTAAATATAGGAAAAATTATAAATTTATTTTATACTTTCTAAATCAAAACTAGTCATATTTTCTAAGAAAATAACTTCTAAGTAATGCTCACATTGTCCAAAACTATTAATGCTATCTTCTATAAAATTTTACATGTATAAATGTGGTCTACATTAGTTGTAAGATAATACTGATACTGTTCAATGTTTAGCTGATAATCAACAATTGACTTTTCCATTCATAAAAAAAAAATTGCAAACATTTTTGGAGGGAATAATTTTTGTAGCATTTTGTAGATCTTCTTTAAGCCATATGTGACAATAAAAAAAAAAATTATCATTTTAGAAAAGTAATATCATTATAGTGTAAAATCGATCCCTGAGTTTTACAGAGTTATTGAACTTAGGCCAAGTCACTTAGCTGTTATTTATAAATGTAAAGTTTGAAATTGTGCTAACATCATTTCTTTTTAATTTTCTGAATTTTTGTAACATTTTTTAACCTTTATTGTTTTTTAAATTTTAAAATCATATTTATCTTTTGTTTTCATAATTATTTTTTCTTAAATGAAGAATAAATGGATACATAATTTTATAAATTTATGTAAATTTTCTTTAATTAAAAATGAACATATCTTTTTGTTCTGAATTTTAAAAAAAATTATTTTATAGCTCGCCACAATAAAGTTTATTTTTATATGCAAAGGAGAAGAGTCCAATAACTCTGTAAATGTCAAAAATCAATTTGGCATTGCATCAGCATTATAAACAGAGACCCTCTTCTAAATAATG
This sequence comes from Ascarosepion bandense, assembly GCA_037127315.1. Taxonomy (NCBI): domain Eukaryota; kingdom Metazoa; phylum Mollusca; class Cephalopoda; order Sepiida; family Sepiidae; genus Ascarosepion; species Ascarosepion bandense. The sequence goes on from JBBBDQ010028463.1 coordinate 359,223, forward strand.
AAAAAAAAATTTAATTGATATTTTTATTCTAAGAAGTGTCATGGCCTAAGAAAGGTCTATAGACTGCTAATCTTCAAAATAATTTTCTCTATATCTTTTTTTACAAGTGGACCATTTTACTTAAGTAGTGTCCAACAATAATTATCTTTTTGAAGTATCTATTGGAAAGATTCTGACACAAAATTTCTCATGTCTGAAAACTCAATACTTACAAATGAGTGACACTGCTACATCAGAATATTATTAATGAGAAATATTGCATTTTATACTGTCATAAATAAATTCTTCAAAATCATTAATATGTTTATATAATTATATATATATATAAATATATCCTGTCATATCCTCTTCACAGAAAACATTTTTTTTAAATTACCTTTTATCAAAATCAATATGCTGTCATCCTGCCATAAAATATCATCATCTGGGCTTCACAAAACATTTGACAAACAGGACACTTGTTTTTAAATCTATTAAAAATTATTATATTTGCTGCTACTTTTCTTTTGTACATTTAAGAAAAAGTAGAAAACCTGGTTTCTTTACATTATCAAATGACATAAAAGAATGCATACTGGAAAACATTCACTTGTTTCAATTCTGTTAGATATATTTTAAAGGGCAGTTACAATTAGCATTTGTTAATTGAAGATGACAAATTATGTCTGCAGTAATAACAAGTTCAATATTTTTTGTTAAAGATAATCCCCAGTGGTTAAGTAATTTTAGGATATGTAATAACTTCAATTTTGGTTTATTTATATTCTGTAGGACACTTTTTTTCTGTTTTTGGCACATTTTTTTTTTCTTTTATTCCAGTTTATTTACATTTGATATATACTCTAGCGTCCATTTTTTTTTGCAGCCAAAGCCTGGTATTTACTTCAACTTTCCTGGTAGCATGTCTAGCAGGCCTGAACTGATTTTCTCTTCTAACAATGACAACCTATTTACTTCAATAGCTACACAGCCATTTAAATATCCCTGTTGAATATTTAAGTTTCTGCAACCAAATGTTTTTATGTGCTACTCAATTATTGTTAATGTAAACAATTCTATATATTTGCTATAAAAGATACCATTGATTTAAGGGAAAGCTTCAATGTGGCCTTTTCTAAGTATTTATTTCTTATAGCATTTAATTACATTTTGGAATTGAAACAAGAGATTCATTGCACATTAAATATAACATTAATGAAGAAAAATAAAGTAAAAATCAAAGGAAAATTAGTGGTTTTTATTACAACTGAGAGTGAATTACATTTTAGAAATAATGGTGATCCTATTCAAGAAAATATGCTTAATTATACATAGTAAAAACTAATATTTAAATTCGTTTTCATTTCACACAAACTTTTAATAATAATATAATTAGAAAGTTTTGACTGTTATTCTTTTACTGTAGATAAATCAATAAGTTAATAGCTTAATAAAACTGTATTTTACACAACAAATATTTTTAATATGATCTTCTCCTTTGCCAATGCACATAATTTAATGTTGAATATTAATCACTTATACTGAACATTGCACAAAATTGAAATGCAACCTTGAATGCACAATAACTAATGCCTAGACTTATTTTCATTTCATATGAACATTTTGTCTATTCATAATGCTAACAACAGTTAACCTTCTGACTACCTTTTCTTTTTCTTTTTTTTTCCACTTTTTAAGTGAAATTTAAATGGGATATTAAACACTGAGCAAAAATTAATCTGGAATAATAATCTTGAAAGGAGTTTTGAGTGGGGAAATACTGGATCTCCATGTTCAAATAAATTCAATAAGTGATAAAAATAGAATTATATAATATAAAGTTATAAATATACTTATAGATTTTCAGATCATTTGCATTTGATCTGCTTTCACAAAAACAATTTTATTTAAACAATCATAATTCCCTAGTTTCAAAATTGCATGAAATGAATTTGGAGGATTCTCTGACAGGAAATGTAAACTTCTTTAAATTCATTTTTAAAAACTTTGGCAATTTAGAAACAATATTACAGAGGATGTCAATCTGTAAATTATCAGAAGATATATCCAAGTGTACATTGTAAATTTACAGTTACAAAGAGTGGAACATTAATACAAACAAATAGTCAAAATTCTTAATAAAAAAAACTAATATAAATTAAATTTCTGCAACACTGTAGTAGCTACATATAAAATTAAAAAATGGATAAAATTTTTGTAGGAAAAATTTGTGTAAAGGTAAATCAATAAATCTATAGCTCATTAAGAAGGAAAAATAATTTATTTTACACAACCAATATTTATTTATTTAATGCAATCACCTTTCTTGTCAATGTACTTAACCCAAAACCTCTCCATAGATCCCATAGGTCAAACATTATATAGTGAAAATTTCAAATCAAAATTCAACTAAGAATTATGTTAGGCTGCAGACTTATTGATCCATTGTTATACATTCTTCAAATATTTGGAAAATAAAATAAAAAGAATATAAAATAATAAAATATGATATTGTTAATATTACAAAAGAAATGGTAAATCTGAAAAGATTCTATTTTTTTTCCTAAATATCACAATGGAGATAGAAAAACAGGTTTTCTGAGTACAAATAATTGAAACATTTATAAAATGAATAACTAAAAAATAAGATATTGTCAACTAAAACAAAACAAAAAAAACAAGAATAAAAAGAAAACCTTACAGATTTTCAAATATAAAATGTAAACCTTTTTTAATGGACTCTCAAACCAATCATTAAAACATTTTACAGATGAAACTTGACATAAAATGATAACTTTAATGAGGAGGCCAGTGAAATCTGACCATTTTTTCATTTTATACAAAAAATAAAGTCATCTGGAATTAAAAAAGTTCTTATAAAATTTGTTCTTACAACATAAAAGAAAAAAAATCATCTGAATAGGATGAACTTAAATTTTTAAGAGTCTAACAATACAGGATTTCTGAAAGTAACATCTGATTTTTTTTTAAAATCTTTATGTAAATCTATATTACATAAATGTATATCAGATATCATAATTCATTTATTCAAATATAAAAGGCTTTGTAAGAAATGATGATTAAGGATTTTTATTTTTAATAACATAAAAGTGACATGCAAATTTATTTGAAAACAGAGGAATTATTTTTATTTTCTAGTAACTATAACCTTACTTACAGTTTTAACATTATGCTCCCAGAATTTGTATTGGTCATCTACAGGAATAATAATACAAGGTGAGCAGTTCACCAGATTTAAAATTCAGTTTAAAACCAAAATTTATTGCTTGTTCCAAAATATGTATCAGTAATTTGAATGAAGGCAAAGTTTTAGATAACATGACTACATTTTATCTTTTTAAACTCAATCTTATTACTCCTTTGTGGAAAGTGGAAACAGTATTGGTCATAATACTAACCTTGAAGGATCAAGAGATCCTTTTGAACTAAAGTGCCTAATTATAGGAAAAATTATCCCAATTTTAATCATTTAAGTTCAAAATTCCTTCAAAAATGCTAAATAATAAGTGCTATGTTTTGATGAATATGTGGATACACAATTATATTTATGATAATCAAAGATATCTTCTTTATCATGTAAGAGGATGCGTATACTGTGTAAATGATATCAGAGTAGAAAGTAGAACTGCTGAGCCAAGTTCAAATTTCAAGCTAGTCTAGGTTTGAGAAAAAAAGAAAACAGAAAAAAGATGGACAGGCAAAATTTAGGAAAACCATAAGTCCAGTTCTTCTCCCATCAATAGGCTAAATAGCAGAGTAGACTGGATTCTTTATCATTAAGTTGCAACTAGTCTAAGAGAAGAAAGGCCTTAAGTTCTATGAATAGAATACAACAGGAAACTAAACTATCATCTTTTTCAATTCATAGTGGAGAATCCTGATTGCCTATGTCCTAAAGGGATATGGCACTAGAAAAAAATTTAAAAACACATATGGATGTGAAGGTAGTATAATGGTTATTGTTGTGGAAAGTGGAAGCTGTGAGCCAATTTCAAGTTCCAATCTAATCTGATATGTTCACTTCATACTTTGGAAAGGCATGAATCAATCTAATCTTTCCTCGTCTACAGGTTGAATAGTAAGATAGACTGGCTTCTCTCACTTTAGGTGGCAACCAGTATGAGAGAGGAGAAAGTCTAAATTCCAAACTGTGGAGAAGGCAACAGAAAACCAATCTTTCCTATGAAGTCATGACAATTCACAGATAATAGAAAAAGGAATCTGTGAAAGCCATGATTGTTCATGTCTGGAAAGGATAATGGGTTTGAGAAAAAAAAGAAAACAGAAAAAAGATGGACAGGCAAAATTTAGAAAATAAATGGTCTATAATTTTGACAAACATCTTCAAAATTTAAAATTATATTCACACAATTCTTTCTTTACATTCTTATTGCTATTACCACAATGTTTCAGCCAATACAACTGTAGTGAAGGAAACCAGCCATCGAATTAAAATAAAGTTTGAGGAATAGAAGAAAGCCATAGCCAAAGAGGAAGTAGTAATATCTAGTACATTAGACCTTAAGAGAGAAGGATACATATTACCTTCCAGATAATTGATATGGAAAGTGAGTATGAGAAAACTGAAAAAGAAGTATATACTGATTTATTGGGTCAGTGACGCTAGTATAAATTTTAGCACAGTATGATTTTCCTTACTTGGCAAAGAAAATATGAGAACTCCCCCATGTATGCATTGAATTCATCTAGGTACATGGATCTTAAAAAATGGCTAAAAGTATAGCCAAAAGTGTTTGGATAAACAAAACATTTATACAATTTTTATATAATTTATGTCCTCAAAAGAAAAAAATCATACATATGTGTGTGTGTGTGTGTGTGTGTGTGTGTGTGTATAATTTTTTTTTATTTGCAAACAAGTTATTACGCGATCTAGGTTTCTACAATGTGATGTCTTCAGGTGATTTGCAATAATATTTGGTCTAATATATATATATATATATATACACACACACACACTAATATATAAATATATATAAGGAAGTGAAAGAATAGATTGATTAAAACCCACTGAAAGAGTGCTCAATGCAAAGTAGCATATATATATATATATATACACACACACACACACACACACACACACACACATATATAATGTAAATTATTATATTTAGCTCTACCATCTTGTGTGGTATTGAGCACTTTTTAATTATTTTAGTGTGCCTCCAGTAGTTTATAACTACAGGTTCTCTTTGTGTGCAATATGGGATAACAATATAGAGGAAACAAGTATGACAAAGTGTAAAATATTTCATGTCACATGATTTGTTTTTTGGGACTTCATAGAACTTAGTTTTTTTACAGTGATGCAACTACACATGCACACTAATGAGGCACACTGGGAATTTTTAATTTTAAAATAATACTTCTTTTTTTTTAAATATGTGTTTTGTGTATATAATCTATTTTAGGTATATAACTGACTTAATTTAGATTCTTTTTCTTTTTGTTTATGTTTCCATCATTCTCATTATTAAATATCTCACGTTGTGATAATTAAAGATCTGCCAAGAAAGGTGAAACGTTGTAAGAACCTGGATGCAAATTTACTGTGGAGGATCTAGTAATTAAAGTATTTTCTGAACATTTTTGTTTTGGCAAATTGTTTTCTCTTTTAATCCTTAAAATCAAAATTGTGATCAGTCCTTTTACAGTGGACAACTAATTTATTTAATGTGTTGTTTTGTAAAATATTTTTTTCAAGTGCTTTAATAGCTTAAATTACTAGATTGATGAAGTCCTAAAGAACAAAACATGTCACACAAAAACTTTATATATATATATATATATATATATATATATATATATATATAATTGTGTGTGTATCAAGATTGAATACAAAAATTAATGTTTGAAAGGTAATAATTTTGGTGAATTTTATAAATAAATTATAGCAATTATAAATTAATAAATTATTAAAAAAAATTTAAAGACACTGAGTTACTTTTCAGAAATCCTGAAGGATTTACTATTTACAAAGTTCATTTAATTGTTATAGAGGTCAACAAATACACAGATCTATATTGCACTACTAGAGTAACAGTCAGGAAATAAATTGAAAGAGATAAGATAGCAGACAATTCAAATAGTGTAACTTAAAATTATTTTCCTAAAATGATTGTAAAATGTTCAAAAGGATAAATCCCTCTTTGAAATTAATAAGGAAACTTGCTAAAAATCAAAATTAAAAAAAAAAAACTCACCAGAAATTTTGTCACTAGAATATTGGTCAGAACTGTCCGATTTGGATCTGATAATGTGTGTGGCTTTCACTAACAGTTCTAATCCATTATGCGTGTTACTAGAAGCACTTTCTATAAGGAAATGAAATTTAATTAACATTTTATGGAAACCAAGACTTTTTCATTTTTATTTGTGCCGTTCAATGTTGTAAGAGTTCTACCTCTTAATCCAGAGAACGTGATGTGCAAAATATTAAAAATAATATATTTTTTTTAATTGAAAAATATTAAATTTATCCACTTATATGGGTATTGTTCTGATCCCCTTTTATTAATATTCAAATGTTACCATACTGCAAAAAAGTACTTATATATTTATGCATACATATATTTTATTAAACTTTGTATGCTTTAATTTTATTATCTATCTATCTATCTATATATATATATTTATTACATGGATTTTTAACCTGACATTTTTCTTATTAAAAACATTATTTTTAGGAGGTACATGTGTTTGAGTTGCTATCCCTTTTTTTTATTTTCTTAAGCACTAAAGTCAATAACAACTGTCCTAAATTGAAAAGTTCTACTTAAGAAAAATTATGCCCCCTGATAGAAATTGAACCTATATCTCTTTTTCCATCAGGGAAACTACTTGTATAGTCAAAACATACCTATCCTGTTGCAAAATTGATAGTGGTATGTTTTGGCTATATGAGCAGTTTCTCTGATGGAAAAAAACTTCTCAATCTAAGTCATTTGCCATTAATTTCATTGTTTAAAAAAATAAAAAAAAACATCAATAGCTACTCAGATACATGTCAGTCAGTCAGTTAAGTGCCATACATGATACACACTTGGCCGATCATGTCTCGAAAGAGACATGACTGACTGAGCAGAAGATTATCCCGCAGTAGGTTGCCATTACTTTTTGTGGTAGACTAGTTGCCAGCCAAGGCTATAGAACCCAATCTGTTCTGTTATTTAACCCATAACTGGAGAGAAGAGACAGATTATTACCTTTCCCAAGGGTATTTGCACATAAGTGAATGCAGGGAATTCAACTGGAATTTGAACTTGGCTCCCTGATTTCTCATTCCGAGTCAATATCCACTGCACCATGACACACATGCAGAACAGATACATGTACCCACTAAAATAATATATATATATATATATATATAATTAGAAAAGGTACCAGATTGATGAAAAAGAAATTAAATATGAATAGGTAATAGAAGAAAAAAATGCATGTTTCCAGCAATTTTTGCAACAATCACATAGAGAGTTCTAAATACTGCCTTGAAGGCAGTCAACATGTCAGTATTGGCCATGCAGAACCAAATATGGAACAGAAACATGTAAAAATATTTATTTATTATTACTTAAAAACGTTAGATACATAACAAAAAATGTATTTACTTCTATTCTTATAGTGACTACACATCTTCTACATTTTTTTGTGTTTTATACTACCAGCAGGTAACATTTTTATATATGTCATATCTAAAATTAGACAAAAAGTATAAAGTTGAGAATAGTTATTAAGTTTAACTTAGTTTTAGCACAAGACTACATGTATGGGACACATTGTGGATCAAACTCAATACACAGTAATAATGGTCCGATGGACTAGCTCAGTGTGAGGTGCACACTAAGATGAAGACAGATGAAAAGAGGTGTTTTTTCAAAGAATATTGGCACATATGATCATCTATATCTTTCAGGTATCACTGAATTTTCATAATAATTCTAGATAATATTATAGCATAGATTAGATATTGTTTACTGTTATGTTTTAAATCAACCTTCCTTCTGCTAAGTGTAGCAACAAATTTCACTTACTTGACATTATGAATAGAACTTTAGACCCCAACAATCTACAGACTATTATACTACCATTAAACTATGTCTACAGCATTAAAGATGATGGCAATAATTATGTAAAAGGTCATGCCAGTTACAATTCATCATATAATAATAGAATTAAAATGACATTTCTTAATAAATTAATAAAATGAACAGCAAGTACATCCAAATTCTAAAGAAAGATGTTTGTTTGTAAAAGCTGTGAGATCATTAACTGTAATTGCTGTATGTTAGTTTTAACTCTTGGCCAAAATCAATTATTGGTTGTTATTTGAGAAAAATATTTATAAAAATTCTTTATGATCCAGTAAGTAAATGAATAGCTCAAATTCTGACCTAATCTGTTGTGTTCACTTTCACACTGATGCTCCTGGGAAGTACATGAGTTTTCCCCCATCTATGGATTAAATAGGGCATAGAATGGGCTCTCTACACTTGGGTGGCAACCAGTGTAAGAGAAGGAAAACACTGAATTCCAAATGCAATGTAATTCACAGATAATAAAGAAAAGGAAGCTGTGAAAAGTCATGATTGCTTATGTCTTTATTATTAAATGAATAGTAGTTTCCCATATTAATCAAAAGCAAGAAAAATTCTAAACTTTAAAATCAATTAATATCTATATTATAAAACCTAAAAAGTAAAAATTGCTAATATAGAGAATGCAGTTAAAAAAAAAGAAGGTAAGAATAAAAACATATCAGATGTTAACTTAAGATATCAGAAAAGAAAACCAAAGATAATATCATAGAAATAGTCATTAGCATCTAATAACTTCATTTAAAAGCTAAAAAAATAATCTATATAAATAAAATTTGATTTGTTCGTTTGTTACTAACCGCTAATCTAGAAAACGGCTGCACCAATTGTTTTGAAATTTAACTATAGCATTTTAATCGAATACGAGCATGTTTTTATGTACCTAATATTAAAAAAATATTACAATACTAGATGTACCCAACCACACTTTGCTGTGGCTCAGTTTGGTTAAATAGAAAAAAAACGAGAAAGCGTGTACATTTAATTTCCCAATACTTGTGGGAACAATATTTTTAGTTGTTCCATTGTCTGTGCAGATATAGAGATTGTCTAGTTTGCCGACTCTAGAGCATGCAACATATAATTGTCCATGTGAGAAGCAATCCATGTATAGATCTAAACCACACAATTCAAAAGATTGACCATGAGCTTTGTTGATGGTGACTGCAAACACCAATCAAATTGGGAATTGCAATCTCTTAAATTGAAATGGCATATCTGTTGGAATCATAGAAATGCATGGAATGAGGACATCTTCATCTTTGAAAGGTCCTGTCAAGATTGTTGCTTCTATGATGTTGCTCATTACTTTTTTACTGCAAGCCACATGCCATGCAAGCTTTGGATGGTTGATATTTCATATAATAACTGGCACGATGATTTTCAACTGCAGTACATGTGGTGGCATCCCTTGTAAATCTAGTGAATTCAAAAATTCTGTTGGATAATTAACCGCTTCATCTGCTTCCATAACAGAGTTGACAGACTTGTATGTGACTTCCTCACTTTGAATGTTAGATAGAATAATATTGTTAAGTTCATAGACGTCTTTTTTCTTGGCTGCAAGAATAGATTGTTCACTTAGCAAATTGGGATTATTATGATTAGTTTGAATATTGGGAAATACTTTTGTAACCAATTCCTCTTTTGATGTCACTAAATTACAGAAGTTATGAGGCAATGAAATTTGCTCTGAAGTCAAATCAACCGGCGCCTTTCTGTTCCCAATTTCTAGCAATTGATGTGAAAATATCTCAGCTGATCGATCGTTTTGCAGCTGGACATGCATATTTGTAGTTAATTTTAATGTTTTCACATGTCATCAAAATGTAGAGTATTTGAGGCAAGCATTTATTTCATCTGCTGGTGTTGATCGAGGAATTACAGGTAATGTTTGTCTAAAATCTCCTACAAGTAATATTAATGCATTTCCAAATGGTCTGACATTTCCACGCAAATCTTGCAATGATCAAAAAAGAGCCTCTCCGATGAAGAACAATATCTCTAGGTTGGAATTAATCTCCAACTATAACAATTGCCACTTCATCTATAGTTGGAGCATTGAATCTTCGAACATGTTCTCCAGGAGGCATTTTGTCAGCATGAATAACAATCTTGTGTGTATCAGATAGCATCATGTCAGTTGTTGTTTTGAATAAATGCACTAAATTGTTTTTATTGTGAAGAAGCTCTTGCAGTTGGAAAACAATGGACTTTTTAATGTCGGTAGAAATTCTGTAGCGTGCATTCAGTTCATCATTGCTATCACCATTTGTAGGAATTTATGTTGACCATCTGGAAATGGAAGAAGTGAGCCAACTTTATGATGAATTTGTCCTTTCACTTTAAAAGGATTTCTGCACCGAACGACATCATTTGGAAGCATGAGTTGTATTTCCTGATGTTACATAGGAAATGCCCTGATTCGGCAGTATACTCGACAAGCAAAGTTTGTAATGGCTCTGGTGTTTCTCCAAGTTGAGGCAGTTTAATTTTTCCAGAGGCACAACACATTCCTTTTGTTTCTCCCTTAAATTTCAGAGCCTTACAATAAGGACACATTTCAGTCATAGTGCCAATGAGAATATGCCGGCTCAAACTATAATCATCAGCTGGGTTGTACCGGAATGCAAGGCGATCACAATCCTGTAATTGTTGAGCAGAGAGTAGTGTTTGAGGTTGATCTGCTGTTTCTCATTGACATCTTTCAGCCACTCCCAGCCTGCCGTGTTCATTCTGTTGAGAACGAAGCAGATCTGAAGCTGCAGAATGTAATTACCGTGCTCACAATCATGCATCCTCAAGTCTGGCTGCACGTCGCTCTGCTGCTTCTTCTGCACGTAAGTTTGACTTTCTGCAAGTTATTATTGTTATGAACTGAAGCAGATCTTTTGTACTGAAAGAGATCGAAAACTATAACAGAAATATATAGATTGTACCCCATCCCAAGAAATCCTTTATTTTGCATTTTTTTAACATTTTTGGGTAGGAAAATTAGGAATAAAAAAAAAAATTGGCCAAAATTGCCATTTCAAAATTTTATGGTCCCCTCTCTTCATTTTTGACTATATAGGAAGGACAAAAAAAGTTTATATTTTTCCACTTATTTTGAAAAAGATTTCTTTCTGAAAAAAGCCAAAAAAATAAAACATGGGACTTAACCCTTGATGTTCAGCCTGCCACATTCATTCTGTTGAGAACGAAGGAGATCTGAAGCTGCAGAACGTGATTGCCGTGCTCGCAATCGTGCATCCTCAAGTCTGGCTGTACGTCGCTCTGCTGTTTCCTCAGCACGTATCTGAACCATTCTTTGCCTTCTTTGCTCGTTCGCTGATGCCCGTTCTTCCTCACTTTGATTTGCAATTACTCGTCGCACTGCTTCCGCTTTGCGAGTACGACGACCTAAGTTTGACCTTCTGCGAGGCATTATCCTTATAAACTGAAGCAGATCTTTTTCACTGAAAGAGATGGAAAACTATAACAGAAATATATAGATTGTACCCCCACCCCCAAAAATCCTTTTGTTTTGCATTTTTTTAACATAAACCCATGATTTCAGGTAGGGAGATTAGGAATAAAAAAAAAATTGGCCAAATTTCACATAAATGTGGAATACTGTAACTCCGTTAAGTCGATCAAGTATATTTGTAAATACATGAATAAAGGCAGCGACATGGCATTTTTTTGGCTTGCAACCAGAAAGGAGTGATAGGAATGCAGTCATACATATTGATGAAATTGCACAGTATCAAACTGGAAGATACATAAGCAGCAATGAAGCTGTATGGCGAATTCTTTTATTTCCCATACATGAATGAAGTCCGGCTGTTGTTCACTTGGCAGTACATCTGGAAAATGGAGAACGTGTTTACTTCACTGCTGCAAATGTGCAACAAATAGCTCTGAATCCACTGGCTACAACATTAACGGCTTTCTTCATGTTATGTCAAAAGGACGCATTTGCAAAAACACTGCTTGATTTAGAAGTGCCTATGTATTACACATGGAGTGTGAGTAGAAAATCATTTGAATGATGTAAACGAGGAGAGCAAGTCGACAGACAACCTAGCATATTCAAAGAAACCACGGTAGGCAGATTGTACACTGTTCATCCCAATCAAAATGAATGTTTTTTTCTTCGCATGCTTTTGGTAAAAGTCCCTGGGCCAATAATAATAATGTCAATAATGGGATTGGAGAAATCTTTTTCTTAGATGTGCCAGTAGAAACTGGTAAACCTTCCTAATTAGATTGATTTTGGCAACAATTCGATCCCAAAATGACATAGCCTTAGCTCTTACATCGTCCGGAATAGCTGTGACATTGCTACCAGGTGGAAGAACTGCTCATTCTGCTTTGAAATTGCCATTAAACATGCAGTTCCTTGAAACTCCCATGTGCAACATTTCTAAAACATCTGGCATGGGAAAAGTAGTGCAGAAATGCAAACTTATTGATTGGGATGAATGTACAATGGCACACACACAAAAAAAAAAAAAAAAAAAAAATTGCTCGAGAGACTGTTTTGATCATTGCAAGATTTGCGTGGAAATGTCCGACCATTTGGAAATGCATTAATATTACTTGTAGGAGATTTTAGACAAACATTACCTGTAATTCCTCGATCAACACCAGCAGATGAAATAAATGCTTGCCTCAAATACTCTACATTTTGATGACATGTGAAAACATTAAAATTAACTACAAATATGCATGTCCAGCTGCAAAACTCTGTTGTGGAAGATAATGAAACGGTTAATTATCCAACAGAATTTTTGAATTCACTAGATTTGCAAGGGATGCCACCACACGTACTGCAGTTGAAAATCACCGTGCCAGTTATCATGTGAAATATCAACCATCCAAAGCTTTGCAATGGCATGTGGCTTGCAGTAAAAAAAGTAATGAGCAACATCACAGAAGCAACAATCTTGACAGGACCTTTCAAAGATGAAGATGTCCTCATTCCACGCATTCCTATTTCCAACAGATATGCCATTTCAATTTAAGAGATTGCAATTCCCAATTTGATTGGTGTTTGCAGTCACCATCAACAAAGCTCATGGCCAATCTTTCAAATTGTGTGGTTTAGATCTATACATGGATTGCTTCTCACATGGACAATTATATGTTGCATGCTCTAGAGTCGGCAAACTAGACAATCTCTATATCTGCACAGACAATGGAACAACTAAAAATATTGCGTACCCACAAGTCTTGGGAAATTAAATGTGCGCTTTCTCTTTTCTTTTTTTCCATTTAATCAAACTAAGCCACAGCAATGTGTGGCCGGGTACAGCTACTGAACTAATAATATTAATGTTATAGATTTAAATGTATAGGCTGCATAAGGGTTACTAACACTGGGATACCATGCCAATTTCAAATCCTGACAGTGTTTGTTTCATTCACTTTGCACTAAGGCCTTTGGAAAAGGCATGAATCCATCCAGGGCTGTCTTGCCTTAAGTGGTAGTCAGTCTATGAAAATACACCCATTACACTGTCATGTGGATAGTTTTAGGTAAAGAGTAGGCTAAGGAGGAAACCATCTACAGATCCAGAGTGGAGAGCCTAAGGCAGTTGGATGCTATACTGTCACCTTCAAGCAACTCTTCCTTTTTTAAACTAATATTCACCCAAAACAAGATCCAAGAGCTACCCAAGGTAGAATGTTACTGTGTGGCATTGTATAAGAATAAGAAAAGGCAAGAAGTGAATTTCTTGGGGCTATACAGGAAAGACAATGGCTAACTTTAGATTTGAAGAGGTCAAGGTTTAATTAGTGAATAACATTTCAGACTCTGCAGCTATGTGGTTTCCAAACTGTATTGAATTACTCTTTCATGTGGATTCTATCACTTATGCCAATAGGGGGATCTAGATGTATCAGCAGCCCAGACCATAGCTTTGCTACACAATTGTCTCCCAAGATTTAAATCATATTAAACTGAATATATGAGTATATATTAGATGTCAAAAATTTAATCAGTAATAATATTTCTATGTACTTCAGTAAAAATTAATAAAAATAAAATAAGAATATTCATATATATTTATAACATTTATAATTCAGACAATATGCTTGTGAAGAGTGTGTGTACATATACACATGGGGTGTTGAAAAGTTTTCAGCTTAAGAAAGAAGGCCTTTTTCACAAAAAATTTCTGAAATTTTGTCAGACTTTGGTAAAGGCGTCAGACCAAGAACTTTTTTAGTACATTCTTATATATTTCATTATTTGAACAAGCCATTTAAATCCCAATAGAAATTAATTTATTTGATTTTTATTTACATGATCAAGGTTAATATTTGATAATATAATCAAAATCCAAAGTAAAAATTCTGTTTCATAATTTCAAATGATAGAAAAGCTAATAACATAAATTTAACCTTTAACATAAACTGATATTTGTTATGGATTATGTAGTTGATTTTGCTTTTCTCTTAATTTATTTTTAGGATTTCAAAACCAAAATTTTGGGTTGGTTTGCACATTTTTAATTAAATTGAAACTGACAGATGTTATATTAAAAAAACAAAAAGAAAACAAAAATAAGGAAAATTTTTACACTCGGCCTTTAACTGACATGGACACTGCTTTCCCCATCTCAAATATATTTTATTCTATTTTTAAGGTCTCTTCAAGAACTGGTTAACTTGAATTGATTAATAAATAAGGCCTCTAATTTTATAAAATAAGTTTGAGACCAAATAGAAAAATAAAACTGGTATCAAAATGAAGTAAATTTATTTTAAAAAATACAAGCTTATTTTTGAACACTGCCACAATTTAGTACTATGTATTTTTCCAAATGTTCTGTCTACTTTTTCATTATGCTTATAAAACAACAAAAAAAAAAGAGTTTATGATTCACTTCTGATCCTATTGCACATAGCAATTTTGGCATAAATATTCAGATGAAAAATGTAGACCTTTCAACGCCTTTTTCAATCCTGGAAACAACCAGAAGTCTAGTATTATGGCATGAAACTGGAGCTGTACACAAATTATGTAATAACCGAGAATTTCAGGTTTCTCATTGTTTACACTGTTGACAGCAATGCAGCCTTCCATTGTTGTGATGGAAAAAAAATCTCTTTTCCGACCTTATTCTGTGGATGCATTGTTTGAGTGTTTGTAAGGTTTTGTTACTTTTCATACATCTGCAAATTTTAGTACTTTAGTGCTAAAATTTATATCATTGATTGCTGTTTTATATGTAACTCAGACTAATACTCATAACTGAGAAATTCTATTACTCAATGCAATCCTACAGTGAACTAAGCAGATTGGAACAAGACTTTTTATGTTAGCAAATACATGTTTAAGCATGCTTCTCTCTCTACTGTTAGATGCCCTATTTATCAATCAACCCTCATATTTTTATGATTGAAAATAATTTTAACAAAATGCTTTATTAAAATGTTCAATACCTATAGTGATAATTATAGAATTTGCTGTATCTGAGGAAGACAAGTTTTTATTGATAAATGTTTAGATATCATCCACATCTTTTAGGGAAAAAAATTAAATAAAGAAAAACAGGAATTAAAAAAAAATACTTCCTCCTTGCTGCTGACTATACTGTCTGAGTTCAGCCATTAAAAAAATAGCAACTTAAAAAAAAGTTGTTCAAAATGTCATTTATAAAAGTGATATCTCTACTTAATTTAAACCATTTTTTTCTTATAGTACTGTACCTAAATATTTTAATTCCAGACACGTGTTTTGTGTTTCACTGTCCACAAAAAGAAATAGGAAGATTTTTTCCTGTCTTGTTCATTTGCTCCTCTCACTCACAGACACACACACACACACACACAAACAAAACAAATCAATATTTCTTGAGAATGCCTTGTAATCATAAATGGAGACAGAATCACTGAAGAATATTTGGTAAGAAAAAAATTCAACTTTAGCTAAACTGCCAAAAGTGCATGGAAAAGCATACACACAAATGTGCATGTGCGTGTACATAATGTGTGCATAGATTATGGAATATTGTATAGCAGATACATGTTTTCATGAGTTTGAGTAGCATCTGGTATACTATGTGGATATGTACTGTTAAAAAAATATAGTAAATGTTGTGCGGTATAAATACACACACACACACACACACATATACTAAGCTTACTCAAACTAGCACAGACATAGGGCTTCAAGTAAGGACTGAATTCACTGCATTAAGAAGACGATAAACACTAGTTTGCCAACCATCTTCTTACAGTGCACAAATAGTTTGTGTACATATGCATGTTTTCACTGTAATGTATATACATTTATATGTGCATATGTTTAAATTATGCTTAGCATATCATGCTGGTGTATTCTGATATGGATTTGTGGATGCATACCTGCATGTATGTGCACCCCATGTAATAATGGTTGTGTGCATACATATGTACATGTTAAAACAAAAATCTATGTATATGAATGTATTTAAAGAAGATTCGTATTCATGTTCGTGAGCAAATATGTAATTTTTGGAAAAAAAAAACGTCAAATGGAAATATATTGTGAGAATATTTCAGGAATTATTTGAACTTTATCTTACTTTTAATTATAATGATCACAAAGTTTCAAACAGTGACATCTCCAGCTGAGATTTTATGGTTAAAAAGATAAAGGTAAAGATACTATTTCAAATAATTCACTACTTCATCTTAGAAGTTCAAACAATATTATAATTTGTACATGTAAGAAAGTTAACTGTAGCACGACAATAGGAGGGTATATATTGTAAAGAATAGGTAGTATAACATGCATTGGGTTTTGGATGTTTTTGTAAATTTGAAGAATAAGAGATAGGTGGAGATTGTCCCAAAAAGTAAAATAAATAAATAATAATCTAATCTTTTTACTAAAAGGATGGCTCCATGAGTTATATTATTTTCTGAATATAATTAAAATTTTCTTTCATTACATAAATTTTACTTAAAAAAAAAATAAACAAATAGAAATTAAGAGAAATATGAATAAATTTTTAAAATACTTTAGTTACTTTTGGAACATTTTATATTATATATATATATATATATATATATATATATATATATATATATATATATTTGCATTCACTTTGATAGATTGAAAAATATCAGAATTTGTATAAAAATGTGCCTGGATAGTTAGTTACAAGAGATATGTATACATGCATAAGAAAGAAAGAATAATATAGTGTATCATTTTAAAAAATATGTAGGTTTTATAAATCTTTATATATTTACATAGATGCATATGTACACACACATTTACATTATATATCCATACATACTTGCATATGTGTAAATAAACATGCAAATATATACTTATTCACATATGTATTCAAATTGCTCTAAGAATTTCTTCAAGTAAAAACAAAAAAAAAGAAAAATTAAACATAATATATTCTGATATAATTCTTAAAGGTTCGGCCATTTAAACCCAACCAGAGTTTTTAATGATTCCCACCCAGCAACCATAAGCAGTAGACATGTAAGTTCATAGGGGGATGATAACATTGTGTATAAATGAATTCATGTAAACAATGATGATTATAGTGAAGTAAGCAGAAAAAGAAAAAAAGACATAAAACAAAATTGGTTGCCTACCTTTCGAACGAGTCATCATAGTGCTTTCTGAGTGAGGAGCTGAGGCACTCATCCTGTGAAAGAAGAGGAAAAAAAGAAACAAATAAAAGGTTAATTTTTAGGGAAATGTAGTGCTTCTCAGTTGTGATCAAATTAACCTATGTAACATAAAAATATTGGTGAAATGCTAAGAAATAAATCTTAGAATTCAAAAGGCCTTCTTTGTTATAATTCAATTTGATTTGACATCACAAATATACAATAAGTAAACTGCTGGTGAATAAAATGAAATTGTACTAAAAAAAGGAAAATAAGATGAGATATTCTGGTTTACTCATTTTTTTTCATAATTTATCCCAATACACACAACTATATATACACCCAAACACTCATACAGAAAAACATGCACTCATACATTCAAATACATAACCACTCATATACACTATATACGCAAACATGAAAAGTGGGGTGAAAAGTTATCAGCCCAATCCACTTCTTAAAAATCAGTATTCGATGTCTGCTCATTGAATTACTGATTTTGGCAAAATGGTCTGACCAAGAACTTTCCAGCACCCCCTGCTCCTAAAAAATATCACTATGATGAAAATCAAGGTTTGTTCATAAAGGATAATATGTAAAATTTAAAATATATGATTTCATTGTGACAGATTACCAAGACTTATGCATTGGTATGCTTGTGTATGCACATATATTTTTGTATATTGTAGGTGTGTGCATATATATCAATGAGAAAGTGATGAAAAGTTCTCAGCCCAACCCACTTTCAAAAACCAATCAGTAATTTAATAATCAAACCACAGAATAATGATTTTTCAAAGTAGTCTAACCCAAGAAATTTTCAGCATCATCTTTTATATATATAAATTTCGATTTTTCAGAACAATGTTAGGCAACTGAATGACAAAGTGGAAAAATTCTGTGTAATGCGTTTTGTCCTCTACATTTTTACCACTTTGTCATTCAGTTAATAAATATAACATTATCTGAAGAATAATTGTTATTGTTTTTAACAATAAAAAATGATAAAATAATTCTCCAAATAAAAGAGCTCAAATATATGTGTACCCATATTTTATTATTTGAAAGATGTTCAACCACAATGTATATGTACACATTAACATATATAAAGGTATGCATGTACACAACACACACATTAGCATATATAAATAAGGCAATATATGCTTATGATTTTATATGAGACTTAAGTTGTCCATTAGCATTGCTACATCCCAATCCTTTAAAACAATGTACAACAAAGGCAAGTGCCTGCATAATCAACAAAGAGATACTTGATATGTTATTTGTATATTTACAACCAAATCAACAGCAGGCTTTTCATTACAATACAGAACATATACTGAAAGTTACTCATTATAACTTGTAATGCTAATTAAAGACAAAAGTAGATATATCTATGAAGTTATTATTTACTTTCAAAATAAAATATCTTTAAAACTTAAGTTCTTAACTTGTTAAATGCAAGGCTGTTGTCTCCTAACATGGTTCAGAATAGTATTGTTCTTTCAAAAAATTAACAAAGTACTTGACAGCTGCTTGGTGCTTTAAAAGAGCAAAAGGTTAAAATTCACTGCTTTGAAAGAAGATGTAAAATGTTTAATCAAATGATAGATCCTCAGATTTTACTCGTCTAACCCATTTGTTCTATATTTTGTGTGCAAAGGGTTTGTTTATAACAATTAAAACAAAGGACCATATGAAAATTATTTACAGTAGGAAAATTGAAATTTGAAAATTGTTAAATGATTTTAGGCAATCTGTAACTAAAACATTCATAGGATGCTGAAGAAAGATAATTTTAAAAAAAGTTAATTTTTTTACTATTTTAACTTTGATTATATATTTATTTTTACTTCATAAAAATGACTTGTTCAAAGAAAATATTTTAAATTTATTGAAACTTTTTCCTCAAATTTTATCAATTTATCCCTATTTTTAATCCAGGTACTTACATTTCCTTTTTTATTTTTTTTCCAGAGCTGTTAATACTAATTTTTACATTGGGTATGGACAGTTTTAAATAATATAATTCTTTATGCAATGTTAAAAAAAACTGATATGTGATGAGTTTAGTGTAAGAATAGAAGTAATTCTTTTAGTTAAAATTTTGAATGATTTTAATGCTTGTATAATCATTTGCAGCAGATGTGATTAATAAAATCAAGAGGGTTACAACAGCTGTCACATTAAATGACATATTTGCTTAGCCCTCTAAGCTAAAAGGCTAATTTCATTATGGACCAAGAACAAATACTATATTGGCAGCTTACAAGTCTTTCTCATTGAATGCCTAGAGGATTTAAGCCTTTTATGTCATGGTGAGCTGTTATATAGTATTAGTAATAGGCACTTGCACACTGCTGTAGTCAGGTATCTGAAAACAGCAGATATAGCAAACCACAATACCTGTTAAATGTTAACAGATGAAAAATGGTTAACACAGCAGATATTTATACCAAATGAATATCTCTATCTTTAGTACTGAATGATACTAATATATTTATAAATTGAAGAAATCTGTCTTTGGAGTTACTGAAATCTAGTAGGGCTGAGAAATTATTAAAAAAAAAATGGTCTATTAAATATCACGTCTGTATTTAAAGATACGGTCACAGACTATACAAAAAAAATCAAAATAATTGTTTCATGTATTAATATATTGAAATCTATCTCATGATTATTGCTTAGTTCATTAGCACCAGTAAAATTTGAAAGTTCTTAATTTGACTCTCATTTAAAATTAGTTATCCTCTTCCTTATACAAATGGTAATGATCCATGCCAACACACTAAATCATAAAATGTTCTCTCCACTGAGCCAAACCTACATTAATAAGGATGGTTGAACATTGAAGTAGCTCATGTAGCCAAATGCATGTATATCAATAAATACAAAATTGAAATTATAAAAACAATTGCAATAAAACTAGATCGTTTTCAAGCATGCTGGTGAAAAATAGCAAAAATTACTAAGTTTACATTTAATGAAGCCTAAAAATAAATTTGAATCATTAAAAGTAGAAAAAGTTGCTTTTATTAATGAGACAAAAAATCTACTGCACTGAAAACTGCCGTTTTTAAAAAAAATAAATATTTGTAAATAACCTTTCATCTATGCATCTGGTTGTTAAGAAAGAAAATGGCACAATAGTGCAATCAAATCAAGTTCAAATTTGTAATGTTTAAGTAGAAGTGTAGTATTTCATATCTTAGTTTGCCATAGGGCATAATTGTGGAACACTAAGTGAGGATCAAGTTCACTATACTTGGCATGATCATTAAGATTTGTATGCTATTAGCAGATACCCACATTGGCAGATGTATGTGTTAATATCACATGTAACAAATAAAAATGCTTAATATTGTTAAATGCAGTTTAAAATTAATACCGTATAAATAATGCAAAACAATTTCTGCAAATATTTTCCCTGAACTTCAAGCTTTCTGAAAACTTCTCCTCTTACTTACATATAAGTGACAGTGACAATTTACATAGACATATTGGTTAATTGTCCATATTAAAAGGTTGACACCAGTTGCAAAAAGATCAAACATCTTTATCAGATGAGCTATGATCAGCATCAAAAGCTTTACAGATGAGCATAATGCAATTATATATATATATATATATATATATATATATATATATAGATATGAGAATTTTAGTAATATGAAACAATCCTATGTAATCTACAACAATAATGTCTCCAAATTGCATCCTACCTCACAAGAGACATGGACAGTCCCCTTCCCTGCCATACCAATCCCTCTATTTTACTACAATCCCCCACCCTTGCTCCTTGTATTAACCAGTCTCTCTCTTCCCAACTATCCTTCTGCCCATGCTTCACTGTTCAGCTATAGACATTGAAGTAATCAGTGAATGTCATCATTCAAGTGAGTGGGTGAATGCAAGTCTGGAAGCAGGAGCAGCTGATGCAGCAGCAATAGTTGTTTGAAATAGATTTCAAGATTGCCAACATTGTCCAAGTGAATATAAATGGCACTGACACAAACATATATACCTCTGCATGTGTATATGCAATGTAAATGTGTGTGTGTATGTATATATATATATATATATATATATATATATATATATATATAAACACATACACACAAATAAATACAAATTTACAAAGACAAATATATGTAAACACTTTTGTAAGTAAATGAAGTTCATATATATGTGTATCTATGTATGTGTGTGTACACATTCATGTATATATTACACAACAGAG
The DNA here is from genome assembly GCA_037127315.1 of Ascarosepion bandense. Lineage (NCBI taxonomy): Eukaryota > Metazoa > Mollusca > Cephalopoda > Sepiida > Sepiidae > Ascarosepion > Ascarosepion bandense. The sequence goes on from JBBBDQ010028463.1 coordinate 381,192, forward strand.
GGGTACTAAAAGTTACTCGCCTCACTCACATCCCAAAATTTGACTAAATGATGAAATATTTTTTTTTAAAGACATTTTTAATCAGGCTGAGAACACACACACACAACAGTGTGGACATAAAAATAAACACTGCATAGTGATTGTCAGTTTCATGCCTCAAGTCATATGAGAGAAAGTAGGGAGAGGAACCAGTATAAATTCACCTAATGAAAATTATATATATATATATATATATATATATATATATATATATATATACACACATACTCACACATTATAAAACACACTTAGATATGAACATACCTAGATGTTTGTATACATATTTGTTTTATAACCAGCATTTTGAAATGATTTGATTATATGAGAAAAAGTAAAAAAAAATAATTTGTAAATTATATGATAGTTATGTGGGCTGAGGATCTTATATACTTGGTTGTAAATTTAATAAAAGAGAATGACTGAGTTTAGTAAATGATTCAATCAAATGAACACTGTAGGAGTTAATTTTTATCTCATTTTACAAGCATGAAATTGAAATTAAATATGGAAGATGTTCAGTCTCTGGATTAATTATTCTCAAAAGCAGAATAAGGAAGTCATTATGCATATTATGTGTATGCATATTTGAGAAATGTTAAGAAAGAGCTACTAATTCTTTAAAAGCTTAACCATTTTTCAAAATAGAGTGGCATGATCTGACTGTTGAATTGAATTATTCCTAAACTGGATTGACTGAACTATATTAAACATAAGAGTATTGGATAATATTTATAAATGCAAAAAAGTGTCAATACAAAAAATATCCAGAGAAACAGTCATAAAATAGAAGATCTTTGATATAGAAGATATCAGTAAAATTTAGGAGATCAGAAGATAGAGGACCAATGTGCCTAAAAGAGTCCATTACTGATGATTGCATCAAAAGTTCATTAGCTATTATTCTCAACAAATCTAAGAAGATGAAGCAACTCAACATTTGATTCCAGTATTCTTTATTCCCTTCCAATACCTAGAGCACTGCTGCAGCAAAGAGATTGTTACTCTCTCAAAGTTACGAGTAGAGCAATTTGTCTACTTTTTTTAATAATTATTTTAATAATGTATTATTATCACATATCAATGAATAAAAAAAAACAGAAAATGATAACGATTACATTTTATAGTAAATATAAGCTAATGACTTTTGCTGGTTTAATCCTGCTAATTATGAAGACCAAGAATTTCAAAATGCTTATTCGATACTGATCAAATACAAATAGTTGATTAAAAATTATGATGATTGGCTTAAATTGGAAATTTATAATTGCTATACTTGATAGTAGAACCATATATGAAATTCAGCTCATTTCCATTGAAAATTTCAAACATAACTTGTTTCAGAATCACTGCTTTCTTTGTAGGATATATGGGGATTTTAGTAAACATTTCTTGATCTCCAAACAAATTTTTTTTTACAATAATGTTTACCCAGTACAAGGTCCAAGAATCAATTAAGGTAGCGGGTTACAGAGTAAGAGACACTGCATATGGGGATGTGTGGGGAAGATAATAGTTAGCCCTAAACTTGAACAGATTAAGATTGGAGTGATTGGGGAAGCATCATCTTGGGAGTTGGTTCCACACAGTAGCAGCTCATGGGAAGAAGCTGTTCAAGTGGAATTTACATCCCACTAATGGAATACAAAGGGAATGAGTATGGTTCTCTACAATGTGCATGGTATGGTTTAAAAATGGTAGAACTAAGGAATGTAGTTTGTCTGAATGCTTTCCATGAATATAGCAATAGAGCAGTGAGAAACCTGCAACATTTCATTTGTAAGAAAGGGATTACAGGGTGGAAAACAAGGACCCAGAGATGTTTTTGGAATGTAGATCGAAAAGTGAAGGCTGAGCAGCTCCTACCCATATATGGTAGCAGTACTCCATTTTGGCCCGATCTGGCTCTTGTAAAGTTAGAGGATAGTTAGGGGAGTCAGTTACTTACTGGAGTAGGAACTAACCACTTTTCCAGCATATTTAGCAATGGATTGTATGAATGAAGTTTCAACTTATTTAACTTTTGTCTTCTGCTTTACAAAACAAACTTTCTTATGAACTATGTATATATCTATATATTGTACCCTATTCAATTTTCATCAAAGCTATTTTCTGATATAACTGTTAAATATTTCTACGAGTGTAGTGTTTACATGTAAATCTGATCTTCTGTAACTGGTTTAAAATATGAAAACACTTTATACTCAACCAATCTATAGAATAACAATATTTAATTATATTCTCATTCAGAAAGTTAAAATTCGATGCAAAATTCACTTGTATAAATAAATGTGCATATGAAAGTAAAAATTTGAATGTACTCCTAAAGTGAGAGTGCATTTAAATGTAACTATTTCAATTTATTTTTCCATTAGCATATTCTTCCCCACCAAATAAACATAAATTTTTTATGCAAAAAACATAAAAGAATATTAGTGGTATCTACTAATAACCAACAAAACAAGTAGTTATATTCATGACCAGTGTCTAGTCCACTTTGAAAGGTGGCAAAGCAGAAACGGAAAGGTCTCAAATATGAATCAATACAATCATCCAAAAGAATTGCCAGCTCAGCAGGACTCTGTCTCATGTCAGTCACTTAAAGAGATTCTGGCATAAAGAATAAACAGACAAACAAGATGACTACTATATCTAAAAAAGTCTTATTTTACAAGTGTATATTATTTTTTACACTCTAGCTGTCATGAGTTGTCTCATCATCTCCAAACAAATTTATGTAAGAAAATAGGAAAGAAGACAATTAAAAGAAAATTATTGTTATTCTTTTAAATATAACTACTAATAATAAAAACTTAGACACTATTCAAATTTAGAATAGTGTCTAAGATTTTATTATATTTTGAATTTCAAAATATATTTACATTATTTTAAGATAGGATTTGTGTCATAATTATATTAAAAAAACAATCAATAAATTTTAGAAGTAGTTTTTAAATGTCTATGGTATGAAATTATTATACATTGAATTATTACAATTTAAATTTGCTTTTGGTCTAAAACTAATTTTGGTTTTTGACAAAATATTTTGTTTCTTTCAATCTTTGCAAAATTTTAAAAATATCATTAATTCCATATCACTATTTATTGTTGATGAAACTTAATTTAATGAAATTATAGAAAATATTTATTTCTTTGCTTGTTTTTTGTGTTTTTTTATAATCATTTCACCCCAAGCAAAGCCAGAAGAGAAATAAAGAATCAAGGAGATAGAAGATGGAAATTGATGTTGTATTTAAACTTTTAAGCTATCAGGGAAACAAGTATACGGAAGGGAGCTTCACAGGCAGGAAATGCAAGAAAAGAAACTGATAAAGTAGAAGTGGCAATTACTTTTGAATATTTTGATGGTAAAAGGTGGGACCTATGTGCCAATCTAGTAGCACAAGTAAATTCATGTGAAGCGAGTACCAGGAAAAGAAGGTAATCAGAGCAAAAGCCATGAAAATATTTGTGGAAAAGACAGAGAGGAAATACATGCTGTCAGTGAGAAAGTAACTGAAGTCGATCTACTAAATTGAGAATATGTTAAAGGTTAATTCTATACCATGACACTTTGGAGGGATATGATTTTTTTTTTTTAAATGTGCCTATAAAGTCCCTCCTTATTGATACTAGGACTGAAACTATACAATTTATTTGTGTCATAACAGCCTAACACTACAAACAAAAAGATACAAAAATATAGATGGCTTCATTTAAGGAAATAAATGAAAACAATGATGGAAAGCAGTACTGAACTAAAATAAAGCTAATTCTTTTGATATTTCATATTTATACTGTCTTAAAAATAAACACCTTTCAATGTACCAGTTTATGTATCAACATTTTTGCAGTGGTCATTACCAACCTGTGGTTAAGTCAACATGAATTACTGGTTATAAATAAGTAAGTTAGTTATATATGACCATGATTATAAACTCAAAAGTGTGTGTATTTAATTATCTATTTAATTATAGTATATATTCACAGGTGTATGTGTATGCTTGAAGTATTTCATGTACTTAATGCATAAGTATTATATATAACAATTTTGTTACAATATAATGTTACTCCATGTAAAATATGATTTAGATTATTATTTGTGAAGAATGTTGAATAATAATAGAATCACTATGATAAATCATTAAGTATTCAAAAATGTTATATGATAAATATTTATGTATTGTGGATATTGTATACAATCTTTAAATGGTAACATTTTGCAATACTGTATTGTGGTCATGATTATATACACACATGTACATACTTTTAATTTTTAACCATCTTCTTTTTACCATAGTTAATCTGTACCAGTCTTAGCTTTAGCTTCTGTATTTTAGGGATTAATTATGAATTTTCATAGTCCATTCATTTTTTATGTATGTACACCCAAAAACAACTGCTTGTCCTCATTGGAAAAATTCTGGTTGATAATATCATTATTTTAAAGATATCTGTCTGTAAATGGAGACTGCACTTCCATAGTCCTTCCAAAAATAAAACTGTAAGAACATTAGAAAAAACTTAATAAAGAACTTTGATTTTCCCTGTCTGCCACATTCAATGAAATGTTTAAAAGAAAGTTTACAAATACATTATATATATATATATATATATATATATATATATATATATATATATATATATATATATTGTGGGTGTGTTTATGTATCAACCACTGAGAAATCCTGACTAGCAGATTTATGTTCAGGATCATGCAATATATCTTCTTTATTCACAAAATTAAAAATTAATGCTAATAAAATGTGTGATATTTAAAAACAAATCTATAAGAATAAAAAGCAAAAGTGAAAAAAGTTAAATGAGATAAGTTAAATATCTAAATGCATCAGACATCAACATTTAAATTTAAAGCTGAGCATTTATCTTTAATGTTTTGATATAAGCTGAAACTGGTGTTTGTTACATTTTTCCCCTACCACCTTCCCCAATATATATATATATATATATATATATATATATATAAGACTGCTTTCATAAATAAAATCATGACTAATCTGAAAAAGTTACTTAGAACAAAATGCATTTTCCATTTTGCCATTTACTTACCTACTATTAGTCTGATATATAGATATATTTATATTATATCTTTCAAACATATATATAGAGATAAATGTATGGTAATAGTAGTATTAGTCATTTCCTACACAGAAACATTTCACATTTATTAACTGAGCAGCTACTACTGTTTTCGGTTGAAGTTTATAAAATCTTTGTCTTTAAACAATTTTTCAGGAAAATAGGTTTTTCAAGTTCAATAACTGTTATTGCTTTTTCTAGTATTGATGGGGATTTCTTTCCTAAACTTTTATTTGAAGTTGTGTGAAATGCTAATATCTTGATTATGTTATTATTTTCTCTTCAAGTTACAGGAACTATCCATTTTAGTTGTTGACACTGTTGGTAGTTCTCAAGAGAAGTGGTTAAGATAGATAATGCGAAAAGAATACAGATATTTCTGAAAATATATAGAAATCATTTTAACAGATATTTTAATGAATTTTTATTATCTGGAATTAGATAATGTTATGACATTTCATAGCATTTTCCTTTCTAATGGATGCATTATCATCTTAAAAGTATGTAAGAACATTCTTGTTTTTAACAAAGTTCATATTCAAAATCTCTTGTCAGTGCCACTACTACATTTAACAATTAAGCCATCCATGCATACTTACAAATTATCAGGAATATCAACAGTAGAAACATTATCAAAGGAACAAATTCCTGTTCAGTATCCATTGTGAGGTATACAGAACTTCACTATACTGAATAAGAGATGAATTCAAAAACAAAAATGTTGATAGCAATACATAAAGCTTTGCACTTGTGGGGTGATGAAATCAATAGACTATAAACAAAAAAGTAAAATGTCATAATCAGAATTTAATAATATTAAAGATTTTGTTGACTCTGTGATACAGAGATTTGAGAGTGACACAGAGCAGAGTAGGGAAAGATTAAAAAGTTGCACTAGAACTGGCAGGAGAAAACTCCAAAATGAAAAACCGAAAATAGATAGAAAAAACAACTGTGCAGATATTTCAAAATACGAAAGGAAGTATATAAAAGAAAATGTTTGTGTTGAGAGTACTTAAAGTCAGACTGAATCCTTATATTCAAGACAAGACATTGCAAAATAGTAAATGTAGATCATCTGGAGTAAGATGGTCAACTATATAATAAGTGAATGCAACAAGTTAGCTTAAGAAGAGTTAAAAAAAAAAATAGGCATTGTTGGGAAAAAGTGATCTATTGTGTCTTATGTAAATTACCTGAATTTGAACATACAAACCAATAGCATATATACATTTGAAAATTCAAACTGACCACCTAATCTGAATCAGCCATCATGAAGATTTATCAGATTGTTAATGTTACTGTTTCAGCAGATTAGGAAGTAAAGAGAGAAAGTAAAAAGCCCATCATTATTGGAATGCTTGGAATAGTCCTCAAGAGATTTGTAAACAGAATAGAAGATCTTGAAGATTCACAGAAAAATCAAAACTATCAAGACATTATCTTGAGTGAAATCAGCTAGAATACTAAATATAGTAGTAAAACTGAGAAGATTTACCATCACTTAATCTTGGGTAACACATCACTCAATAAGTATTGTCATATAGATGGTGTCACTAATAAAAAGTCCATATGATTTTTATGAAGTACTAACCTTCAAATGACACATGACAAAATTTTGGCCCAATCAGATTATTAGTTTACAAATTACAGTTATTTAAGTGAAGCTACTATTGCAAATTTTCAAAGTAATGGAAAAATCTGAATTTTGTGTGTTGATAAAGCATTGCTTTCTGATGGGAAAAAATACTGTTAAAGCAAAACAATGGCTTGATAAGTGTTATTTCGACTCTGCACTGTTGGAAACAATGGTTAAGAGGTGGTATGCTGATTTTACATGTGATCAGACAGACACAAATGATGCTGAATACTCAGGTCACCAAAATCAGCAGTTGTCCTGGAAAACACCAAAAAAATTCACAAGCTCATTTTGACAGATCATAAATTGAAGTTGTGTGATATATCAGAGGAGTTGAACATATCAGAAGGTAGTGTATTTATCATTTTGCATGAACATTTGTCAATGAGAAAGTTGTGTTCAAAGTGGGTGCTGTCTTTGCTCACAGTTGATCAATAACAACAATGCATCAACAATTCAGAGTGTTGTTTGCAACTGTTTGAATGTAACAAGAAGGGATTTTTGCATAAACATGTGACAATGGATGAAACATGGATCCACCACTTCACTTCGGAGTCAAATTGGCAGTCAGCTGAGTGGACAGCAGCCAGTGAAAGCTGTCCAAAGGCACAAACATCAGCAAGCAAGGCCTCTGTATTTTGAGATGTGCAAGGTATTTTGTTCATCGATTACCTTGAGAAAGGAAGAACTATCAATAACAAATATTATATAGCCTTATTGGCTGCAAAAAAATTGTCACAAATGAAGAAGAAAAAGTGATCTTTCCTTAAGACAACACACAGTATCACAAGTCAATTGCAATGATGGCAAAACTACATGAATTGCACTTCAAATTGCTTCTGCATCTACCCTATTCTCCAGATCTAGCCCCCAGCGACCACAAAAGAATGCTCCAGAAATTTGGCACTAATGAAGAAGTGATATCGGAAACTGAGGAGTATTTTGAGGCCAAAGACAAATTGTTCTACAAAAAAGGCATCGAATTGTCAGAGAAGTGTTGGAATCAGTGTATCACCCTAGAAGGAGACTATGTTGATGAATAAAGTCAAATTTTGCCTAAAAGTTGTCATTTTATTAGTTAGGCCTCGGATTTATTGAGTGTTGTGTTAAAAGCAGCCAGTTGTTACTTGTGAAAAAACTTAGTATAATAATAATAATAATCATCATCATCATTCTCATAAGTTTGTTTTATAACTTGGGGATCATTCAAAGAGTTTAAAAGACAAAGTGCGTCTACTAAAGAATCTGTGTTTAAATGGGGATGTATTATTTATACAAGTCTTTATGCAATTTATATACAAATAACCGTGTCTTGAGTTATTTATTTCTGATAATAAAAAAGGAGTTGACCAAGTCAATGCAAATGACCCTTTCCCTTTATTGCAAATTAATTAAAAGGCAGCAAAAATGAGTTACAATGAAAATATTTAAAATACATAAAAAATTACTTAAAGAATATGCAATGAAGAAGTATGGAAAAGTTCTGAAAAGACAGGATTCAAAAATAAATTAAAAAACCTGGTGTTTTATAATTTAGTCAGATTTTGGAATGTGAGTTAGGCCAAGAACTTCTCAGCACCAATCAGAACTTCCTTTTCTGATTAAAATCAAGTGCTCTTATATGCAATATCAATACTGCATGTATATATAACACCATGTATAAAAATGTCCAATCCCATATTCATATGCATTTATTCAGAATTGATATTATATTTATAAATCCTAATTGTTTGTCTATATTTTTAGGCATATTCCAGATGATGAGTGAAAAGAAATATTGCAAATAAATAATATTTATATACAGGTTTATATATGCTTAAATACATTGTCAGACCATATTGACAAAATGGCTTTCAACAAAGTCTCTATTTAATGATGATTCTGGCTTTAGGGTAGAAACATCATTAATACTAACCCAAGGTATTTCATTTTGTTCTCACTCTTATATATATATATATATATATATATATATATATATATATACACACCCACACACACAGAAACTTCAACATTATATTTGGTTCTTATTGAAATACATGACATGATAGAAGTCTATAAAAATAATATATATATATAGTGTTTCTGTAACAATGTACATATGTATGTATCTATATATCCTTGTAAATTTATTCATGTACATTGTGTATATGGATGCACACATATACACAAGTATAAATGTGTAAGTAAAAAAAATAGAATGATATGAATGTTACAATGATGCGAGATCTTTCTTCAAAGGGCTTCATTAAAAGCATAGAGTTCAGAGTTTATTGATTTTTTCCAATCTTTGTTTTGAAGAATAAGAAACAGTATATATATATATATATATATATATATATATATACATATATGTGTGTGTGTGTGTGTGTGTGTGTGGGCGTGTATACGCATTGAGATGTTCTCAGTAGAAAACCTGTCAAAATATATTTTCTTTTTGGGTAAGGCTTCATAGTCAGGTTAAGAACTTTTCAGCACCTTGTGTGAGAAAATGTGTGCAGGTGAGATGCTAGGATAAGTAAGTACATGTACACATATGCTTAAATTTGTTGTTGTTCATAGGAAAAGTGAATTTTTTATCTCCAAATAATCTAAAAACTATATCAGCATATAAAAATCTCCATATATTTTTTAAGAATATTATGACATCATCAAGTGAACATGTAAGAGCAGATTAAAATTGTAATACATAATTGCAATTTAACTCTGACAACAATTTTCAAACTTGGTACTGCTATATATACCCCATGAGAAGATGGTTATCAAAAGATTTTGATGGATTATATGTATTTTTTAATCATTTCACCCCGAGCAAGATGATAATAATAATGCCACTAAGATATAAGGGGTTACTGAAAGTGAAAAATGAGAATGAGAAAACAATGAGAAAAAAATGACAATAAAAAGATAGATTTCAGAAAAACAGAAAATAGTGAGTGATGTTGCATTTAAACTTATGAAGATTGTAGTTTACAGGAAAGTAAAGTAAGAAGTGTAAGAGAAGAAACTATTAAAATTGAACTTACAGTTATACCTACCTATTTCAACAATAAAATGATGACACCTAGTTGTCAATCTAAAAATAAACTCCATGAGGTCAAAGTACCAAAAAAGAAAGCTCATTAGAACAATTGCTATGAAAATATTTATAGAAAAGGCATGGGGAACCTATATTACAGTGGTGGGAAAGTGATTGCAGTCAAGATACTAGATATTGCAGATTTTTAGATTTTGTCAAGACTCAAGATATATAGCAGGAACACCAGACTGTATATGGCAGAAATATTCACTGCACAGAAAAATGGTAGATTTATAAACATGCAAGATAGATTCTGGCAAGAAAAATTGTCTGGCATAATACAGAAACCAAACTTGCCAAGAAGAAGACTTGGCAATTAATTCAATATAATCATTCCACTTCATATAAGTGGAAAATGTGAGGCCAAGAAGGTGCAATGGGCAGCTCTCCCAGAGGTTGACATTAGCCATGGTGATGGAAGACAAAAATAATTCTCTATGATAACTAAAGGATAGCAGTTTCATTTTGGAGACATTAAAATTAACAATTTTTTGACCCAGTTCTTAAAATATCTATATTATTATGCTCTATGAAAGCATGACCATTATACTTTCTATGTAAAAACAGGGTGTTGTATCTGCTCAATACCCTGGCCCATCTGAGCTATTATCAGTTACGTTTTCTGAGAGACAAACCTACAAATAATAATATTAAGTGAGAATTACTGGTAAAAGCAAGGCAAATGAGGAGGAAGAGGAAAAGGTGAATGAGCTGAAGAGAACAAGAAAGGACCAGAGAAACAAGAAGAATTGTAAAAGGTGAAAGAGACAAGGATAAGGAAAAAGAAGGTATGAAAGAGGAAAGGTAAAGAGTAAAAGTGAGAAAAAAAAAAGAAAATCAGTTGAAAGGGAAAATTACATATAGAGAAAGGGTGAAAGAATGGAGAAAACAGACAGCAAGAGAATGAGTGAAAGAATGAAAAACATGTAAAAATGGAATATCATAATTGCAATTCATTAAATTTCTTCTTGAGATAGAGTAAAAGAAAGATGGTAGATAGGATATACTATAAAATATTTGTGCATTCCTGTTACCATTTTCACATGTGAAACTAATCCAGGTTTGGGTAAAATTCAGAGAAAAAAACTGATGGGCAATGAAGATTAAAAGAAATAAAAAAGATAATTAGAAAATACAGAAAAAATATAAAAGAGAGGAGAGATGAGATAATCTTGATAGATCCAGGAATGTTTTATAATTCCAGTTAGCCATAGCTAAAAAAGGTTTCTTCTAAAGCTTATAGTGTTTATGAAGTAATGAATACAGATCCCAATATCAGATTCTGACATACTAATATTATGATATAACATATCAGCATAATATACAAAGAAGCTCTTAAAAATAATCTAATGTTAAGTCATTTGAATTGTTTTTTTGAATTTGAGAAGTGGACCAGGCCAAGAAATTATCAGCACCCTTCATATTTTATAATAAATATACAATATAGCGATAATATTGCAATAAATCATACACATACATACATACATGCATACACATTGAAAAGTGTTCTTTTCCTGGTCAACCACTTTTTCTAACACAATTTTTGATTTATTACTTATTTATTTACATGCATATGCTGATATAAGCCAACAATCAAATAGAATGAATAAAATCAAGTGTGACATGAAGCACAGATATGATAGTGTTGGGTGATTGGTGAGTAGAAGTTAAAGGTAGATGAGAGTCACTTAAACCCAACATAGCCAAACATTGAAATTTCATGATGAACAGCTTATAATTTTGTATTTTAATTTTAACTATTACAGAGAGCTTCTTTATCTATATTGGTATTGTTGTTGCTGGGCAGATAAAAATGAAAAAAAAATCCAATTGGAACAATATATGGCTATTGTAAATGTTGTTTTTGAAAACAATGCTAGTCATATTGTTCTTGAGGAGGATTAATGTAAAAATATAAACAAAATTAACTATACTTTCTTGTTAATGAAATATTGATTACTTACAAGTAGGTTTGTCAAAGTTTTCATCATCTTTTATATCAACAGAGATTGGAAAAGAGTGGAAAGAAAACATGCAAAATTAATTCTTGATAATAATGATTTGTAAAGATATTTATTAAAATTGTTCTTTCTCTCTATATATATGTATATATAAGACAAATAGGGATGCTATAAGAACAGTGCTTGATGTAAAATATCAAAAATATATAAACAGAGCCAATATAAGAAATAACTGAAAAATACAAAAAAAAAAAAACGATACTCAAACATTGCTGCCTTTTTGCAATTTAAAGTTTCATGCAAACTTCCATAGAACATATATATATATATATATATATATATATAGCCGACTGATGTCAATTCAGTCAGGTTTCAATCCTGGCTAGAAGCAATCAAATGATGTCTAACTGTAGAAACAGGACTGTCTATTTACACTCTCGCACACCGATTGAGTACTATGGAGAAATGGTAGACTTTAAAAAACAGTAGCTACTCATGCATTTATGCATTGTTCATTCAGGAATAAATTTGGACACTCTCAGCTACTGGCATGTATTTACATTGTATGTAACATGCTAAAGTCTACCTTCCTCTACCAAGCACCCATAGCTCAGAGGCAGAATCACCGACTGATGTCAATTCAGTCGAGTTTCAATCCTGGCTAGAAGTAATCGGATGTCTAAGTGTACTGATGAGATGTGATTCAGTGAAACTGGACTGTCTGCAGATGACTATATATATATATATATATTTTCCATTACGCGATTCAGGTTTCTACCATGAATGGTGTCTTCAGGCAATTTTTAATAGCTGATTTTATTTTACTTTATATATATCATTATATATATATATATATATATATAATGATAAGAACAGTTTTATGGTATGCTATATTTATGGGTAAAAATGCTCAATATCAAAGATAGAGCATATGCAAACATAAAATATAAAAATGGACAGTGAGATCAACACTAAGCAGCAGTCTGTTTCATGCTTGAACACAATCTTCAGGCTATATACATTATACTTTGACTCAGCTATTTATATATGCTCATGGTGCATGATGGGTAATAAGGGCTATTGTGTACTCAATGTTATAAGGAACATTATTAGTTTAGTTTTTGAGGTATTGAATGTGACCAACCAGTCTTTCCTCCAAAGAGCTGTTAGAGCTAGGTCAAAGGAGGATTCATTTGCCAGGTACTGATCAGCTAGACTTTTGAAGGTTCCATATACATCAGCATAGTTAATCACTGAAGATCAGAGTATACTCTTTGGCAGATCATTTATAAAACAGATTTGAATCGAAAAGTGAGCCTTGGGGGATGCCTGCATTGATGTCAAAACTAACATTTATTCAGTATAATAAACATAAAACACATAAGGTAGAAAATGAATTTAAAAAAATATCTGTCTCAGATATTTTGTGGTTATCATTTAGCAACTTCATGAACCTACTATGAAATGAACTATGGATAATTCTTATTCTCTGTGATGTATCCCTTCAGCATATGGGGAATCATGTCTCTCCATAATTTCTTACCCTTTATATCTTTTAGTATGTTTTAACTTTTCAGTATTCCTCCCTCACCTTGGTCTGTCATCCATTCACACAAGCTTGTTAAGTAAGTTATTCAGATTCTTTTTTCCTTCTTACCTTCAATGTTCTGAGAGTGTTTAATTCTTCAAGCATTCTTTCCTCATTATGTTTTCTAGAAATTTCGACTGTCTCTTTCTGATTCTAAGTTTTTTTTTGTTTTCATTATATTTAAAAGTTCCTCACTAATCACATGTTCCATCAATGGCATTCTCAACATTCTTCTGTAGAACCACAATATATTAGTTATGCTGTAGTTCTATGTAGTTTAGTATTCTATGATGATTTTTTTTCAACTACCTCATCACATAATATAAACTTTATTTCCAAATATAAAAGACAGATTTTCTCAAAAATGTTGTAAATAAACCTTCAAAATATATCCTTCATCAATTGTCAATTCCTATGCTTCAATATACAATATATAATACCCTCCTCTATAGTCCTTACTAAAATGTCTCATATCTCATAGATTTTATATGTGAAGTTGAGGTAGATGGTAGGCTAATGTTTACACAAACAACAAATAACCAATACTTCTCCCGAACTCCATACTGTAATATTAGATGCAAATATAGGTGGAGATCTTGTATACTATTAAATACAATTATTCTTAACAAAACAAAAGAAAGAAAAAAAAATGTTTTTTTCATGAAGTGCTTAACAGCATTTCATGAATCAATGTCAATTTCTTTTTCTAAATATTATGAAACCAAGGTTGTAATTATTAACAAATATATATGACTTATTTCATTATACCTACAATTTTAACATGCATTTTTGTTTTTAAATCTAATTATATTTGTGTGTATATTCTTCACCTTTTGTTGTTTATAATTCTTTATACATCAGAAATAATTTAACATCAATATATAACAATACTGTTTTCCTGAAATATTTGCATTGATAATACAAAAATATTCATTAATATAAAAAAAAATTATTTTTTATGATGACATAACACTTAATCTAATTTATCTGACAATATTTATTATGTATGTATATAACTGTACTTACTTTATCATATAGATATTACTTAAAATCTATACATCTATTTTGTGTACTTATATAGTACACAAATCAATTGGAGTAGATAGATCTATCTATCGCCTGGTTCACACTCCACCCACGTCTATTGAACATCCCTTGTTCCCTGTTTATGATGTGGTTTCCAGCTCTTTTCCAATCTTTTCACTATTACGTAGCCCCCTGCACATCAGTGGCGTTACCGCCTTGCTCGGGGTGATACGATAAAAAAAAACAACATTCTATAGTGTACCATGTATTCTTCATAACATTTCCTGTATATTTTTATACTACAGTTATCTTCTTTGTGCCAGTGACACCAGTTGGCAGTGTCTTTGTTTTGATAATGGCAGACTATTAATGTTTTAAAAAAAATCATATTTATATATCATGCAAAGTTGCTTAATTTTAGACTAGTTCTATAAATTTATCAAGAAAACTGGCAGCACATCACGAGATCATATCTTGAGTACTTAACAGACTGAGTGACTCTCTAATTTATTGCTTATTTTAGCACATACACAATTATTGAGCATAGTATTAGAACAATTTGCTATTGTTGACTACCAGATGATTGCTACTACAAGCTTAAGAGCTCAAATTCTTTTTACTGAGAGAATTACATGAATGACCCATATCAAGAAAGAACTAATAACTATGATATAATAGCAAAAAGCTTCAGCAAAAACAGAAATGACAAATAAAAAGTTTTAACTGTTTAGTTTTCCTACACTAAAATCAATTTTTTTTAGATATTTACATTGACACAAATTTATTCTTTATATGCATATAAAAAAAAAACCCAGATATTTACATAAATATGCATATGTCGTATATACAGTAGTGGTTAAAAGTGATGCCCAACCAAGAAATATTAACTTTCACATCTTTTATTCAAACATATTATTAAAGGTTTTGTATGCACATTGGACAGTTGTGCTTGTGGTATGGTCTCAACTATTCTATTTACCATATCATTTTCAGCAAAGCTGTCATTCAAAGTACACAATCACTTTTCCAAATTCATAATTGTTACAAGTGTGTGAATCACTATTTAGCAGGAACTGGCTATACAATTAGACACTATCATATTGGTTTTGTTGAAAATGCCGAAGAGAAAGGAGTTGTTCATTGTAACAAATGGGGTTTATTATCAAAATAGCTGAATCTAGTCTATTGTCTTTGGACATTGCTCTTATATTGGACTTGAACACTTGTACTTATCATAGAATTATTGCAAAACAATGTAAAACATGTGTTTAACCAAAAAAAAAACAAAAAAACTAGCAAGCATTTTCATTAGAGGATAAAAATATATGACTGTATCAAAATAGCTTTCAAGTTCTGAATGAGATGTTTAATGAAAGGGAATCCATTTCATCTCACACTCGAAAATGATGGCTTCAAGAGTTCAAAGAAATTATTTAGTAGTTCTGTCAACCATAAAAGAATTATCTTGTTTCTGCTAAAGAACATAAAGATTGAACAGTGGAAGACTGTTTTGATATCCTAACAAGTCAAAGTTCAACATAATTGCATCAAATGGTGTCAGATATGTTGGTAGAGGGCCAAGGGTGCATTTTGATGGCAAATATATGTGTAGCATTGTTAAACATAATAGTATAACGATGAATAGCCAGTGTTAGAAAGATTTATAAATTTCTTTAAACCTTGAAAATGAACCAATACTTGAACATCTTGCAGAACACAATGTTTCTGAGAAAAGAGGACCTGTTTGGAGAGTGAACATATTTTTAACACAATAATGATCTCAACTACAGAGTGTGAATGATGAAATTTCTTCCTGGTTAGTACTTGGAAGTTCTCAACAAGTGAGATAATATCTTAACAGTCATGAGATCCAAGAAGAAAGCTTTCCTAATCTTAAAATGGGAGAACCAATAAGAATTACTAATGAACACATATTCTCACATTAAAATTTATATTATCCAAACCAGCTTACTCATCAGTATTTGCTATAGTGAAAATATGATTGAGTAAAAGATTTGCCTGAATTATATAAACAATATACACCAAATAAATTAACAGATAAGTCAATACTTGAATCATAAAAAAACACCCTCAAACCAGAAGTCAAACTAGCCACCTCTGAAGTGTGAATGCACACTTTTGACAACAAAGTGACAAGCAAATCACATCAAGATTTTAAAAATTTACTAAAAATCAACTAATTATGAAATTTCAATAAAATTCCTAGTACTTATCCATTTATAAAATGTGAAAAGAAAAATTTAAGCAAATATTTTTTAAGTCAATCAACTGGTTCCTATTATTTCATTTTATGTAATCTCTATAAAATAGCTAAACTTAGCATTCATTTTCAGGACCATCACTGTGAAAACATTAAGAGTCCATTTTAATAGGTGAATATACTTAAAATGAAAGTAAATAATACATTTTGGGAGCAGGTAAAGTGTTTTCAGCCATTTTATTGTAACAATATTTGACAGTAGGAGAAACTTGCATTCCTGCTACAAATATATAATCAATTTATGGAAACTTATAAACTTCTTGATCCAAGATCTTTTGGTAATTTCCAAGCAACTTTTGTCTTTTGCTGTACTACCAAACTTTTCCTGTTAATGAAATTGTTGTATCAGCCTACTTTCTCTTTTAAAATATCAACAGTGTTTTGACTTTGACCATGCCGACTTCAGTGCATATGCTAAGGTCTTATTTCTTACAATAATGCAACAATCAATTTCAAGATCCAATTCTACAATGTAATTTTCTAACCCTCATCAGCTTGCAATTCCTCTTATGAAACATTTTTGGGGACATTTTTTTTAAACATTTTCATTATGCCCAATCCATTAATACTTTTATTTATTTAATTTACACTAATAAAATAATATTTTTAATAAAGAAAAATGTTGAAGTAAAGTTTTAATTAATTTCAAATAATAAAATAATATTTTAATAAAGTAAATATTAACAATAAAAGTTATACTTAATTTATAGTAACAAAATAAATTAATTAAAATATTACTCTTTTTTTATTTGACTATACTTCTGAGATGAGAAGTATAGTATTGTTTGAACTGTTGTTCACATCTTAATTGCCAAATTCATATTCACAATGTTTCAACCATTGTACACTCCAGCCTTCCTCAGGTGATTAGAATACAGGGTTTGATTCAAAATTCCAATCACCTGAAGCAGGCCAGAGCATACAACAGTTTGAACTATCTCAATATTGTATTACTTTTTTTATTAAAAATATTACTTATTACTACAAATTAAATAAAAATATTACTTATTTTATCATTGACTTTAATCAGTATGCAAAACTGTGACATTTTCTTCTGACTTTTTTCTTACCCAAACTTATTCTTGTTTTTCATATTTTTCCTATGACTTTTCCCTACAAGCCACTCATCGATTCTGTCAACATGACATGACATGTAAACAAATCTTGCACCAATCTTGGTTAATCTACTACCACTACAGAGGATAGTCAATAATATTTTATTTTGTGCTTCACTAATAACATGCTGACAAGTAATACATAAATATATTACCTTATTACTCATAATACATTCAAAGTATTTATTTCAATGTATTGAATTCATTGTATCGACATGGTTTGGTGGCTTGGGAATTATCTTATACTACTGCTTGGAGCTAAAACTATAGAATTCAGATGGAAATTTGAGTTTTATTTTATCTGAAATTTGCCATATCTATGAAGATATACTGTAAATAGATTTTTACTTTTGATTCTTAAGTGCAAGATACACCTTCACAGTCAAAATGTTTTATACAATACCAGCTTGGTTATTGTGATATCTACTTTAACTACTAGGACAGCTATTGCTACTACACTCACTACCAATCTTTAAACTGAACATTGAGTGAAGAAAAATGCAATGTCTAACATCTTTATGAATATACTTCAGAAACAGTTACATATTACTATCAACTTTTGATTTCAGCAATGTCATTAAATGTATAAAATTGAAAAATCAAATTATACTAAAAATGAATAAGTAATGACAATTACAGTAGCTTAGAAATATCAAGTATCTTATTCTCATTTATATTGACCAAACAGAATGTTTTCTTGAGCATGGGTATATATATGTACTGGCTCTATTTTATTTAACTTTTGCCTCTCCCCAGTGATTAAAAAATAAAATAAATTGTTAGTAATAAGGGTAATTTAGTTTTGAACTCATTTTTTGACTTTCAGAGGTAATGCAACTTATAACTAAGTTAAAACTTTATAGTTATGTATCAGCAGTTCCCTAACCCAACTGAAATTCCTGCATTCAAATCACACATGCTCTTACTTTAATTCTATATTTCAAACATCTCTGCCTTCACTTTGAGATTTTATTTACTATTTTTTTTATTCTTATCTTTCTTTTTTTCTCTCATTTCTTTCTTTTTTTTTCTCATTTCTTTTGTTCCCTTCTCATTTCTTTTTTGTTCTTTTTAAATAGGAACAGATTGTTTTGCCTATTGCCTGGTTCACACATCTTCCTAATCTTTTGAGAAAAAGTGGTTTATCTCTTATTTCCTTTAGAACAGGGTTTCTGGTTCCCTCTTCTGAGGTTTTAATAAAAGCAGCTGTCTTGACTTTTTAGTAATATGACTGGCTTGTGGCTGCTACTCTTTATAATGAGGGTACTGGGTGGCAGTTTTCGGGTTGTTGCATTTTGGCTGATAACAAGGATCCCAAACAATGTGGTAGTGCTTAGAGAGGCTGCTCTAGACAAGTCACATAATATTGGGGTTCCTACAGTGCCATGTCACGCATGTATGGAAGTCCTTGCAAACATTTCCATTGGGCAAACCTGAGGGGACATTATGCTCCAGTCTTTACTACCTTCTGACCAGCTTGTATTACCTTAGATGATAGGCAGTGACTATTATACTTGATCCTTTCTACATGAAAAGTTTTCCTGTAACTACGATCAATAAAAATAAATCTAAGCCCTTCAACCTTTTTCCTTCAACATTCATGGTATTTGTACCAATTTTTGAAATGTAGAATCTTTTCTCCTTGAATACTCTCTGTACTTAGTCAAACTAATTTAAAACCCTCAATCAATACCATTGAATCCTTTGTTCATAGTTATCTCCCTCTTTATCAAAAGGATTCGAGGGTACACATGCATGGCCTAGGTATCTATGTTCTAATGGTAAGGGAATTGCTTCTTGAATTAATGGCTTGTTCTTATATGTGCTTCTGACTTTCACTATTAAACCCTGTTAGTTATCTCTTCTTCTGTTGTCATTCCTGTTCTTCTAAGGACTGTTGTTTATTAGATAAAATACCTGACATTATAGTTATAGCAATAACTCACTCCCCCTCACCATTTGCAAATATCTTTGTGCCTGGTAACTTCAGTGTTCATGATGTAAAGTAGCTGCATCATTCTAAAAACCGCTGATCTTACTGGTATCCAGGCTTTGAATTTTTTAGTGGCTTAATCTCTCAGTCAAATAGTAGTTTCCCCTACTATTGTCATACTTGGTAACTCAGGTCATGCTGTAGTTTCTGTACATATTTTTTTTTTCTACTCATCTATTAGGTGAAAACCCTCAATTCACAAGAGATCATTTGTCACCAATGTTCTGATCAAGATTCATTTCATGATTTTCTTCACAACACTCCTTGGAGAGAAATTTGTAATCTCAACCATTGAAAATTGTGTTACCAACATTTCTTCCTAGATGAAAGTAGTAATCTTCTTCATGGGTTACTTTTTTCTTTTTTTTTTTATAATCATTTCACCCCAAGTTAGGCAGGATCATCACTGGTGCATAGGAGGTTACAGTGAAAGAAAAAACAGGGTACAAGGGATGCCAAAAGAAAGATTTAGGGAGGTAGAAATGGCAACTGACATTGCATTTAAACATTTGGAGATTGTAGCTATCAGGAAAGCAAGTATACAAGAGTTCCATGACCAGGAAAAGAAATTGAGTAGAAGTGGCAGTTACATTTGACTATTTTGATGGTAAAAGACTGGGACGTAAATGCCAATCTAGTAGCATTTGATTCATGTGATTGGAACACCAAAGAAAGCAGCTTATCAGAGCAGAAGCCATGAAAATATTTTTAGAAAATACAAAGAGAAGCTACATCCTGTCAGTGAAAAAGTGACTGAAGTTGAGCTGTTAAATCAGGATTGATTACGTTGCAGATCCTACTTTTGGATTTGGTTGAGAACCTTGAGATGAATAGTAGGAGCGCTCAACCAGATATGGCAACAATATTCAATGCACAAATGAATGATAGATTCATAAATGTACAAAATGGATTCTGACAAGAAAAACTTTTTGGTTCAATACAGTGACCCAACCTTCTTAGCGGTAGATGCAGCTAGCGATGCAATGTAGTAATTCTAAAATTTCCTATCTTTTTCAAAGATGATTATTTCTGTTTTCTTTTTTTTAACTCTTAAGTAGTAGGTATCATCAACTGATGTTTCATTGGAGATCAGTCGATATCAATTAATGATTTAAACATTTTCTAAGTATCATTCATTCAGGATTCAAGTCTAAATGACTAATTGGCAACTCAAGAATTCCTGATCTTACTATTTACTAGGCTACTTAATTTTCTGGAGTATTTGTCTACAAATAAAGTTGGAAGAACAAGTTAAAGATAGTCCTACATCTGCATGATTCTTTCTAGAAGAGAAAATAGATAAAAAATACACAACTTTATTGTGTATGGAATTCTTCAGAGTATTATACTTTTAAATATTAAATTTAGAAACCTAACTTGTTTTATTTCCATTTTTCTTTATTTTCTTAATTTAAGAATTAAAAAATCATTTTTATAGTTTTTGCATATAATCAAAGTTAAAATAACTTATAGAATCTTTATAGAATCCTCTTTCACTCCAACATAAACTCTTTCCATATATAGCATAATACTGCTATTTCATTTGTGAATGCAAATTCTTTTTGTTTATAAATCTGGATATCTTTAATATCAAACATTTAAAAAATATCTGGACATTTTTTGTAATCACAGTCAATCTATAATTTTAAAATTACTTACACTCACAAAGAATACATACCTATTTTCCCAAAGACACACATACACATATGTAGACATATATAAAACAATAATTGAGAGAAAAATTTAGATTAATTCACAAAAGTTTTCAGCAATGTAAAAGTATTAAATGAAGTTAGAAGTTTACTGAAAAGACTAAAATTGAATTATTAAGATTTTTTAAAACTTTAAAAGAAACTTATGAATAAATAGAAAGAAAAATTAGACATTAACAAACTTTTAGGGAAAAAGGAATGGAAAAAAATCTATTGAAAAGCATATAAATGGTCTGCCAAAGTACATGCCGACTTTCTACCAACACAAACTTTTTAAACTTTTGAAAATTTTGAAACATGACTAAAATGCTATACACAAAAATCAAAAGTATAAAAAATTAAAATAAAACTGAAATAAATTCCAGTAAATTGATGTAACAAAAACAGCAATAATGAATATGCAAGCCAAAACAATGGAAAGGAAAAAAATGTCAACATAAACAAAAAGCCTTCAAAAGGCAAGTACAAAAAAAAAAAACATATCCTCAATATAAGATTTATAATATAGATACTTGAAGAAAACCTTTTTGCTTTGGTTGGAAAAACAATAGAGTTTGAACTTGTGAAAAAGATTAAATGGCTAAACAGTGAATTTGTAACTAAAAGTTCTAATTTTTTGATAGTTTTCTTTCATTTTTTTTTTTAAACTCTAAGTCAGGTCATTTTTACATTATTTAACTATTAATTATGCTGCATGTATGAAAAACAAAGCCTACAGAAAAAGTAGCCTTCAGTTATATTAGAAATTGTATCCCACATCTTTGGGAGTCTGCTTGACATTGACAATACTGATTAGGCCATAAAACTCTTAGACATTCTCCCAAGAATATAGGCTACAAGTTTAATTTGTCAAAAGCTACTTGTTTATATATAATCTATGTTGCTTACTTAATGTCCATTGAGTATAACCATGATCTGAGTGTTGTAATAGCAACAAAAATAAAATAAAAGTAAATAAAAAATTAACAATGACAAATCTTTATCTTAGAATTTGGACAGACAATTTACTTAAAGTTTGAAAATTGATCCAGTGTCTGGTTTTCCAAAAATGACCTCAAACCAAATCAAAAACTTCTTTCCCAGAACAATTAAATAAGTTTATGTAAAACCTCCAGTATTTAATGGGGAAGATGTCTATCAGTCTGGTTTATTTAGTAAAGTAATAATTTGAAAGTTAAAGTTTCATAAACTTTTGTATGGTAAAATTCAACAAAAACTTATAAAACCACATTTTCCAGCCAAGGAATTGTAAATACTATCATTCTAAAACCTATTATTGTTAGATAGTACAAATAACTACTCATAAAAAGGTTAAATTTGTTCACTTTGAACTAAACTTGCCAAAGTCACAAACATATAAAACCACAAAGTTCAAAATGTTAAAATTAACTAAATTATCCAGTCTAGCAATTAGATAATTGTTTGAACTGATCATTGTTCCCAAAACAAAGTTATCGCCATCTTTTTATCCAGTTTTACGTAAGATTGTTTTTATATTTGGGGAGCATGTAACTTCAAAATGTTGAAAATCATAGATCTCATATATATTTTTTATATCAAAAGAAGCTTTTCAAATTTGTTGTAGTCTTTTAGAAATGAACATTGAAATATACAAATTTAGAGATTATTGAACATCTTTTAATTAAATGTAAGTGTTTTACTGATATTTACTTTGGACACAGGAACTTCAATAGAAATAGATTTAATTGTTTAGGTCTCTCAAGACAAACTTATCAGTTCTTCCAACTATTAGCAATTAGTCTTGGCAATATCATAAAACATTAACCAAAACAATTGCAATGAAACTTGATTAAGTTTAGCTTTTATACGAACTGGAAAATGAGATTCCAAAATAATAATACTGATGATAAACAATCTTGCAAAATTAACAAAGCAATTTTAACTAATCTCCATCTGGACTCATACAAGCACATGCACAACTTACAAGGGGGGATAGACACATATTCACATCACACATGCATGGATACACCAAAAATGGACACAAATGAAAGAAAAGTATAGCTGCAGGAAATAAATGAAATAAATAAATAAAATAATTCTTCTTTTTTTCTCTCTTAAATAAACTCAACACATAGAAGGAAGCTGTGTAAATATATAAATATATAATTGTTTTTTTTTTCTAAGTTGGTTCACCAACTCTAACCTTGAGTGTCCACGTTGAGCTGTAGTATTGTCCAGATTTTCAGATGCAGTGCTAGTTGATAAATTCCCTGTAGTCCTCTTTCTCACTTGTTTTTGGTGACCTTCCTTCCAGTATTTCCGTTTGTTAGACTCATCCCGCTTGTTAAGTTCCAACATTGATGACTTCACCTTCCCAGTGTCGTCCCTTTCCCTCCATTTGCGGCGTTCCTTTGCCAAATACTCGTGTCTTTTAGAGGGCCCAGCATCGCGACATGCACGATGACGCCGTTGCTTTTCAGAAGAGGCAGCTGCACTTGCAACAGATGCCATTTGCTTAAATAGAAAAGTAGTCACTATTTTTAACATCAGTGTATTTTTAATAATGATTATTGCTCAATGTTTGTTTACTTGGACTGTTATACTAATTCTCTGATCATTGGCCATATTGGTAAGATCAACAAAAGTATTTAGATATGTAAATGTTTTATATACTTACATAGCATAAGTTAGTCTGAAATTAAGAGGTAATGTTTTTGTTTCTGGGATATGAAATTTAAGAATATAAAATGTTATAAATATATTAAGCTCTATAAAAAGAAAACAAAAATAACAGTAAAAAAAATGAATCTAACAATATTTACTTGCAAATTTTTTTTTTTTGCATTTACTGTCTGAAGATATTTTTTTTCATGATGATTCAAACAATTCTAATGTAATTTTTATCCATGCATCTTCATAAACAAAATTCAAATCTTTTCAAGATTTCTTGGATCCTTTTGATTAATACATAAACTTCGATGACAAGGGAAAAATTGTTCAAATGATTCATGATCATAAAACAACATATGAAATTGCTAGATTCCTTGAAAGAGATCATTACATGATCAAGAAATTTCTAACAAAACTTGTTGCATATAGTGAGTGATCTGAGAAAAGGAAAATATGGAAATCTTTGGTTTTAACAAATAAAAACCCAGCTGAAAATACATGCACTCAGAGAAATAGCTAAGTTATTCAAAGTCATTGAGGCTTCAAATGTGTCTAAAACATCACAATACTGCATAGTGAAAGATTGTACACCAAGGCAAATGTTTGCACTTCTGTGTATGTGCATCAATACATTAAGCAGATCAACTGGAACAGATTAAATATGAAACTGAATTTCTAAAAAGTACAATTGAAGGATGAGTTAAGTGCAACAATGACTAACTCAGGCAGTTTACAAAAGGTTCAGTGCCTGAAGAAGGAACCAAAGTTTCTTCACTTGAAACATCAGTAGAGTAGAGGGGTCTTGTCTTGGACAGGAATCACAGGTAATGAGTCGACTAGATGATGATGTTAAAAAGAATTCTTCTGTCTACATTGATTTCTGAAAGGGCAACCTTCAGACATGCCTTCAGTAGAAGACAGTGGCATTCAAAAAAGTTTATTTTCATGCATGACAATATTCAGCTTATATTGCCAGTGTAACTAATGAATACAAAGGTAAATTAGGGTTGAAAAACAACAGTTTTATGGGGTAGCTACCAGGTTTCTCAGATTTAAATCCCCATCAAGACCCTTTGGAGAACTGGTGAGAGGAGTGTTTATGAGAACAACAATCAATTTGTATTGAAAAATGAACTTTAGATGGGAAGAAATATAAACTGTTTACAAACTCCTAAAAAAAAATTATCAAATTAACTTCAACTGAGAGTAGGTTGTTTTAGATCATTAGAGAAAATGAAAATTAGTAAATAATATGTTTCTGTTTTGTTGTTGCACTCAAATTCTCATGAATAGTTTTGCTATGTCATTTCTCAGACTAAATTATTGTTTGGTTAGCTATTGTTTCTTTTATCTTTTTTTCTTTGGATATATTTATAGAATATTTTGAGATCAGTGCATGAAAAGAGGAAAGGCATAAGGCACACACATTATATATATAAAAACAAAGTGCAATTTGTAAATTGCTGCCCTTTTATATTTTTAATTTTGCACGTGTGCATTGTTTATTTTTTTAATTTTATCAATTGCATAATATAGTAGGATTAGTTGGGCACCATCTTTGAGAAAAAGAGCACCATGACACAATTCACTTCACCAGAAATTTGGAAATGGCATGTAGCATTGCTTGGCATTTGCACTACAAGCTCCAATACAAATTTTTTCAGAGTGTTTGGGTGTCAATCTGAGGACAGTACAAAGAATTTGGAAAGAGTTAGGTGAGTCTAATAATAATTACTAAAGTACAACAGTTTGGAAAACTTACTGTTCTGTTGAGAAAAGAAATCTTGACTCAACACAGAGGCCCACATCAATGCTTTGAAGAAATAGTGTTGCCCTGGGTCAAGATGGTGACTGCTGGAAGACTCTATATCTTGCAACAGGACTATGCACCATGCAATACAAGCAGAAGAACCCAATCATAGCTGTCAGACAATTTCTGCAACCACATCACCTCTTACATCTGGCCACTTTAACTCTCCACACTGTAACCCCCTTGATTATTATGTGTGGGACACAGTTGAGTGAGAGACCAACAAAACTAATACTAAAGATGGAACAAAGGCAAGAATTATGGCAGCATTCACCAACTTAAAAATGGAGACCATCCAGAAGAGTTGCAGGAGATTCTGAAGTTGTCTGGAGGATGCGGTTGAAGCCAATGGCAATTTTATTGAACAAATTTACTCTGTACTATTGCAAGATATTTTTGTGTAATTTTGGTAAATATATCTGTTAAAATGAAATGTTGGTGCAATTTTCATTTTTGAATAATTTAGATGACAATTTATCCAACACACTGTGTGTGTGCATGTGTGTGTGTGTGTGTGTGTGTATTTGATTCTGGCTGGAAGCAAGTGGATGTGTCTAGCCACGCTGATGAGCTGTGATACAGCAAAACAGGCTTGTATATGGAGGACTAATATATATATATATACAGTAGCAGCCATAATATAAGGAACAGAAACAACAAAGACATAAATATGTGCATTACCTAAAAAGTAATGCATGATTAGCAATGAAATTTTTACCGAATAAAGATAAGGGTGTAATGCATAAATAATATACAAAGTTGCAAAAATTTACATAATTTTTTTTAATAAAGATTAAATGGAACAAAAGCAATAAGCTACTGGAAAAAAGTTAAGGAACGATCTTGTTAATACTTGATTGTGAACAGAATATCAACAAAATTTAATATTTGGTAAATATCTCCTTATTTTCAATGACTTCTCTGCATCGTCAACCACATTTCTTGCAAAAATCAGCAGTAATTCCCCCCATTTGTCTTTCAATAACTCCCATAGGTGATCCTGGTTTTTCGGGTTTCTTTTCTGAGCCCTTTCTCCAATTATCTTCCAAACATTTTCTATTGGATTCAGGTCGAGGCTCTGGGCTGGCCACTTCATTAGGGCGATTCCTTCTTCTTCAAATAAAGCCATAACCTTCTGAGTCTTGTGGCAAGGTGCATTGTCCTGCATGAAAATAGGAGATTCATAAAGATTATGGTGTAATCTTGGTACCACATGCTGCTGAAGAAGCCTTTTGTAAATCTCAGCATTGATATTGCCATGTACGCAGATGATAGGGCCAACTCCTGCAGATGAAATTATTCCCCACACCATCACACTGCCACCACCAAACTTAAGTTTTCTTGACACATTGAGAAGGCAGTCTTTCACCTGTTTTATGGCATACATAAGTTTTGCCCTCAGAACCAAATATAGTAAACTTAGACTCGTCACAGAAATTAACTGTATCCCATTGTGCGTCAGTCCAAGCAATGTTCTCTTGCATACTCCAGGTGTGCCCTTCGGTTTCACTTTGAAATGAGAGGCTTTGAAGCTGGAATATGGGCATGCAATCCTGCATTTTCTAGCCTGCGAGCAACCGTTTTCCTTGAGATCTTATCTGTCTCTTCATTACATTTACAGGCAATTGATGTAGCAGTTTCAAAACGTTTTTTTGTAGATATTCTAACAATTCTTCGATCTTCTCTTTGCAAGGTTTTTGGTTTCGAATCTAACATTTTATCGGTTTTATACCTGCTAATTACATGATGAACGACACTTTTAGACCTATAAACAATATCAGAAATTTCTGAAATTGACTTTTTTCTTGATAGTTAGCAATAATGAGTTTTTTTTTCTTCAAATGTGTTTTGCATGTAGAATTTGCCATATTGCTTAAAGATAAAGTCCTAATGATAAATGAACTTTTACTTATTGTTGAAAAGCTCCATCGAGTTTTTTAACAATGTAAATTAAAAGTTTATGCAAATTATTAACCTCGTTCCTTAACTTTTGTCCAGTAGCTTATTTCCTTTGTTCTGTTTAATCTTTATTTAAAAAAAACTATTAATGTAAATTTTTGTAACTTTGTATAATATTTATGCATTACACCCTAATTTTTATTCAGTAAAAATTTCATTATTAATTATGCATTACTTTTTAAGTAATACACATATTTATGTCTTTGTTGTTTCCGTTCCTTATATTATGGCTGCCACTGTATATATATATTCAAGCATAAACTCAATTTGATTTTATGCTGCAATCTAAAATTTCAAGATATTTCACATACATTTTACAAAACTGTTTTAATTTTTCACCTACTAGTTTTATAATTATTTTAATTTTTTGTACTTGCATAACATTTTGATATGAACTGTTTATGTATATAGTACATTTAAGCAACAAGAATTCTTTTTTAAATTTACTAAATTCAACTGACAAAGCCTGCTGTTTTTTTATTGTATATATCTAATTTTCAAATTTATTTGGATGTGCAACTAATTTGAAAATTAGAAATTTGCACATCCAAATAAAAATTGTGGATAAACTGTAAACTATTCCAAGTTCATGTACTTTTGACTTTTGCATGCATTATCAAAAAGTATATATAGCCAGTATGACAGACAATATTTTGTTGGTTACACTCTGGGATTTGGGGGAATGCTATGCTTCAAATTCAAATATATATGTATCATATAAGTGATGTCAGTTTTAAAACTTTTTCTTAAGGTTTGATAACACTGGAAAATTAATGTATGAAATAATTTACATGTATTATTATTATTTGCATATATATATATATATATATATATATATATATATATATATATATATACTTATTTAATTATTTAGTTTTTGGTCATAATTAAATTAGACCAGTACACAGTTGTATTAAAAAGTGTTCAATACAATTATATTGTAGAACTTTTGAATATTTATCAGTTATAACTCGTTTACAAATGAAAAATCTCGCAAATTGAACCCTGTAGAGAGGGGAAAATTTCATAAACAGCAGCTATTTATGGCTTTATGCTATGTTCTCTGGTTATTATGTAGAACGCCTGTTCAAAGAAGTTATTGGATAGAACACTCTCACTGTTGGCATTGTTTACATTTCATAAAATACATCACATGATATGAAATTGGCCTGGTGAGTGAATATCCGACTGCTGTCAAATCAGTTGGGTTTTGGTCTCGCCTTAAGGCAAAATGGTTAATCTAACCACACTGAAGAGCTGTGATACAGCGAAACAGGTCTGTCTCCGGATGGCATATATATATATATATATATATATATATATATATATATGCACACACATTTGACATCAAATAAGAGCATGTTAAATTTATATTATAGAGATAAATTTTGCAATTGTCTAAATAATATTTCCACCTCACTGAATGTACATGTATGCATTCTGGTAGATGTTTTCATTTATCATCTAAACATTTTCTCTAAGTTTCAATGAAAAACCTGGGCTTTCTTGTTGGTTTGATCAGTTTCATTAAGTATGTTTAACTTGAAAGTTCAAATTTCAAATTTGTTAAGATCATACCACCAAAGTATTGTAATATTTCAATTGCACATACATATTCATCTCCAATACAATACATTTACATGCTCACAAAGAACATACTTTCTAAGAAGAAAAAAAAATGAATCTAAATCTCTTAGGACCTTGTTAATCCTACTTACAGAAATAGCATTTGGTTAATTGCTTAAATCAGTAATGATTAAACCCCTATATCATTTTACAGAAAGAAAATGGGTAAAAGATTAATTAAAATACTGCAGAGGTGAAGAAAAAAAAAGAAAGCTATAGAAAAATGAAACAATCCAAATAAATAAACTTTCAATAATATTTTTAAACAGAAGTTTATTTTGGTTCTTTTTTGTAGCTGTCTTCAAGAAAAATATTTGTTATATAAACTGACAAAAAAAGAGAATGAATATGAAGAATGAATTTAAAGACATTTATCCTTTTCTGCTTGTTTTTCATTCTTTCTTGATCCCATGTTATAGAATGCCTAACATTTTCAACAAGATATAATAACCAGCTCTTAATTGATAAACTTTTTTACTCATGAAATAATTTATTATATAGAGAAGTAGTGCACAAACATTAAATAAGTTTTTGAATTATTTTTATGGGACAATAATGAAAAATGTTTTAAGTTGTATTGGCAAGTTCCAACTGAAAAATATTATTTATTTTGATGAAACTTCAATCTTGATGATACCATCAAAGATTTTGAAGTAATAATATTAGAAATATTCAAGAAAGGTTTATTTAAATAGAGCTTCTTGAACCCAGAAATATAACTTGATGGTTTATTTAGCAATATCTTTATACCTGTTGTTTTCTCTTAATGTTTTGTGCAGCATATTCTGCAGTCATCAGCTATATATCACATTCAGTGAATGACCTTCAACAATAAAATCGGTGATACTGATTCAAATGAATCAAGTGACAATGGTGACTTGACTAATAAAGTAATGCTCTATACAAAATATTTCTGACTGACAAAAATTAAATTTTTCAATAAAATATCATAGAACAAAAAACAAAACAAAAATGTTTTCATTTAGGCCTTGTATCCATTCAGATCCTATAATCTAACCAAATAATATAATAGATTTAAATTGTCTGCATTTCTTAGATGAAACACAGTCATTATCATTCATTTTTGACAGCAGTTTCAATTACATTAATAATTACTTCTGTAAACATATCTTTTATTATAAATGATTTCAGAATGTATATTTATCTTTCAGTAGTTTGAGTTTATACATTGAAGTGTCAAAAATCATGAGATAGCAGTATATAAAGGTAATGGTGTGTGGCACCTGTCATAAACTATAATGAGCTAGAAGTATTCACTACAATTTCTCCAGTAGTTTAGTCTTCAAGGTCAGGGCTTGTTTAGCCTCTGGTTGAATCAACTGCAATTTATATGGTGGATGCATATGAATACATACATTCTTAGTTTTGACAATGAAAATTTGGAATACTTTCTTTTGGCAAAAGAAAAGGAATGCAGTTTCAAGAACAACCAAATTAATTTTAGTGTTTAGTGTTTGATACCAAGTCATTTAGGTTCTTTGGTGATGCTCTTAGAGCACTTAAGAGGATTTGGGGATGGACATTTATAACTGTTTAGGCTAGAGAAGTTACAGGTTCCTGGTTTAGCCCCTTTAATTGAATCACTGGACACTGGTTGTGGTACAGTATCTTCTAATTTTGATATATTATTTCCATCTGAATCTGGTGTAGGGCTATTTGAGACTATTGTATCTGCTTCAGGTTTGAAAATTGTCATTCCTTCCCCAGCTGAAGTAAGAGAAACAATACTTTCTTTTCTATTTGATAACCTAACAAAAGTGTAATCAGGATTTGCCTGAATCAGCTCAACTTATCGTAAAGTAGGTTCATACTTTTTCTAAACTGTTTTTCATGAGTACTTTCCCAGGAATCATGAACCATGAAGGAACAGATCTTCTGGAAGTAGATTTTCTTGGATAAGAAAACATTTGTTCATGAGAAGTACAATTTGTGGCTGTACACAGTAGGAAACAAATCAAGTGGAGAGTATCAGATAAAACGGTTTTCCATTGATGCCCATGTAAACCACTTGATTTTAAGTCTAAGTTGATTTTCCTCCACAAAGTTCCATTCAATCTTTTCACTTGTTTCCTCATAGGTTGCATGCAGTAGCTCTACTAGTAGCTATTCCTTTCTTTTGAAAAAATCTTAACTCCTCAAACATAAAACTAGATCCTCTCTCAGAGTGTATGTAACTTGGCATACCAAATATGCAAAATAATTTACTTAGTAGTGAGCATGTCCATACACACACAATTGAAAAGGAAATTACTATATTCATCAATGATAGTCAATAAATATTTGTTTTCCCATTGATTTGAAGGAAGTGGTCCCTTGAAATCTATATTCAATCTTTCAAAAGGTTGAGTGGCTTTGATTAATTTGCCTCCTCTTCTTATATATTGTAGCTTTTCTATGGCACATACATTACATTTTTCAATCATTCTCTTGAATTTTGTTGTTTTTACTCTTTGAAAATATAGAATAGAGCATTTTGTTGCATGACAAACATAAAATATTTATCTTTCAGGTAATAACTCCATTACTGGATTGCTTTGATGATTGTGTTAGCTTCTTTTTCTACTGAAGAGTGATTTCATTCAGAGGGGTTTAGAGTACAGAATACAACAAGCCGAACTCCTTGATTTAGCATCGCAGCTAAGCTCATGTATTAGCATCAGTTTAATTTCAGGGATTTTCCTCCTCTAAAGTGTGTACTATAACTAATTCCCTTTTCAAATATTCAGAGGAAATTTTTATTTTAGCAAGTAAGGGGAATATAGTGTTTTTATTTAGTGAGGGAATTTTTAATGAATAATTTAACTGTAGTAAGCCAACATTCTGACGATTCTCTTCTGAGCTTTCATATTGCCTGGAGGAGAGAGTTCTTGCAGAGGTCTCATCCTTTCATAATTTGGTCTAACAGTCCCTTTGTTTACTTCATAGCCCAGGCAGTTTTATTCTTATGACTCTGTAGACATGTTTATTTTCATTTAAGGCAAGACCATAAATTTTCAATCAATTCTTTGATTATTATTAGTTATTAAGTTAGTGTGATGTACTGTTTCATTACTTCCACAAATGGTGACATCATCAATATCTGTGAATGTTCCCTTGAAGCCTTCCTTTTCAATTATTTCATCCAAAATTCTTTGAAACCCAGCTACTCCATTTGTGATCCTAAATGGCATCCTTTTGAAATCATACAATTTCCCACCAGCTTCAAAAGTCATGTATAGAGGAACTTGATGATACACACTTTTTAGGTTTAGTTTAGCATAGAGATTATACTTTGCTATTTTCAAAACCATCATTGTAATCTGAGAAGAAGATAGACATTATTTAAGGTAAAACAATTTATTGTTTGTTAATAATCTATTACTAACCTTTTTTTTTCTCATCCTTAGTTACCACTGCTTGCTCTCTCCATGGAGATCTACTGGGCTCAATGATACTTGAATCCAATGGCTTCTTATTTCATCTTCTTCTCGAGAGTATCGAGATTTCACAGATATAGGTCTACAGTTAAGCAACAGATTTTCAAATAGAGGAAGAGATGAAATCCTCATACTAGCTAGTCCATACAGTTTTTGTCACTCTCATATAAAATTTCTATTTTTTTTTTTTGTGCAGGCCTTGAAAGTCTTGTCTGAGGATCACATCAGCATATAAATTATCCATTAAGGATAAATTAAATTTTTTGCATGTTTCTGTACCCACCGTAACATTTACATCTTACAGTTTTTAATAAAAAGTCAGATGAAGCTATGTTAACAGAATTAGTAGGTCTAGAGTCCAAACCTATAGACTGTGCTATCTTGGTGTCGATAAAACTATTTCCCAAATTTACTAGTTCAGTAAGTTTTATTTTTCTTAAGGCATTTTACTGTGGCTTTCCACACTCCCTGTAGCCCAGTATCCATGGCCATGACAGGTAATACAGCAGAAAACTTATTTTCAAACAGACTTTAGTAGTAAAATGACTTTCCTTCTTGCAATTGTAGTAATGCATTCCTCAAGCTGGATGCATACTTCTAAGGTGTCTAATGCCTCCACAAAAAAAAAAAATCACCTTTCTTTTAAAAGAAATTTGCTAGCAGCAGATGTCCAAGACTCCTTCTCCTTTTGATTTTTTCTTTTGCTGAGAAGTTAAGGTGTTAGTTCAGGGTTCTGATACCGACACCACTTGATCACTTATTTGAGTATCAAATAGAATAGGATTTAGAATTTATATTAGCCCTTTCTTCACATGATGCTTGATTTCTAGCTTCTATGAGGGTAAGCATTACATTTTCAAGAAGTCTCTGATGAATAGGAAGTGCAGATAACCCAGAAATAAAGGTATCTCTAATAGCTTCCTTTTAGTAAACTTGAGCAGTAACATCTTTGAATATACTGTCCTTCGCAAGAATGAAGAATGCTTGAAGATATTGATCCAAGATTCCTCTAGCCTGTTGAATTCTGGTTGCAAATACATGCCTGACATATATCTCATTTTTTCTTGGATGAAAGCACTCTTTAGAATATTAATTGCTACGTCAAAGCTTGTACATTTGAAGAACAGTTCTTATACATCAGATGACACATAGTTTATAAGAAAATCCAACTCTTTACCCTCAATATGCATGAGGAAGTTTAACAGTGATTCCATTTTTTTTTTATCTGCCTCAGGGTCAATTTAAATCCAGGATTTTAGGTTTTAGTATCCTGTCCATGTTGATATCCAAGACAAACAAAAAAAATAGTAGTGAATAGAATGTCATAAACTTTAATTAGAAATATTCACTACTATTTCTCTAGTAGTTGTCTTCAAGGTTTAGACTGATTTAGCCTCTAGTTGTATCAATTGCTATTTATATGGCATACAAATACCACAACACTATTGCATATTGATATCATGGAAATGCTCAGAACTCTGTCAACTGTGCACTGATATCTAGGGAATCAGTGTGGATACTGGTTAGGCTGTTCATAGCAAGGCAATGTAAATTATTAGAGTTCAAACAGCATGATAGTGGGTGTCAGATAGATGGGACATTATGTTTCTGAATTTGTGGAGACATTTGGTATCTATTGATCTAAACTGTCATACATGTACCAAGAATACTTGATAAAAAGCATTACTACCCATCATTGTCTGCACAGTATTTGACTACAGATGGTGACCAGTGGCATCTGGCTAGAATTGTCTGCACTAACAGTCAAGCAACATTAACTCCAGTTACATCCATATTCAATGCAGAAGATACCAGATGCATATCCATCAGGTCAATTCAATGTATAGCTTCCATGAGTTAAGGAAGAAGAAGACCCATCAGGGTACCTCTTTTAATGTCCAATTATTTGACACAGTATCTCCCTTTAGCTCATGACATTACTAATTGATCCCTGGCAGATTAGGGACATGTGGCATGATTCATTGAGTCATGGTTCTAGTTCTTTCAAGACTGAAAATACTGCATTATATCTGAGGCAGAAAATTGGCTACAACAAAATAAATGACTATTTTTGTATTAATGCAACCATTTTTTTCACATTGCTCTTTTTTTGTTAATATCTACATCATTTTAAAGCTCTTTATCTCACTTGGATGTTATAATATTTTTATTACTTTTATATTTTGTTTACAGGGTGTTAAGGATTTAATAGGATTAGGCTCCATGAGTTCAAACTCAGACATTGTGCTGTTGAAGCCATGCACAACATCAGAAAAAGATTCAGAACAAGATATACATTGTTGATTCTAAAAATTAAATTTTCATGATCCAGATGAGCTTGATTATTATTGCAAATTAACATTTGACAATGAAGAATCGAGGTAAGCTATGGAGGCTGATCCAGAAACAAATACTCATGTGGTGGGAGCAAAGCTAGGTGTAGAAGACATCTTGCACAAATCAGAAAAATGAAGATATGCAGAAATATGTTATTCATGACTTGAGTAATAATCAGCAATTTGCACAGGTTTTCACTTTACTGAAATATGCTTTTAAAAAATCAGTCAGTCAGTTAAGTGCTATACGTGAAACACGCTTGGGTGATCATGTCCTGAAAGAGACATGACTGACTGGGCAGAAGATTATCCCGCAGTAGATTGCCATTGCTTTCTGTGGTAGACTGGTTGCCAGCCAAGGCTATAGAACCCAATCTGTCCTGTTATTTAACCCATAACTGGAAGGAAGAGGCGAATCAATACCTTTCTCAAGGGTATTTGCGCGTAAGTGAATGCAATGAATTCAACTGGAATTTGAACTCGGCTCCCCGATTTCTCGTTCCGAGCTGATATCCACTGCACCACAATGCACATCCTTGAACATATACAAAAGATAAAAAAATAGTTAAAAGTAAAACTATTTTAGAAAAATGTGTTTAACTTAAACAAAAAAAGAAAAAACTAACTTGAATAGTAATGTTTAAACAAAGGTTTTGAATCGTTAAAATCTTTTGAATTTAAAAAAAAAAATTAAAATCAGACCTTAAACTTTTCCAAAAATGATTTTAGAAGAATCATTGCTCAATATATTAGCATCTCATTAACCATAACACTGTAATATTGATAGTTTACTTATAATGGAAGTTGTTGCAAAGTGGAGAAGTAATATTTTGGAATGAAAGACAAATGCAAATCAATCAGTGATCGAAAAAGAAACAAAGTGGATAATTTTTTTCATTTTGTCCCCTTTCAGGAACGATTGTTGAAATTCTTTGATAATTTTTCTTGAAAGCTATTATTTTCTGGATTTTTTATGACACTCTGAAAAAGTATTTCAGAGTATCTTGGTGCAGCCGTTTAATTTCTCTGTTCACAATACGGTTCTGTCTAAGGATATCTGCTGTCTTGATAGTGATCTCCATCAAACCTGAACGATGAAGTGCACTAGCTGTCCGTAAAAAACGCCTTTTTTTTGTCCGAAGAGATACTACCCAATTCCTCAGAAGATGATGAATTCTGCTTCGTCTCTAGGTTGTCAACGTTGGCCAGCTGCTTAGAATTACTCCCTAAGTTATCCACTCCTTTCTCTAATGGTTGACACTTCAAGTAACTTGCACTTTGAGAGCTGTAACCAGACTCATTACCAGACTCCTCAGACAGAATAGAATAGAGCTCTTTAGAAATTGGCAAGCAGTCTTGTGATGACAAACTTTCAAAACACTGTTTTCCATATCGAAGCTTCATACCAGACAATCCAATATGTGGCTTTGGAATCATTGGTTTGATGCTAGGCTTTGGTTTGTCAACATCAAATGTATCTGTTCTAATTTTAAAAAGACCAGAGCCCTGTGCGTTCCTGGCTGCTCAGATGGTGCTGTGTCAGCACTACAACATGCCCGATCTTCAAGTTTTGGCTTCTTAATAGCATGTGCGTTAGTATCCATTGTAATTCATCTTGAATTGTGATCAGCACAGGATTTTGAAATCATGATTCCCTTTTTGATTCCAGAGTTCTTCAGCAAGTCATTTCTTAAGAGGACATATTTTTTTTAAATGAAAGTATCCGGAGTGACCAAAAAAATTAAATTGTAATTTAGTAATTTACATTGTAATATTGTTGTTGCTATCATTCATTATTATTACTGTTTCATGTTGTTGATAATGAATGTTTTTTGTTACAATACTGGTACAGCTTTGTTTACACCAGTTGGCAATCATGCACAATTTTTTTACATTAAAAAAATTAAATGATATTATCAAAATAACGCTACATTTTTACTCCGATGTCACGTAGACTTAACTGAAAGGTAAAATTTTAAAAAAATACTTTGCCTTAATCTGACCATGTGGTTAGTGTTGATAAGATATAGCTTCTGTGCAATAATCAGTATTGTAGCTTTCTTTGGGTAGGCACACCCACTCCTCTCCTAACCTCCCTAAAACTAAATCTTCAACCCAAGATCTATATTACTGCTTGATGATGCTGTAATGGATTACTTCAGTAAAATCTCTTGCTAACTAGTTAAATATTATAACAAGGTTCTATTGTTGTAATTTGAAATTAATGCATGATAAGTTGAAAACATTTGGGTCATCAGTAGTGACTGTAGGTTAACACAAGACCTCATATTTTACAAACCACACAGCAAAATTTCATATTCACTCAACCTATCCCCTAAAAATTACCATTCTTTTCTGAGGGTGTAAATTAATGCAAACCTGGTTAAAAATACTTAAGAACAGTTAATACTTAATAAGACTCCAGGTTTTACCATAATGGAATAAATTCATTGCAAGTTTATTACTAGCATTGTGTTGATTCTAATGGTACTTTATTTTGACAAATAAAGTTGTTTTAAACTGAGTTATAACATTTTAAAATTTATGGCTCAAATGACTATTTATTTTGTTCAACTCAATCACTTACACAAAAAAATTGAAGAATAAAATCATGTAAAAAGAATATACTGTATTTGAAAACATCAAACTCACTTTCCCTCCAAATACTTGAATTTTAGTCATTTTAGTGGTGCAAATTCAAATTAAATAAAAAAAATTATTTACCAAAAAACAAAATTAGAAAGGATATATGACACTGACACAGGTAATAAAATAAACAAATATGTTACCATCACAAAATCTGTTCCTATGCACAAATTCCTGAAGGTAAATTTAAAAGACTCTCAAAGTTCCAGATTGTTCACAAATTTCATATTTTCAATGTTCTGAGTATGTTATTAATAGCTGTACTTTAGTGAAAAAGCAAAATATTTCTTACACAAGTTGTTATTGACAACAAATAGGCATGCTTACTTTCAAATAATTAAGAAATTTAAAACATTTTAAAACAAAAATCTAATTTATATTACAAAAATATAGGATAACCAGAATTTCATAAATTCTTAATAAATAACCAAAAAGAAACTTGCTTTGAACAAGGCCAAACAGGGAACATGGATGAAATTTCAGTAATATCTTTTGTACTATTCAACATAGTTTTACTTGATATTCACTGCTGAAAGAAATAGTGCAGTGTTTTATATACCATCAAATGTAGTAAGTAGCAACATGTTTAATTTCATTCCACATCAGTATTCTTTTATATACTTAAGAACTAACAACAGAAACACTATTTCTATTATATATATATATATATATATATATATATATATATATATATAGAGAGAGAGAGAGAGAGAGAGAGAGAGAGATGTATATAGGAAAGTTCCAGAGATTAATGAAATGGATTAACAACCAATATATATAATTATTGTTTGAACATTATTTTAATAGATACTCTTATTTGAATAGATATTGTTTTTACTTAAACAGTTTATTTATATATATATATATATATATATATATATATATATATATAACTCTACAAAATTGAAATTTTGTGTTTATAAGGCTTAAGTTGGCTTTGTCTACTGAAATCATTCATGGTCAAGCGGTTAAGACGCATAAGATCAATTGATGGCTTCCCCTATGTTGTTAGGGATTGCAGGTTCAAATCCTGCTGAACGGCACACATTTTCCTAACAAATTTTCTCAAAAATATTCAGGCCGGTAGAGTTATATATAAATATACTGTTTAATTAAAAACAGAATATCTACTCAAATATGAGTATCTATTAAAAATAATGTTCAAACAAATACACTATATATATATATATATATATATATATATATATATGAACTGAATTATTTATTGCAGACCCACATGAATATATCAGTTAATTGCAATTCTAGTTACTAAATCAATTCAACTTATCGTCTGAACCACTAGGATTGTCTGGATATCATGCTGGGTCCTCCATAATATTTCTCAGGGGAATGGAGGTGATTTTTGACAATATTAAATCAATTAAGAGAGAAATTAAATTTCATTTTCAGCTTTGACTCATGAAGAGAAAATTTTCCACCAGACAAGAACTTATTTAAAACCAAATATGTTAGAATATTTTTTTAGCTCAGATATAACATCCTGTTTATTTAATGGCTACTTCTTATATCATTAAACAATTTTCTAATTTCTTATTTCCATTTTAATTATATTCTGAGATAAATTTTACATTCATAAAAATGTTGGTTATATTTACTTTTATCTATATTTATCAACAGACATTTATATATATATAT